>JAODLD010000008.1:9299353-9310267 GCA_026781065.1 Mormyrops boulengeri
GTTGACAGTTGAAGGCTCGACTGTGATCCCTTTGTCTGCCCCCCCATCACTTAGCTTATGTATACGGGCCAGTACTCGGAGGAGGAGTTCCGCTCGCTGGGCATAATGGCGACATTTGTGGTGGATGAGGTCTTCGTACAGCTGGACCGCAGCTTCTTTGTTGAGAACCTGGAGTTCCTCAGAGGGTTCTGCTACAGCAGGAGCAAGCAGGTCATGGTGGCATGGTTCCTGCAGGAGCCCAGCACCTTCGGGTAGGAGGTCTCAGCCCCATCAAACTGCAAATAATCACCAAAGTGCAGCTTGGCATCCGCAAAGCGTACCTCGGTGTTTAGGTGTGTGCTGTAATGGAAATTCTCAAATTGCCAGTGTGTCGGAAGATCTTAGCTTTACATTATGAAGCCTGATAATGCACAATAATTCCTGGATGCATGTCTTATAACGTATACATGAAATGTTGTTAATGTACATCCCTTTCTCCTCCCAGGTCTGTGAGGGACTGGAAGTCCCAGACCTTGGACCAGGTGGACAGGTTCATCTTCTTCCTGCCCAAAGAGGTCATCCAGCTGATCCCCTCGGTATTTACTCTCTGCTGCTTTCAGTCGATCTCTACCCCCCCCCACACACACACACACACACACACACACACACACACGCACGCACAAGGGCACCCCGGATACCCCCCCCTTTCCTTTGGGATCAATAAAGTATCTGTCTGTTTGCAGGGGCTGGTGACCCTGGAGCGCATAGAGCGCCTGTTCCTCAACCAGAAGCAGTGGGAGATGGGGCCAGTGGGCCGCCTCTGTAGGCAGGCCAGTGATCAGACCGAGCTGCAGAGGATGTTCGAGAGGCAGCAGTTTGTGCTCCAGTTCTTCCTGGGCTTCCTGAAGGCAGGCCGCGCGTGTGAGTGCAGTGCTCCAGCTCATGCTACCAGAACGTTCTCTTCTTGTCTACACTGGCAACGTAACCTTGCAGATGTTCTTACAACGTTGGATTCCGAAGGCCTGATGCTTAGAACAATGGCTGTGTGAGCTTCATGGATAAATTGACTTAAGTTTAGTATATATTTGTCAATGCAGTTGCCTCATTAAGATGTTACAATCAAGACCGCAGTAGACATCCATAAACAGGAGCTGACTATTAAACATCTAAGTGATTAAGAAAAAATGAATGGAAGGCAATGGAGGAGAAGAAATGAATACTCATTTCGGAGGGAAGGCAGTTGCTCAACCCACTGCGGGCATCTTAATGTCATATTTCCAGAGTCAGTGTGTACGCAGTGTGTACGCAGTGTGTGCCGCAGTGTGTGCCGCTTGGGGCAACACTATGGATGCCCCTTGGCCCCATTACCTGAATTTAGCGTGTCCCTCTCGCTGGCACGCTCTCTTGTCATGCTCTACAGCGGCGATGCTCATTCCCAGCTGTGAGAACCTGCACGCGGTGCCGCCCTCGGCCTGGAGTCTGGACAGCCTGCTGGGCATGTCCACCGCAGCCTTCAGCAGCTGCCTGGAGCTGATTGGCCAGGACCCTTTCCTCAGTCCCTATGAACTGACGCAGCTCCTAAACAAAGTCAAAAAGGTGCAACAGTTTTTATAGAAAGTTAGAGCTTCCTGAAAGGCGTAAAACAAAAGATGAACTTGGTTGTTATAACTCACTTTGGATTAAACTACATAGACAGATTATCACACAGACTTTTTTCTGCTATATCAAATTCAAACAGAAATTTTGGAAAGTTAATAAGCAGTAGCTGAAAAACTTGCGTTTTTGAGCTTTTCGTGCATGATGACTGAGAGAGATGTGAGTTGGAGGGCTTATCCATGACCTGAGTACTTAATTTCGCTCCAAGTCATGTGCGAACATGTGTGGAATGACAATAAAGTTTTTGAATCTTGAATCTTTGAACTGCTCTTCATGGTGTTTGTAAGCTGCTCCTTCCTCTGTACTCTTCTTGTGCAGACCTACGGACCAGCGTCCTCCTTCTCTACCTCGGTGGTTTCTCAGCTTGGGCGCTTGGCTTTGCGGCTGACAGAAGAGGAGCTTGGTTTGCTCAGCCTGACGGAGCTGAGCTCCATCTCCGCGCTTGGGGCCACCAGTGACTGGAGCACCAGACAGGTTGGGCTCTAAGTGAACCCCAGAGCTGGGTGTTTCTCTTCCAGCTGCAGACTCGCTTTCTTCACCAGTGACGTCTGCCTAAACTACTCATCTTGCTTGAGTTTATTCTAATCCTAAGATTATACATCCACTATACTGGCTGGCAGTTGATCAGAAACATCCACAAAACCTGGTGTGAAATAATATTTTCTTTTCTGGTCCAAATCAGCACCCAGCTAGATCCAATATGCAGCCTCATTTTAAAATAACCCACTTGTTTTGAATATTTGGCATACTTTGTATAATGGTTCTCCGTATCTTTTCCTGAGACTAAAGAGATCTTCTTACCCTGCTAATAGGGAATGTTCCCAGGACTTATGAAGATGAACTAGCTGTAACACTACATTTTGTTTTGCTTAAAGTGACTGAAGTTATCCATGGTGACCTGTCCTCTCGCAGCTGTCTGTCCTCTTCTCATCGGTGCTGAACTCGACCAGACTGACCCCCAGCCAGCTGGACTCCAGTACCCTGGTGGCCCTGGGCTACATAGTGTGTGGGATCAAGACCTCGGACATGCGGAACCTGAACGCGGTGGAGTTTGGGTAGAGATCCGTGCAAGGAGAGCATCCCTGCCTCTATCCAGCCTTACACATCCTCACACATGTTCTGATGCATTGGTTTTATATGGCTTTTGTTTACAAACATCTGAAATAATGTGATTAGTTAGCATAGGAATTAGCCTAAAGGACATCCTTAGGTAGCCATCTAATCATGCAATCCACCATAAAGTAACTTGAGTTGTTTCCCATTATATGGCTGAATCTGTACAGTAAATACAAATAGGGGCTGCGGATGATGACTGGTTTAAAATGTGCCATAAGGGCAGCATAATGGCTCAGGTTAGCATTTTAGCCTCACACTTCCAGGGTTGTGGGTCTGATTCCCATCTCTTTGTCTGCATGTGCGGACCTTGCACGTTCCTCCTGTGTTTGTGTGGGTTTCCTCCATGCATGCAGTTAGGTGGCCTGATCTCCTGAGCTTCCTGGGATGTGGGCTAGGCTCTGAGGGACCCACTATCGTTATAGAACATGGGCAGATGGATGATATGACATTTTCAGATTTTTTTTAAGGCCACTAATGTTCCATCCCACATATTATTCCTCCTTCTGCTGGTGTTTCTCTTTTACAGCTTCCTTCTTTTCGTCTTCTGCTTCACCCTTAGTAAGGCGGTGCTGTGGTTGGGGAGTCTCAGGCTGTCCTGCTCAGAGGAGCAGCTCCAGGTCCTGGTGGCGCTCTTGAGCCACAGTCTGGTCTTTGGGCCAATCAGCTCTTGGGGTCCTGAGGTCTTCATTGAGATTGGAGCTTTGGCAGGTACCAGGCCTGGGTGTCCTAGTTGTCATTCTGTAGTCGGCCATAACCCTTTTGCAGTTCTCCGGCTGTGAGTCTGTGTGTGACCATGTCTGTTTTCTCTTTCCCAACTCGCCCCAGCCGGCCTCCCAGACATGGCCATGTCAGCGTTGGTGAAGGACCAAATAGAGGGGATCACCCCACTGGCTGTCTCTCTCATTCCAGACCAAAAATTTGCTGTGAGAGTGTCTTTTTACCTTTCATAAGATTGATTTTGCTCACAAACTCATTTGTCTATCATCTGTAAAAGATTACCTAAGCATCTCCTTCAGAGGCAGTATTAGACTGTTAGGCCTAACTTCAGCATAGCAGACAGAACAGAGGTAATATAAACAGCCGTTTGATTAATTATTCATATCTGAGTGTGGCGGGATGGATTGCTTGGGTGAGAAATGATTTACTGAATTAAACTGAGGTCATTTGCACAAGATAGTAATACAAACATTTCTTTGTGTGGGTATGAGACGGAGATTATATGATCCCTCATCATATAAATGTCACTATACACCCACCCCCCCAGGTGGTGTTTGACCAGGCCCAGATCCGCATGTTCTCCTATGAACAGGCCATCGCGGTGACCGAGGCTCAGCGGTCTGCCCTGACGACAGTGCAGCAGACGGCCTTGGCCATGGTTCTGACCCCCTGGGAGGACAAACCAGTTGACTTTCGCGGTAATTTCATTCATAACCTCTGTCAAATTTACAGTGACCTTCTTTTGAACATAGGTACCACCTGCATTCTCACTTGGAGTGACCCTCTTTAGTTCTGCAATGTATTCTTTGTTTCCATGTTAATGAGAGAGAGATGCATCACAAAGACGTGTTTAGCGTTAATGCAGTTTCTTGGTGATGGATCCTCCTTGTAACACAGCTGTTTGTCTCTGCAGGCAGGTCATCCACAACCAGGCTACGCCCTTGTCATTGCTCCATCTTTCTTGAACTGCTGATGCTCCTAATAATATTCCGGCCTCCATTCTGAAGGACACCCTGCATCTACTGTGTTACCGTCCCATCCGCTCCACACAGCATAGCCGTCTGTATAGAAATCCCAGCAATCGCTAAATTGCTGGTTTTTATTAGATACTATATAATTGCATCAAAAGGACTCGCGTTATTATCACGAATTAGTCTTGATTATGTGAACCACAGTATTATAAGGATTCTGTGATGAAGATGACGTCAAAATTAATAAGCAGCTATCTGAGTAGTTATTGATGCAAAACATGGCATATATAATTTTCAAAGTACGTTTATTTAGGTCTAAGTTGTTTTGTATATAGATTTGAAAAAGTACTAAGTAAACATGATGCAATGACGTTTGGATTGAAAATCCTCTGATGCAATGCAACCTACTGAAGCACTCATTAACAAATGGTTTGCTGTTACCAAGATAACCCCCAAAATTTGTGTTTCCTAAGTTAGAGAATACTCTCTCACAAAAATACTTTTATTTTCGCTAAACTCGTTAACTAACGCCTGCATTATTTATGTTTCAGTGTGAAAATTATCCCTAGTATATGATAACAATGAAATGGAATTGAACTGAGTTGCTCAAATTTTATCATGGAGTGAATAAATGGGAAACAGGTTTTTCTTGTTTGTGTATATTTTGGTAACTTTTAAGGAGAAATGTCTGTAATTTATTTGGAAGCGTAAGTGATGTTTATTTAAGAAATGCTATGCGTATAGTGCTTCATTGTTTTATCTGCATGCAGTTTATGTAAGAAGTTCATATGAACATACTTGTTGTGTTCTGTGGTGTTCCATTAAACAATGGCATGGAAACGTTAATTCAATGAAATAAAATAACAAAATTAAAGTCAAAACGTAGCTCGGCCTCTTCGGAAGCGTACTGAGAAAGTGACAGGGCTGTCAACGAGACTGGCGCGACTCGCTCCGGAGCTGCACGTGACTGCATGGATAGGGGGACCGCGATCTCTCCCCGAGCACGCGCCCAAATAGCACGCGGTCCTCCCGCATCCCATCATCCTCAGCGGCGCGGGGCCCGCTGCTTGCTCGTTCGCTTTCTGCGCGCTCCCACGTTCAGACACAACACACACAGACAAGATGGCTGACCTCGATTCTTGGGGTGAGACTTCTAAGTTTGAGAGTGATTTCTTCAAAACGTTTATTACGCGGTCTGAAGTGCATGGAGATGTGACGGAGGAGTAGTTAAGCGCCATGTCGGATGTATATGTCGTTTTTCGCGATTCATTTTGTCCTTGTGCGCTTTCGTAGACGCCGACAACTTCGAGCCGGACGAGCCGATCAAAAAGGCGGCAGTGGTGGACAAATGGGAAGGCGAAGACGAGGAGGAAGACGTGAAGGTAGGGAGCGCTCGCCGGCCAGGCTTGGGGCTCCCACGCAGCCGGAGCTGGGGCGCGACAGGCGACAGGCCGCCGGTGCCCGGCCGGCTGTGTGCAGTCCGCCCCTGACAGGGACACCTCTTGAAAGCGGCAGGTTTTTACAGCAGATTGCGGTGTGCCGTCATCCATCTCAGGAGGCTGGATACACCCCGGCGCCTAAGTTTGTGTTTCGGGGTGAAAACCGCTAGATGCCGCAGTTTAAAAGAAGTTGACTTATTAGTCGTGTCTTATTGGCATTAAAATGCCGGGCGAGCTAGCTGCGGCCGGCTGGCCCGCTGTCAGGCCGGTCGAGCATGTGGGAGCGGAACTGGTGTCACATGTAGCGGCGGGCAGGCCTGGCTGTCCGGTGTCAGGAGGGGATTTCCAGCGGCCTCCGCGGTTTTATTTAACGGCACCGGATTTAGCTGGATCGCGTTTTGTGGTGGCGGCGGAGACCGGCCGAAGTGTTGGCCTGTCGCCGTACGTGCGGCCGCACTGACGTGTCTCCCCTCTACGAAGTGACTCACTGCGACTTCGGTAATGACAGTCTGCTTCGCTGCGTGCACCTTAAAAAACTGTACAGGAGTCGCCAGTCGGCATTTAAACGAGGCCGATCGGCGCTAGTCTTTGTCTTTAAAATAAGTCTGACGGATAGAGACACGTGTACCGTCTGCTTTCGACGTGCGTGTACTGCGCTGTCGTGGTTTTACTGCCATCTGGTTGACTGAATGTTGCAGTACCCACAAGCACGTGTCTGTACCGTCATCGCAGTATCGGATGACTGAAGCGAGTCTGAAAACGTCCTCCAGAATCAACTTGCTTAGTATCGATTAATATCTTTAATAACTACTATTTAGGTCATTTAGACAGAGAACCACGTGGCCCCACAGATAAGCTTTGGCCAGCAGGTCTGTGTCAGTCACTCTGTATATTTCTAGAATTCTCTCTCCGTGCTGCCTATCCCCCCCCCCCATTATACCTCTGGTTTAGTACCCGTCTGTATCTTACCTCTTCTGTTTCTTCCAGTCTGGAAGCTTCCATGTCTCAAATGTTTGGGGTCAAACTACTGCTGAAATTACCAACTTGTATATACCAACTAGTGTATAGTGCTGTTATACAATAAAATGCCCCGGACTGGGGGCCAGAGAAGGCCCAGCTCTGTATACCGCCAGCTAAGCTGTAATGTAATGTTTTGTTCACTCCTGGTTCTCTTGTACACCTGAGTGAATATAATTTTATTTTCAAAAGCACAAGTGTTACAACAGCTTCATTAACCTTTAGTGATGCGGTCAACACAGGACAGAGTCATTGGAAGGTGGTATATTGTGCGAGGGTCCTCAGGTAAGGCATTAGAGGACATTTCGCCGTAGTCATTTTGTTTGTATCTCATCTTCATTAAAGAGCATTAAAGGGGATAAACTAGCCTTTTTATGTCTTGTTTTTTATCTGTTTTGTGTCTGCTAAAGTTCATACAACTTTAATCTGTCGTCTAGGCTCCTTTATCTTGTCATTGCAGTGATGACATTTAGGAAATGACGATTTACAAAAAAGAGGAGGTCTAATGATTTGAGGAATGTAATTTTACTACTGCTTATTAACTTTCCAAAATTTCTGTTTGAATTTAATATAGCAGGAAAAAGTCTGTGTGATACAGCTTATCGTTCCCTTTAACAAGAACCACCGAGTCTGTCTATGTAGTTTAATCCAAAGGTGTTTGTAGGTGTAGACTCAAAACACCAGAGCAATGCGAGCAATTAGCATTGTGAACGATTAGGCTAAAGCGATGCGTGTAAGTAACGAGCCCCTGGTCTCTGCTTCCCTCCGTCTGTAGGATAACTGGGATGATGAGGAGGAGGAGGAGAAGAAGGAGGATGAGAAAAAAACAGGTGCAGAAATAAAGTAGTAAGGAAGCAGAAGTCATGCGTCTGGAGATGGGGGTGCATTCATGAGGCCTCAGAATTCGAGCTGCTGTTTCTGTGTTGAATATTCAACTCATTTCTTTCCAGAGGTTAAAGTTTCAGATAAGAAGAAATTAAGTGAAAAAATCAAAGAAAAAGAAAGTCGGCAAAGGAAAAAACAAGAGGAGTTGAAGGAAGAGGTGGGTATTGGAATTGCTGTGCGTGAGGTTTGATTAATTGCTTGAATTAAAACATTAGGATTGTATGCCTCTGCTCGCAGTTATGTAGTTATGCAGCTGTGGCTCTCTATTGAGAATCAATGAAGCTCTTCCCCTCCCTTCTTAATTGATATAGCTGGACCTGATTTTTAAAGCCAGTGGTTCCTCTATTAGGTTCCTCTAATTTGTGAGTCTGTGGCTGCCTGTGCTCAGTATGATGACCTGCTTGGTAATGGTAGGGGCAATTTGGGTTTTAAATACTTGGAGCCAGTTTCCTCAGTGCTCGATCCATCACTTTAATGTGTGTGTACCAGTTCATTTTTAAGTAATTTTTACTTTCATAAACATTAATTATTTACACATGCCTGGAAAACTACACAGACAACGAAATACAAGGGGGTGGATTTCGGTATTTGGTAAAGCCATCCTCTTGGTTTCAATTTCTCATATCCTCAATCCATCATAACCAGCAATATTCCATATATAGCAATATAGCTGTTAACTGTAGATTATCAGCGACCAAGTATTGATATTTTTCTGTTATTGAAACAGCTAAATGGCAGTTTAATAGCTGGTGATTTACACCTATCATGAGGCTTGTCTGACTAAGCCCTTTGTAAATTTAATAAACGATCAATTATAGTCCTGGGTCACAGTGTGCAGGGAACACATTCTTTGTTTGGGATTAATAACTGCAGGCATTGAAAAAGTGGATTTAAACAATGGGCTAATGCTTTAATTCTGCTGTGTAATTAATCTTTGTATAAATCAGAGCGAGTTTCATTTAGCCGCATACCCACGAGGATCATTTCTAAACGTGGCGTGGTGCTTCCGAGCCTGAAGTCATAAACGTGCCCTTGAATGACGGAGTCTGCTGTATTTTCTGTGGTCCATGGCTAGTTGGAGTCGGAGGAGATCACGGAGCTCACGCCTGAAGAACAGCTGGAAGAAAAGCTGCGAGTGAAGAAGCTGCAGGAGGAAGCGGACCTGGAGCTGGCCAAGGAGGCCTTTGGTACCTTTCTGCTGTTCTCCTCTTAGGGAAGGAGTGGCCAGTGGGCGGGGCTACACCTCCCTCTCAGTCACAGTGGTTTAACTCCTCACCAATCAGCCAATTGACCAATGGCAAAGTTGGCACAATCGCTCAGTCACTAATATGTGATAATCCCACCCAGCATTTTTTTAAGCTGTTATAATAGTTTGCTGTTCATAACTAAGTAATCAGTGAGTTAGTCTTATGTCGCGTTCTATAGTCATACTCTATTAAACACAAAAAGAGCGTGTGGCAGAATTCCCCTGCTTGTTTTTAATATAATGTACATTTTTTGCAGGTGTATCTAATAATGTTGCAGGAATAGATTCCATGAGCCCATCGTCTAAAGAAGACTTTACAGAATTTGGGAGGATACTAAAGGAGAAGATATCTCAGTATGAAAAGTCTGTGCATTATTCCATCTTTTTGGATTCTTTGTTTCGTGATCTTTGTATTTCACGTGAGTCTCCCTTTCTGTATTGCAGTATTAGTTTAACGTTGAACTGCTGTGACTAGAAGGTTTATTATTAATGGTTTTCGGACAAAGCTGATTTCTCTACATGCTTCCACTGTATTTCTTGCATAATTCACACAGTTGAGGTAGAGGACTTAAAGAAAATCAGCAACTCCCTAACAGCACTGCTCAGCGAAAAGCAAAAGCAAGAAAAGGTACTACTTAAAATGACATTATAAAACTGCTAGAAAATAGTTTACTGTAAATTAGTTTTTTAATACTGGTAATATTGTGATTGCATGTAGTTCTTCTTCTGTTCAGTAGGGGGCAGCCCAGGATTGCTCAGCACTACTACTGAGGCTTGATTTGTACTTTATGGGGGGGACAAAAAACATGCCTTTTGTTTTCTATTCACAGCAGAGCAAAGCAAAGAAGAAGAAAAAGGGGGTCGTGCCTGCCGGAGGCCTGAAAGCCAATCTGAAGGATGACCTGGATGACTACGGGCACTTCGATGGGGGCTATGCCCAGGACTATGAGGATTTCATGTGACGACGGCTACTCCGTTGCCCTTCAGCCCTTTTCCCGAGACCCTCAGACGTGCAGCACGACTTCACGCTGTTCAGTGCCATCCTGGGAAAAACGAGAAAAACATGTTACCCCCTTGATTGTACTCCACCTTCAAGGGCCCGAAAGAGAGAAAACAATCTGATCTCTGTGGTTCTGTGTCCTGGTCAACAAATAGAATGCCCTTCTACATATTTATGCTCCCCCAAAATAAAGTAATCCTTAATTTGAAGTTTATATTTTGAATACAACTTCACTGGAGAGAAGATGCGATGTCTGCAGACCATTAAATTTCGTTGAGCAGCATTATTTTCAAATTCAGTTTTAATTCTTTTAGAAATGACCTGTGACAGAATACCTGACAGTACTACTCTGGGACCTGCAGTTATGTGGAATTAAATTTGTTCTATGCAAATTAATTCAGAATGTCTACTTTTTTCTTTCCTTGTGATCAATTACCTCCCCCCCCATGCGGATGGAATTTCTTAATTATTCCATATCTTCACATGAACTTCTTTGGCCAAATTTAAACCTGATGCTGGTGTTTTTTTCCTTGAGCCTGTTCTATTTATTTTTCTTAAATAGACACTACTTATAAATTTCTGAAAATAGAAATATGGTGTGCTGGGGTAAAATGCACATTAAGAACGATAACAAAACTTCTTAACTGTCAGCAGAATTAAATGCAATGTTACTAAGATCTGATGTAGCTCTTAACATGGCAGACTTGGTAGACAAGGTAAATGATGCAGGGATATGGATATTTTGTGAACAATTATGGAAAATCTCTGTTTTGTGCATGAATAACTCTACTTTGTCTTTATAATAAGGGGAGGGAATGACATGCATACTAAATGAACTTAGTCACCTTACATGAGCTTAAAAATTGGCTTTACAAATGCCCCCGCCCC
>JAODLD010000008.1:9322262-9337277 GCA_026781065.1 Mormyrops boulengeri
CCAAAATCAGGGTAGGTTCCCCCAGCTCCCAGACAAGTGTTTTAAGAAATAATAATTGACATTTTATGAACCCTTCACATACCCAGGCCAGGCTTGAACCGAGAACCTTCTAATCACAGGCACGGAGTTCACACACATCACGCCTGGCAAAGACAATCTATGTGAATTTCTGCAGTAAGGGTGGTGGGGGGCCTGGTAGTGTAGTGGTCAGCACCGCTGCCTCACACCCCCAGGGACCTGGGCTCAAGCCCGACACTCCCCCACAGTGCTGTAGGCGGTAGGTGGGTGGCTAGTGCATTGGCTAGTGCACCCTGCCTTGTGTTCATCACTGTGAACCCAGTCCAAAATAAGGGTGGTGGTGGTGTCTCATCCCTCTATGGACCTGGGTTCAAGCCTCACTTTCCCCACACAGACCAGGAAACCTAAGTGTTCATGGAAAACCCCACAAGATCACACAAATTCCTCACACTTGACTTGAACTCTGGTCCCAGGAATATGAAGCAACAGTGTTAACCACTGCATCACCATACCACCTCTTAGCTTACATAGTATTTTGTTAATGGAGCTCAGTTATAAAGCAGAAGTTAAATGACATAAGGAACTGGCAAAATTTGTTCCATTGCTAAAGAAACTGAGCTGCTGATATGGAGCAGTGCGTGGCCTGGTGGGTTAGGGTCTGTGTTCAAATCCCATTTGTAATTTTAGTAATTTTACCCTCGCACAAGGCCCTTAATCCAAACTGGCTTAGGAAGAGGCTTGAGATGATAAAAGCTGATATTTAAGCCACAGGAAATCTGCATGGTTTCTTACCGTTAAAGTACAGCCTGAGAATCATGAGCCAGAGTGTTCCTGATAGGAAACAAAATGTCTATCTGCAAAATGGCAAATTTATTCAGCATTTTATTAAGAGTCACACTGAGCAGCAGATATAACGGCTTCCTTTTCACAGCACAGGGGGAACAACGAAAGGTCCCATCCGAACCTCCACAGAAATCCCACGCATGGCGTTATGTCCTTACACCGTGGCCGCCCGGGGCTGCAGGATTGTCAGAATGTTATTGCTAACAAGGTGAAATGGGACCAGTGTGGCGTTTATTCAGCCGTCAAAACACAGGGGAGTTATGAACAAAGCACCAGGACCAAAATACTTACAGACCTATAGAAATACATATGGGCGTAACATTTACAGACCAATTTCTGACTGACAAACCCATACTTTAAACTTAATGGTCATGTGACACCGTTTATAAATATGTCTAAGCTTTTTCTAAAATTTCATAAAGGTGTAAGCTGAATGTTGAAAGCAATGCTTTAAGTTCTTTTTTCCTCTTTTAAAAAAGTACATATTTACACAAACAGAAACAAACAAAACAATAAATATGATCTTCCCTCTTTGCCCTTTTCTGAGCAGGGATCTGGGGGCGTCTGCTTCAGCCAGACGCAGCAGAAGAACATCATGAGAGTCTGAGAACTGCCTCTGTGCTCAGTCAGCATGTCGGATGTGTGTGTGAACGACACTAACTAGTAATCATGTGGTCATGCTTATCTTAGCCTTACTAATAATTCACTACACTACTGTAAATATAAAAATAAAAACAAAAAGTCACTGATGTTAAAAATACAAATTTAAAAAGAATAATAAAAAAAACATTTTAACTTATTAATACAGTCACTACTTCTCACTAATTATCCATGCTTGATCCCAAGGACCTGGTGTCTAAATAAAAAGTCTCTAAATACCATTAAGTGGCTCAAACCTATGGGGGGTGGGGGCTGGGGTCATCTCCCTGGTCCAAAGGCTTAACGCTGCACTCCAGTGCCCGACTTGCCGAGTCAGGGCCAGCCTCCAGGGGGCCTGACGACCAGGATGAGCATCTGCTTACTGGCGGATACCTGGGGGGCCCTGTGCAGTAACACTGGTGCCCGTGATTGCACTCAAAAACAAACAGCATTAAAAACTAATGTAAACCAGGAACTGGATGAATGACCTGCTTCTAATGAACGCCCATGGGGTGTGATGTCGAGAACCAGCCAGCCCCCCCACACGCGCTCCACCCCCACCGAGCCGGCCGTAGCTGTCTGCAGAAACCGGGGGATTACAGCGGAGTGCAGCCGGTGTCTCAGCTTTTCGGGACGTGGGCAGCTCTCTCGGCCCCTGTGAGTGTCAGTCCTGAGAGTGTTTAGGGCACCTCCTGTAAACGAAGGGGGATCCAGAGACACGGAGGGGTCCGGGTGTCACGGCGTCCATCCTCCGGTGGTGCCAGGTCACCGTGACGTCACCTTACAGATCCCAGGGGGTGTAGGTACCAGGAGGACAGGCCTCAGCCTCTATAACAGGGATTCGGGGGGGCTGTCCGGGGGGGGCGGGGTGTGCGTGGGGCTGGGGCGCATGGGCAGCAGGTCGTAGTGGCTGGGGATGTGGCTGTTGCGGGGGAGATCATAGGGGTTCTGAGAGAAACTGGTGCCCAGTCCACTTGATCCCGGGAGAACGTTCACGGTGGGCTCTGCGGGCCAGAGAGAATTTTCCAGATTAGCTGAACAGATAACAGTAAATGGTCCTATTGGAGCTTGAATTTACAGGTTAATGTTCTTCACCACTTTGCCACCTGCTGGTTGTACAGGAAGCAGCAAGTCCTTTCCCTTCCATACGGCCTCTGGTGGGCCGCACTCACCCACATCGTACACGTTCTTGTTGGCCGCGGGGGCGACGGCGGCAGCAGCGGTGACGGAGCAGCAGGGGAGCTCCCGGCGCTCAGGGGATTTCATCTCCACGTAGCTGCTCTCCGTGTGCTTGCAGGCCACACCGGGGGGGTCCCTGATGGTGGCGTAGGGGTTCTCGCTGTTCAGGGAGCAGGTGCTGGAGCTGCACATGGAACCCTTCATGTAATCTGACAGAGAGCACGTGGGTCAGTGGAGAGAAACCGGACCCTGCACCCAGCCGGAACCCAGAAACGGCCCACTAATGTCCCGCAAGGTGCCTTTAACCACGGCGACCGAGAGCCGCAGACCTGCGAGCAGAACATATGCCTTTACCCCCCCGGCAGTCAGGGGCACCAGGGCAACGCCGGAGAGCCGTGAGAAATGCATCAAGAAACAAAAAAGCCCCATCTAGCCGGCGGAACAATCTGCAAAAGAACTCGGGCAACATCAACAATGCAAATCCAGCCTGCAGCTTCCAGGGGGGGGAGCACTGCTCCACAGGACCCAGTCTTCAGAAGTGGGGGAGGGCATGATTCCTGAAAGGCTCTCAGGTAGCTGTGGAGAAAGTTAGGCTGGTACTGACCAGACAGACATTATAGGGCAGAATTCAAAGGTAATGAACAGCAAGGGATGGCAGATCGTGTGTGTGGGGAGGAGAGACATCGCATCCTCATGAGAGTGGCCTGCAGAAAGAGACACATCATCACCATCATCATCACCATCATCATCATCACCACCATCATCATCACCATCATCATCATCATCGTCATCATCATCACCATCATCACCACCACCCGCAGCACAGCTTAAAGGCTCCTGCACACCCTAAGCGGCGTTTTGCTTTCGTCCCGCCTGAACGGCCACCATAATAATCCTTTAAATATCAAAAGCGCCCCCCCTCTGTCTGGAATGCAGCAGAGATGAATCCCGCCTGCCCCCCCCGGCCACCATGTGCTCCAAAGCACAGCGGATTCTTCGTAAAAACCTCCAGGTTCGACTGTAACCTGCTTAAGGCCCCCCCCCGCAATGCTGCAGGATAGTGGGAGGGGGCATTTGGCAAACCCTACTGCTTGGTATCACACCGACATGTGAAACAGACGTCTGCATCGACACCTGTTCAAAGTGCTTCTGTATTTTTGCTGTGTCGCCCTCTACAGGACGGCAGACTAACCAGCGTACAGAGTGAGAGACACAGAGACCGTACATGGATGCAGCCTAGAAATGAAAGTGTGTGGGGACCGGCACATGCGGGCGGACGCTCTTTCTGAATCCTTAGCCAATACCATGGCTGTTTCATTACGTCCATGTACAGAGAGAACGTTTGGGTCTGAGTAACAAATGAAACATCTACAGATAGGCAGACTGCAGCCATGGAGTGTAAGAGTGAGGAGGACACTGGGGTCCGAGTGAACCGCGCATGTGAGTCACGCATGCGGCAGTGGGGAAATGCGAAAGACGTGCATGTCCAGGTCCTGTGGGGCGGCTTTTCCAGCCTCAATATAGACAATTAAAGGTAATCAGCCATTATATGAAAACTTACCAAACACATGAGATGGACCATAACTTTGTATAACTGGTAAGGGTGCAGAAGTCCTTTATTACGTCAATAGTTAACATGGTTATAACATGGCAGTGCAAACGCGACTCAAATCCACGGCTCACTCGTATCCTGACGGGGAGGGGGGGGGTCAGGGCTAGGCTGGGCTCCGGTGATGATGATGATGATGATGATGATGGTGCTGGTCGGAATCGTACCTCGGAGCCCGTGCTCTATAGTGTAAGCATTGCAAGGTCGGTCCAGGGCACACGCACCTGGGGGGCAGAGCAGAGGTGTTACTTCCCACTCCCCCACCAACCACTGACACTGCCCACCCTGCAAAGCAAAATCGTGGAAAAAAGCTGCACGAGGGATTTTTAATTAACTCCCAAACATCACAAGCAATCGATCCTGCAGATTGAATTAACTTATTGTAATGATTGATTACAAAGGGCAGACAGAGTCACTCTACCCTGCAAATGGCCCTTATGGCTGGTGAGGGTTTTTACTTTAGTTGTTTAATCAGCATTAAATCCAGTTTGGCCCCATGCCGCACGCAGCGTTCAGCTCAAAGGAGGCCACGTCAGGGGCCATTTTGGGCCAAAATGTGACGTGTTATGAAAACTTTGTGTCATGTCATCATCATAACTTAACATCATAAAAAGACGAATTTCATGATGATCGTTTGTTTGAAGACCACAAATGCAGCATCACTATATAATTAAGAACCCCCGAGGTCCATCCTGAGTCTTGTATGTTCCGGAATGTTCCGTGAGATCGTAGAGGGCGCACACTGACCTTGATCGTTGAGGTTGAAATAGTCCCTCCACTCTGTGGCACCTTCCCGGCATCGTCTCCTGCTTTTCGTCTGGGGAAAGAGCGGGATAATATTACAGAATATTTTCCATCAGAATATACTTCTGTTTCAAGCCAATCTAACATCTATATGGCTAAATTTATTTTTTGCATGCATTTTAATTTGAGTAGCACAGCTTGATCTTACACTGTCACTAACCCAGAAGCACACATGAGACAGAGAGCCGGAGTGTGGCACTGTGCTTGTTGGTAAATGTGGCTACGTGTGTGTAAACCGGACATGGTGGCGCCACCTTCACACACCTGGGTGCTGGATTTGCCCTCCAGGCTGCCGGTGAATGGAGTGGAGGAGTCACACCGCGCCAGTGTGTGATAGCTGGCATTGGAGAAGCACTGACTGGCATCGACGCTGTCCTGAGAGGCGTCTGGAGATGAGAGGAGGCTCCGGGGTGCAGAGGCTGTCAGAGCGGGAACCCGCATACACACGGGAGCACATGTACACACACACACACACACACACACACACACACACACACACACATCAAACCACATATAATACAAGCTTAGCCACAATGCTAGCCATCTTCTCTGTGGCCTGGTAAACACATTTCTATTTTCTGCAGAAAAAACTGAATCGGTGCAGGTATTATTATTAAAGCATGTGGAAGACATTCCTATTACTACTGCAGATAACAGAAATAGCCCATGTTTTGGCAAAGGGAGACGGCTCGCGTGAAAAACAGCCATGGCTGTCGTGGCTAAATCAAAGGCAAAGTGACATCCTCTCTGTGGGACAGAACAGTGAGGCTGGGAGAGAAAAAGAAGTTGTAGCTTTTTAAACAGGCAAAATGAAACCATCTGAAAGGGAGAAGGTGCAAAAGATCAATTTCTTTTTGTGGTCTGGCGCCCCCCAGTGGCCGGTAATGAGTTCCTTCCGGAGCCCCTGCTCTGGAGCTTGAGGTCAGCGGAAACAGCGGTTCTGTTGTCAGCGTGAGAGTAACAGCATCACACTGCTAATATTCACAACGGATCCACTGCCGACAAAACAGGCATCTATCCCTGCTAGATGCCATTGAGTAAAAACATCAAAAACAAGATCCAATGTGGAACAAATAACTCAATGTATATTAATATCACCGGCAGTACTTACCCTTGGTTAATGTTCTGTATTCAGTGGATATCAGCTTTCAGCTCTATCAGGAACATGCCCCCCTCCCCCCGTGTCTTATTTCCATGACGCGCGTGTGGCGCGAGCAGCATGGCTCCGTGGTGTCGCATGCATTGCGCCGGATGGCTGCGTGCGGGAGGTGCGGCTCACCCGAGAGGGCGTAGTCGGTGTTGGTCAGGTGCAGGGCCGGCGTGTAGGACACGCTGGGCATGTCGTGGCTCTTCTCCCGCTGCCTCTGGCGGTACCAGACGAACAGGCTTAGCACGGCCATGATGATGAGCAGCAGAGTGATGATGCCGACCACCGCGCCCACCGAGTGGCGCTCCGAGGCCAAGGCTGGGCTGATCTTGGTGTACGGGTTCAGCTCCTCCATCATCAGGGCGGCTGGGCGGGAGCGAGAGGGAGAGGTGAGGCGAGGCAGGGCTTTAAGAGGCTGAGCACATGACAGCGGCCTGGCGGCCAATCCGAGCGGCCCGCACTCCTCACCCTGGTCACAGCGGATGCCCTTGTACCCGGGGCTGCAGTAGCAGGTGCCCGTCACGTAGTCGCAGGTGGCGTTGTTCATGCACTCACACAGCTGCTGGCATCCGTAGCCGTAGGTCCCAGAGGGGCACTCTGCGGGAGAGGGTGGAGTTGGGTGATCACAAAGGCCCGGCGCCTTTCCAGAACCTACCGCCGCTGTCGGCGACACTCACTCTGCTCGCAGTGGGTCCCGATGAAGCCTGTGCGGCAGGTGCAGAGGCCGCTGACGTGGTCGCAGTCGGCCCCGTTCTGGCAGCGGCACACCTTGGTGCAGTCGGTGCCGAAAAATCCTGAGGGGCAGCCTGGGAGAGACGGAGCGGTCAGGCCGGGGGTGGCGGGCATAGGGAGGGCGGGAAGCGGGTGCGGAATGATGCATGGCGGCTGGATGGGCACGAGACGCTGGCAAATGCCGACACCACAGCTGTGAGGATGGATGGACACAAAACGTCAGGGTAACACTGCATAAGCAACACTGCAGACGGTCACACTGGGGCGGAACCCCGGATGCAGCGACATAATGAGACGACTGCAGCACCTGCAACTGACCCATTCACGTGTGAAGAGGACTTCAGCCATTTAAGGTATAATGTTTACACCAATCCCAGCTTATTTTAAAACGAGCACAAATGGGACAATGTCGCAGCAGGTAATAGAAGGGATGCTGGGCCACGATCACAGGGAGGCCAGATGTGGCGCCACCGAGTCACCAGCAGAGGGCGCTGTGGGTCGGGGCGGACGTCAGAGACTCACGCTGAGTGCAGTAGAGTCCAGTCCAGCCGGGGCTACACTCGCACTCCCCATGGTGGGCGCTGCACAGGGCTCCGTTGTGACAGTTACATGTGTAGAGGCAGTCTGGGCCCCAGTTGCCCTGGGCGCAGGCTGCAGACGTCAGAGACACAGTCAAGCACGGCGCACGGGACACAGGCCACTGAGAACGCACAGGCAGACAGACAAACGCAAATCCGCACACGCACAGGACACGCCCCTGTGTGAACGCCACAGGACACGCCCTGTGTGAACGCCACAGGACACGCCCCTGTGTGAACGCCACAGGACACGCCCCTGTGTGAACGCCACTTTCAGACAACAGATTTATTCCTCTGAAATTCACCATAATGAGCCGAAGGCTGTATACTCCGACATTACGAGACCTACATGCCGTCTTCCTGCTGTAGCTCATCTTGTAATCAATGGGCATGAAATCGTTCCCTCCACGGCGACGCCTGCAGCATTTTGAAGTCTCTCTTTCTGAAGGTGTTACCCCACAGGTAACAAAGGGGAAACATTCGCTCTTTGTTGCAAACATCTGGCACTCCTGCTGCGCGGCTATTGAGCTCTTCTCAGCGCGCCGCTAAGCCCGGTGCCACAGCGGTAATTACGGGCGGGACTCTCCCCCCCGCTGCAGGAACAAAGCTGCTTGAAGTCTGTATCTGGCCAGGCCTCACGCCAGCGCGCCCCCCCCAAAAAAAAACAATCACTGGCTCACTGCATATATTTCATGCAAAATGCCCTTTTTGTTAGTCATCAAACTGAACACAAACACATTTTGCTGTTTTTAGGAAATGAGGCCCCTTTTTGGGACTCAAACCAACAACCCTCACCTGAGAGCCCTTGGGACTGACGGCCGTATTACTTGCCAAGCATAATCTTAGCCTGGCCCCCTCTTTCCTGCATTCTGTGGCTGCGTACCAGCACTGGTGCGGGGGGGGGTGAGGTCTCTGTGTGCCGCGTTCCCCAGAGTTTCTGCTGCTGGTGCAGTGCAAGTAGAGCATCTGTGATCATAACCCAGATTCTCCGCTGAACCATCCTCATTCACACCCCACTCAACTCCTCATTGTACACATACCGCCCGCTATACCACAGGCTACCCATAATCCCTCACACCACACACCCTACCCATAGTTCCACGCACGCCACTCCCTACCCGTAATCCACATATCACATGAGGAAAGTCAGGTAGGACATCTAGATTAATTTAGCAGACGCTGTTATCCAGAGTGACGTACAGTCGATCGGGGCTAAGGACCTTCCTCAAGGCCCAACGGTGAAATCACTCTGCCGACTGCATGATTTGAACTAGCAACCTTCTGATCACACGCATAGAGTCCTGGCCTGCAGATCCACACGCCTCACCTGAAAACGCCTTACGGTGAAGGCAGAGTGGTAAAACCCCCAGCGATGTAACCATGTCTCCCACTGGCTGTTTGTATCAGGAGGGAACTGCAGCTCATATCTGGATGTAAATTGTGAGCTGTGACGGGGGGATCTTGGCTCTAGTGTGCAATTACAGTGAGTGCTTTGTACTTAATTGCCTTATGTTCCTACATCATGGGTGCTTCAGGTCGTTCCCGACATAAAGATGTTTATGAGAGCCGTGATGCTGGTGGGGGGGGGCGGGCGGTCCCGGCAGGATGCGGGGGGGGCCTACCCTGAGAGCAGTCGTCCCCGATCCAGCCTGGGGGGCACTGGCAGGAGCCGTCGATGGGGCTGCAGGTTCCGTTGTTGGTGCACAGACACTCCTCCTCACAGCCGTTGCCATACCTGCCGGTGGGGCACACTGCGGGCACAGAGAGGTGGGGGGACGACAGCGCCTCAGAGAGGGGAGCAGTGGTGCTGGGGGGCTACGGCAGAGTGAGTGCTGTACGGAGGCGGGGGCCAAAAACTGTGAGCATGGGATTAGGGGGAAAATATCCAACAAGAAACAGAGATTGTCACACAGAAGACGGGGAACTCTGCTCTCGCCATAGGCTGACTCAGGAAGACCGGGCCCCAGAGGACCCCAAAGGCTGATGTGACTTCACAGGGGCCCCCGGCAAAGGCCCAGGGACAGAGTCGACCTGCCTCAATTCAGCATGGATAAGGATGGCCTAATGTGTGAAGGAATTAAAATGGAACTTCTGTACATTTTTAAATAAAATTAATATTTCAAGGCCCTCCGACACTCACTTCAATTATATATGTCATTTCAGATTAAAATTCCTGCAATCCGTTGTCCCCCCTCCATCTCCGAGCGACAGCATTAAAACAAACTGAAGCACGGCCTGGGCCGTCATCACGCACAAAACACACAGTGATAACGAACAAACAACATGAAATAACAGCTTTTGCTATTAATATAAGTATGCAGGAGGGAAGGACGGCGTCTGGGGGGCTTACTGTGAGTCAGAAGCTCACAGACTCCGTGCAGTTTCCTCACAGTTGGTTCTTATTAGTATTTGAGCCGCTGATCTTTTCTCCTCCTTCCTCACCGCTGCTTTCCAACAACAATTCCCTTGGAAGCATTCATTCATTCATTCATTCATTCATTCATTACCATTCAGCAAGTCAGATGTCTGAACACAGGGAGAGACGTGGAGCTGCACGCGCGGGATGTGGGCGCCCTCCTCATTCCAATCAAGCCCCTTCTCAGCGTAATTATCACTAGGACAAATTACTGCCCCCTCCCCCCTTAAGATATATAATTTTTATTTATATGACAGCTTTCAAAGCCATGAAAGGGAATTTTCTATACGAATACTGCCTTTTCTTAATTCATGAAGAGATAAGTTAATTATTATGAAAAGTAATATCTATATTTAATCTGGTGGTCCCGTCTTTATGGCAGCAGTCATTTCATGCTTGTTATGGTGCATTGCAGCCGCTGGAACAGCAGACAGCGCTCTGATTGGTGTACCTACATGGCCGAGTCAATGCACGCCCTATCACAGCACTCAGCACTTAGCAGATTTTCAACGAAATTAACTTATCAGAAATACTGTCAAAACCTCTAAAAAAAATCCCTGGCCCAATTAACTGCTTCTCTGCTACAGGCTGATGGAAGCAGCATTTCATGTTCCATTTTATATAAAATCTTCCTCACATCTCCCCCTAGATGTCCTGTGTGTGTATGTATGCATACACAGTTCATTTGGTTCTCAGATATTTCATCATTGACAGAAGGCTGTTTGACTTTAAACATTCCTTTTCCCACCACACTGTAGGAAACTTCGAGAGCAATGCCTGAGAAGGACCGCTGCTCCCAGAGGGAGACCCTTGGCAGAATTCCACTTCTCTCTGAAACCTGCATTGGTGGTAACGGCGGTAACAGGCTCATGCGGCTTTGTCAGAGAAATGCGCCTGCTCACTGCGCGCGCACACACACGCAGACATATACACACACACACGTACAGTCACACGCACAGTCACACACACACACACGCACAGACATACACACACACAGTCACACACACACAGACATATACACACACGCATGCACAGTCACACTGTCACACACACACACACACACACACACTCGCTCTCACACACACGGACACATACACACACACACACACAGAGTCACACTCTCGCTCTCTCTCTCTCTCTCTCACACACACACACACACACACGCAGACCAGTAAACATATCTTTGTAAAATGCTAAGGCTAACTATGACAACCTTAACCTCTACCCAGCCCTAACCATAACCAGAAGTAACCGAAGAAATACAGGAGTTTTTGCATTTTTAGTTTGTTGATTGGAGTCACAGATTAACAGAAAATGGAGTTTTCCCTTATGGGGGCCAGGAAACTGGACCTGTACCCCCCCCCACACACACACACACACAAGCATGCACAGACACACAAACAGACAGACAGACTGATACACAGACAGACTAACACAGACACACACACTAGGACTCTGTGCGAAGCCTTTTCCCTGGGAACCTCCCCACACGACCCGGCGTAGACATCAAGGCCGACCTTGGGGTATAGGGCTGTGTGGGTGGGGTTGCTTGCCTTGGTTGCAGAGGGGCCCAAAGAAGCCTGGGAGACACTGGCAGCGGCCGGTGACGTGGTGACAAGGTCCGGCGCTATGCACACACTGCGGGCACGACTGGCTGCAGCGGAGGCCGTAGGACCCAGGACTGCAGGCTGCGGGCAGCGAGCATGATGTGATTGCATGGGGGGGGGCAGTGTGAGCGGGGTGCAGGGGCGGTGAGGAAAAGGGGGTGGGGGGGAGCATAACAAGGGAGATGAAATATATAAAATGGGAAAGTAGGGCAGGAGAGGAGGGACAGTTAGAGCGGGTGATGTTCCCCACGCATGCCCCCCCCCCACCACCCCACATGACTCCCTCATACTGCTAATTTGCCTTGATTGCCGCTGCTCTGTGGCGACGCCGCCTGCCGCTTGCTCCCTCCTGTGGTGAGCTTCCGGTAATTAAGGTAATTGTCTAAATGGCCCGATTGGCCGCACAGGCACATTCCTGTCCCCGGCCCAGCGCGCCATCCGCAGTCCCAGCTTCAGAAGGCGGCCACAGATCGAGGGAACAGTCCAGCAGGTGTCTAATCAGAGTGGATGGGGGACACAGGTTGGCCCCCCCTGCCCCCCCACGGTGGATCTAATGAGCGCCACGGGCGGGCAGTCACACGTGAGTGAGCGAGCGGCCGAGCGTGTGCATGATGTGCAGGACTTACTGCGCCGGCAGGATGTGCCACGGTAGCCGGGAGCGCACGTGCAGGTGCCGTCCTCGGGCGAGCAGGAGCCCCCGTTCTCGCAGGAGCAGGTGGAGGAGCAGTTGGAGCCCCAGCGGCCCTGGGAGCACACGCTGTCACAGTGGATACCTGCGGGCCAAATGGACGACGCTTAGCGTGGAGTCACGGCCTAGTTTGCTGGTGTGGAGGAACACGGGCAAAGACGCAAGAAGACAGACACATACAAACACAGACACGCACAGACACACAGGGACACACACACACACACACACACACACATCTTTTTCTGTTCCTAAACACTTTGAATAAATTATCCATCTCGGCAGAGAATAATTTAATCTGAGTACTACAGGCTACAATTAGTCATCAAGTGAACTTATGATTAAGAATTTTACAAGACAGCATGACCCCCCAACCATCACCAGTTCAAAACTCAAAAGACAGAAACAGGTTTTATTTTACCTACTTTTTCTAAAAGTGTGAACAGACAAAAAGTAATGCACAAATCATCATAATGACTATCAATAATCATAATGTCTCTCTCTGGATATCTTTCTTTTAATAAATAAAATGATCCATGGAGATCCCCACAAATAAGTCAGCAAGTGCTGGTGGAAAGGAACAGAACGCGTTTCACGGAGACCATGTGACATTAGACGCAGTGCACTGGCATCACCACCGTGGGGCATCAGTGCAACGGTCAGAACACTGTGAGACATAACCCTCGTGAGATGCTGAGCCCACACCTATGGGAGGCCAGGGATTCTCTACCACCTGCCGGCAACAAACGCCAGGCACTAGGAGAGAATCTTGCATTGTGTATTTTATCATAACGTAGAAACTCAAAACAGCCTAGAGCTTGTGCTGAATCTGTGCATTCGGAGCCAAAAGCCATAGTTTGTACCTACAGGGGTGTAAAGCTGAAGCGTAGACCCGCATCATAATGAATACAATTCATCAGCTGGCGGCATAGCTCTGCAGGGAGCCTCCACATCTCGGGCTGACGAGAAAGCCGACAGAGAGGGCTTCTCCCACGCCACGGATATCGAGGCGGCATTAAATAAACCCCAGCACTTCGCGGAGATGTTAATGACGGGCCCATTACGTAAGAAACGCCGGCGTCGGAGGGTCTGGGGAGGATCCCACTTTGCTCGCTCCCGTTAGCGAGCGGCTCCGGCATCATGCAGCATCAGACACCTGGTGGACGTCACGAAGGCGCACGGAAGCGGCCAGGCCCGGCACGCACCTGGCAGACGTGATGGAGGCGGGCGGAAGCGGCCAGGTCCGGCACGCACCTGGCGGACGTCACGGAGGTGCGCGGAAGCAGCCAGGCCCAGTACGCACCTGACGGACGTCACAGAGGGGCGCGGAAGCGGCCAGGCCTGGCACGCACCTGGCGGACGTGATGGAGGCGGGCGGAAGCGGCCAGGTCCGGTACGCACCTGGCGGACGTCACGGAGGTGCACGGAAGCAGCCAGGCCCAGCACGCACCTGACGGACGTCACAGAGGGGCGCGGAAGTGGCCAGGCCCGGTACGCGAAGTCGGAAAAGGTGGCCTGCGGGGCACACCCCCATGCAGCCCCACACAGCAGACAGATCTCTCTCGCGCTAGCACAGGAGCCGCTAATGGGGAGAGTAGATGAAGGGAGGACTGCAGCTAATTGTCCCCTCTTCCTAAGCTCCTTCCTCCCTGGGATTTATGCGGTTATAGCAAGCCCCTCCGTCTCACTTTGTTCTGAGACGCTTCATCACGGCAGAATGGATCGGGCATAAATCCCCAAGAGGGATGGGGGCGTGCGGCTAGGCTGCTATGCTAATCTGGTTGGGCCGGCCCCGGGGGGCCACCAGGTGGCGCCATGGCTCATGGAGGCCTGAGAAAATCCTGCGAGTCTAATGGTCCCTCGCACAATGTCTCTGCGCCATGGAGACCAAACCTCCAGCACAGAGCCATTTGCCCGTGTTCAGCTGATCCACACGCACAAAATTGTGCCAGGCTTTAACGACACGCTCAGCTCAGAGCAGAGAGTATTACCGGGTGCTGAACTCGTGCCTAATTGTGGGCCACCAAAGTTCCATTTTGACTTTTTCCAAGGATTTTTTTTTTCTTCTGTCAAACTGGGCCACCCCCCCCACCCCGCAAGCGCCGTGTTCATTAAAAGCCCCGAATCCCCAGGCCCTCTGCTGCTCCTCTGTCATTCCCTTTCAGCTACGCTGTGTACAGAGCACTGCAGCAGACTCCGCCAGGGACCGAGTTCCAGTGCCGCGCCGACCGTGGGAGTCCATCTCTGACCAACTGCACGATCCCCGGCGCACTGATCTCCGCTCCGCTGCCAAAGGACACAGCAGTCTGTGCACGCACCCACACGCTTGCACGCTGTAGTACATGCACACACACACATACATGCTTTCAAGTTGGACGTGGTCTCGCCTGCCTGAATCTCATTTGAAATTTCTTCTGACGGAGAATATCTGAGCATAGGGCGGCCATTACAACAGCAGTTATGAAAAGCCTTTGAATTAAACCTGAACAAAACTCAGGAGACTGAATCCGACCCGATCCGAATTTTATGCGGGGAGCGTAGGGATAGATGTGTGTGGGGAGGAGGGTGGGGGAATCAAGAGGGTCACCCATGAATGCCAGGACATCAAGGACAAGAAAGGGACGACATCGGGACAGGGGTCATGCAGAGCTGGCATTCTGCTACGACGAGCAGAATTAATTTTTTACCACCCTTTTTGTCAGCAAATAAATAAGAACATAACGCACCACATCTAACAGGCGGGGGGGGGGGGGCAAAA
>JAODLD010000008.1:9344687-9365553 GCA_026781065.1 Mormyrops boulengeri
CTTTTCAAGATTATCTAGTATATGTTTAATAATCAGTTAACCGCCGATGTTTCACCACATTTTCCTGGTGGTTCCCCCATGGTTTACTTTGGCTTTCCAAGCTCTGTGTCGTCTTCACTCACAGTGAAGAACTTCCACGCTAATGACATGTTGGCGTGCGGCTGTGAGCATGCACGTGGCTGTGAGGCTATTGCCTGCACCGCTGTGTGTATGACGTGTGGCACATGTGTAAAACGGACCAGTTCGGTATCTGAAATTCATGAGACTGACCGGCCGGCCTCCGACTTGGGCCGAGCAATGCTGAAAATCGGCCAATTCCGGTCCCTGACTGATCAATCGTTGCATCTCTACTCGTAACACCTGCCTCGCAACACCTGCCACACTCCAACATATTTTGTCATCAGTGGGAGAAGCGAAGGGTCCAATCTGTGAAGAATGTCGTTTGCAAGCTCAGGCATTTATTCTCTCACCCGCATCAGCACACCCACAGTTGCAGGGCACTTTGACATCACAGGCCGATGACAGGCAAGGTTGCCATTTTATGTCCCCCACTGACAGTCATCAACATCACATTTTTGAGCCCAAGACAAATGTCAGCGCACCAATGTGCAGCAGGACTTTAGTTAATATTCCAAAAAATCATGCAAGTCTGATCATCCATCCATCAACTCATCCCTCCATCCATATTCATCACCCACTCATCCTTGTCAGGGCAGGCACGGGGCGTGCAAATGG
Source organism: Mormyrops boulengeri (assembly GCA_026781065.1). Lineage (NCBI taxonomy): Eukaryota > Metazoa > Chordata > Actinopteri > Osteoglossiformes > Mormyridae > Mormyrops > Mormyrops boulengeri. The sequence goes on from JAODLD010000008.1 coordinate 9,345,423, forward strand.
ACACGCCTGGACGGAAAGCTGAGGATGCGTGTCTGCAGGAAGGCTTCCCAGTGCTTTTACCGCCAATGCCACGTGAATTCGCCCGTAAAGGGATGGCAGAGACCTCAGCCACCCGCCGCCATGTAAGCAGCTGAGTCACAGAGCCCCCGAGTGCTGCACTGAACACAATAATTAGTGGAGCTGAGTGCTGTGGGGTCCAGGAAACTCTACAGCCCTTGAGGACCAATAAAAGTGCCGGCAGAGAGCTTGCCAGCCTCGGACGGATTAACGTCCTTGCCGTTTGACTGAGCGCACAGGTTTCTAAGGACCCGGGTAAGACTCACCGTGAATCCCGGAGCGCAGATACAGGCACCGGTGACGCCATTGCAGTCCGCCCCGTTGCCACAGTCGCATGGCTGGCTGCAGTCCTCACCATGGTAACCAGACGGGCAGGTGATGTTGCAGTACAGACCCATCCAGCCGGCCGCGCAGGTGCACTCGCCGGACAGAGGGTGGCAGCTGGGCGCAGGGAAAGGAGCAGGGGTGAGTGCCAGCAGCCCGGCGCTAAATGAACGAGGCGGACTGGATACTAATTTCCAGCAGCTGGAGAGACTAAAAGCCTGCAATTCAGCGTGCCGTTTGCCTGTGGCATTCAGGAAAACTGCTATGATTAAGGGAAACAGCTTCCCAAATTCAGTAAGTGGGGGTCCAAATGATCACTGCTGGTGTTCATTAGACTCTGAGCAACTTCAGGAGAAGTTTAAAGTAAGGAATTAAATGAAGAAACGAAGAACAGCAAAATGTGTCTGTGCGCCTTGACCGAAAGTGACAACACAACACACGGTCCGGCACAGCGCAGGTGGACCAGGTGTCCCCATGCGCCCTGATGTGTCAGCAAGTAACAGGGGACAGCCGAAGGCTGGAGAAGAGACCTCCAAACAACCTGGGAGGGGGCTTATCTTGCGACGCCCTCCCCCCATTAGCAGGCAGTGATTACTGGTGCATGATAATCCCAGTAAACCCTGCGTCAATTCTGAGAGGCACACAGTCCCTGTCACTCTGTAAATGAAGTTGCTGTTTGAGGAATGTCTCCACACACATCGGAAGGGGGGGGCAGAGCTCCCAGGAGGAACCCACCACCAAGCCTGCCCCCACCTGAGGGTGTTGGTGGCATTGCAGGGGCAGTATTTGTCGCAGATTAAGCCGTAGAGCCCGGCGGGACAGAAGCGCTCCTGGCAGTGGGCGCCCTTGAAGCCGACGTCGCACATGCATGCCCCGTTGATGTGGTAGCATCTGGCACCATTGTGACAGTCACACTTGAGAGCGCACTGAGGACCGTAGGTACCCATCGGACACTCCTCCTGGCACCTGGAAACAGGGACGAAAACGCAGCAGCGATAACTGCAGCCCAGGCCGGGCGGGACGGAACTGAACCCACAAAAACACTCTATCCCCACTCTTTCATCCATTTTTTTTTTTTTTACAGAGAAGCCTCACAAGCTGTAAGGTACAAGCAGAAATGGTCATGTATGGAAGCAGATTTCTAATCTCACTCAGAAATCAAAGGAAGAGATCAGAGACAGAAATAAATGTGAAGCCAGTCCTTCATAAACTGGACTCCGTGTAATCAGGAAAAAAAGTTAAAACAAAAAAGTGAAAAAAGGCAAAAGAACTGACAAATATATCCTGACAGGGTATTAATCTGAAATGTCCTACAAAGGCATTCAACACCGATAACTACTCAATGAAATCATAAAACAGACAAGCTGTGTTTCATGCTAAATTACATCAGGCTTATCTCAGGGAAGTGAGCTAACACAGCTTCCTGGGGAGTTAAATTTACCTGTCAGGGTTTGAACTGCCTAATAATAAACCAATAGCCAAAGAGTTAAAAAAGAAATTAAAAAACAAGGGAGATCAATAGATTCGGTCAGGTTCTGAACTGAATATTAAAGATATGCACCTCTGTATGTTCATATACGGTTTGTCTTTATGCAAAAGGGTGGTGCACGGCGGCATTGCAGCACCCGGGCCAGCGAATGACGGAGCCATTGGGCTGGGTGAGATGGAGTCACTCGTACCTCTCGCCGCTGTAACCTGCTGTACACTGGCACTGGCCGCTGATGTGGTCACACATCCCGCTGTTTCGGCAAGGACACTCCTGGCTGCAGTTAATGCCGAACCGGCCTAACGGGCACGGCTGTGCGCAGACAGAGCCCTGCAGGGAAACACACACACACACACACACACACACACACACACACACACACACACACACACGGCCGCGAAAGCGGGTTCAGGGCGCAGGTGTAGGAGGCCAAGCAGGAGTCTCCGGCTGACAGTCAATGCGAACAAACCGCACCAACCAAATGGCCCTTTAAACAATTTAAGCCTTAAGTACAATAACAAACAGAGAATGTTAACTATTGGCGCGACTGCTAACTTGACAATGTGGTGAGAGTTAGGGTGCAGGGCCGCGCAACCTTACCGTCCAGCCGGCAGGGCACGAGCACTCCCCCGTCACGTGATGGCACGTGCCCCCGTTCTGGCAGGGGCAGCGCTGCTCGCACTGGGCACCATGGCTGCCGGGGGGGCACCGCTCTTCGCAGCTGCCGAGGACACGCACATGGGCGCCTCAGGGAGGGAAAGCAAGCCGATAGCGACCCCAGAGCCCCCACGCCCGCTTTCGCCAGTCGGTTCAAGTGATTAATTAGAAATCTACATTGATCATAATAATAAGTCTAAGGTGACTTTAGGAGTATAAAATGCAGTTTTGCTCTTTAAAGGCAAGTATTTAATTCGCGTTCAAACTGGAGCATCTGTGAAAACACTGATTCACCCTTTATTTTTAGATGATAACGTAACGCTGTGAATTCCGTGCCGCCATCGCACGTGTCCCTCAGAAACCATAAATGCTAATTCAAAGTTAAATAGAGGATCTTGAATACAATTAAACTTTTAAGAGCTCAGACACATCGAGCAGGACCGAGACTGACGAGTGCGATACGGGGACTCACTAGACGCCGGTGTAGCCGGGGGCGCAGAGACACTCGCCCGTCTCGTGGTGGCAGGTGGCACCGTTGAGGCACTGGCACGGCAGCTGGCAGCCTTTACCGTAGTAGTCGGGCTCGCATTGCTCCTCGCAGCGCCAGCCCTGGTAGCCGTCGGTACAGACGCACGCCCCTGTGATGGGGTTGCACAGGGCGCCGTTCTGGCACTGGCAGCGGCTGCTGCAGTGGGGGCCCCAGTGGTCACTCTCGCAGCCTGCGGACATGGCAGCACGCGCCCAAGGACGCCTGGGTCAGGGATTCCGCCACCCGGCCAAGCAGCACCGCCGAGAGACACGCGTCTGACACATTTACTCTTATCGACTGTCCCTGCAGGAATACATCCTCGCTGGGGTTCGGCAAATTAAAATTGAAAATGCTGAGTGGGGGGGAACTGCATTCCAGGCCCAAATGTAAATCTAACGCATCAAAATTTCAGATGACTTGGACTTTCAAAATACACATTGGCATGGACGTTTTCATGGTTGTGAGAAAGAAAAAAATCACAAGCTGTAATCATAATGTTCGGATGAGAGAGGATACTGTGTTTGAGATGTTTGATTGTATTAATATTGTGAAATGTCTTGGAATTATATTACAAAGCTGGAGTTTTTCCCCAACAGGGATCCTCAGAGATCACCATCTGAATGTTAATAACCAAGCCCCCCCCGAGCAAGTGGGAACCCTTGCTGGTACTTTTTTGCTGGTTACGTGTGTGGCAGTACCATGGTAGGGGGTTTCTAGCTATATAAAGGTGTTGAACCCCCCTGAACTACAGTAATATTATGGTACATCAGTATGCTAAATGCTTAGCTGATACTTCCAGACAAAAATTCTCTGAAGATGGTTCCATGTATGATTTTTTCAATAGATAAAGATAATCTATCATGATCATATGCAGAGCTATACACAAGCATCAGTATTTTCTTCAAGGATACATTCTGTATTTGAAAATGCATCAAATACTAATTTAGATTGACACGTATACAAATAAAATGCTTCCCCGACACCCTGTGGTCCTCTGCTAGACCAATGGGCCAGATGAATAGGTACTACTGGGACCAGAAATGACTAAATGTGTTCACCTTATGGACCTCCATGCTGTTCCTCCGCCTGGAATATAAAGTGGTGGTTGAGTAAGCGTTGGCCGTCAAGGCCGTGGCTCTCCAGCCGCCGGCCTTCGCTGGCTAGCCTGTACCCGTCTCGTCTCTGGTCTTTGTCGGCTTGGCCTTGCCAAGCTCTATGCTAGTTCTCTGGTTTTCTACCACCCTCAAGGGCTACACGACATCTTCCCATTATTCCATCACAGTTTATCTCAGCTGACGCCGGTCAGTCGCGCAATTCCGTTGCAAGTCTGTTCAAATTCATTCAGTCACATCGGTATTCTACCTCGGCTTTCTGTTCCACCTGCCTTTCATCCATGCTCTGAGGCATAACCCCTGCCTCCCTGCCCCCCTCCCCAGCACAGCATGATCTCGAGCCAACTCAGGAAAGGATGACAAACCACAGATTCACTGGGGACAGACTTTTTGGAATGTTTTTTTTTTTTTTTTTTTTTTTTTAAATTCCCCATGGGGAATCTCAGTAAAAAGCTTTGTGACCACTTTGTTGTGGAAACGCTCCATACCAAATGCAATCTGACTGATTTATTGATTGATATAAAGCCGATTTCCCTTGTTCTGAGAAGGGCACCAGCTTGCCAAATAAAAAGCACAATGCTGTTCCCCCTGATGGAGCATTACCTCTTCCGTTCAAGCAGTCATGGCCAACAGGCTTCAAGCTTGAGTTACTGTGGTGGCTTTTCTGAGTGGCCCTGAACCGCAAAACAGACTCGTGGAGCAGGGTGCCAACGTGTGCTTGCTCTAGCGAGTGAGTAATCAGGTATTGATTCCCACATCATGGTTTATTGGGATCCACCTGAAGACACCGTGTACTGTCTCCAACTGACCCCACACTCCAAGTCCAGAGCCGGCTGGGGGAATGAGCTTGAGTCACGTCTTTAAAGCCATTAAGGAGAAGTTGTTTATCCCGCCCTCTGCGCAGACACCAGCTACGTGACTTAAACATCTAGGAGAAAAGTGTCTAGCTTCATGGGGTTTCTAGCAAGGAAGCTGGCAGACTGTCATGTGGACCCAGGTGGCGTTAATTGATTGAATGCGCCTGTCCCTGAGTGTTGAGCCCGGTTTGGAGGAGCCCTGCCAAAGGCACGCCCCCGCCCACTCCGACACCCCCTTGCTCATTTAACTGGGAAGCTGAGGGAAGGCAACAGTAAAAACAGGAAAACCCCCACTAATCCAGCAGTGACTTATTTTGGCAGTTTACACAAGGTTACACTAGCTGCTGTTCATTAGCCACATTCCCTCTTCATAGGACATATGGGGGGCTTAAAAGACACCACCTGGAGGACCCTGGAGGTTTCATGCGTTAAGGAGATAATCCACCCCACATGACACCAGAAAGAGTAACGATATATAAACAAAAGCACAACCACTAAATAAATGGCAGACAAAAGAGGTGGAAGACTATGTTAATTTGCAGCTAGTTCCGGTTCTCCTCTGTTTGACAAATGATCCCACTGAGTCCTAAAGCTTCTTTAGCCAGCAGTTAGCTGCTTCAGCACACTGAGCAAAGTGTATTTTCTCTCCGTCTGTTTTGCTGCATTCAGGGGGGCTCCCTAACTGCGTTTGTCGCTGATTTACAGTCCCCGTTTGTGCTGTGCTTCCCGCTACTATGGCTGTCACACATTTCTAGTAAAACAACTCTCATGTCCGGAACAGCTGAGAAGACGCAGAAGAGAAATGGCTGGAACGAGTGCGCTGGGAGAGCGCCAGGCGACCGGCAGGAACCCAGGGGAGCGACGCGCATTAGCAATGAGGCTCTCACAAGAGCGAGTGAGCAGAACCACAGCCGTGTTCTGCATCGAGCGTCCGGCGCTGCCGCGAAAGTCGCAGCACACGTGAGGGATAGCTGGTGACGCTTGCAGCCCTGTGGGGGCTGCGAGAGCCAGGCGATGTGGGGGGGAGCAGACCCTCCTCCATCCCCCCCAAAAAATAAATAAAGCGTGTTCTTCATTATGAATCTGCACGTTACAGAGGCCAGTTTCCTGCGCATGCAGAGCATGAGGATGAAACCCACCTAACGAGGAATGTAGTGCAGTGTCAGTTATTTTTTTTGTGAACTGTACATCACCCCCACCCCCGCCACTCCTGGGACAAATTCAATCCAGCCCAATGTCAAACTCCTTCAGACACCGCTGGAGCCAGCAAATGGGGTGGGGCGAGTTGATAATGTGATACAATAGGATGAAATGAGATGAATTCTTGAGTGCCAACAGCGACACTCAACAAAGAGAGAAGGAACTCAGGCTAAAGAGCGATGCGATTAAGCCAAAATACCGGTTTCCGAAGTGGGTCTGAAGCAGGACCATCAGCAAGGCCCATACTATAGTAGGCATTTATTTTCCTGTGGGATTAAGATCTTGTTCAGGGCTTCACAAAGAAATGGTTTATCTGTCACCACAATAGCTGGTCTTGCGCAGCGCCAAGCCACTCTACCTCCATGTACAGTGAAGTATCAAACAGTCCATTTGTTTCTGAGCTGAGATGCTACTCAGTTCTATTTCCAAGTGCTTCTCAGTTAAGAGGGACACGTCTACCGATTGGTGGAATTGTTTTAGCCCGGCTGGGAGCGTGTAATCAATGCACTGACTGTGATTACGGCTGGATTGCCATAAATGACGGATGGATCGCTCCAGACCACGGCCGCCGAGTTTTCAAGTGTGACACGTGTCAGCACAAGGTCTTATGGAGAGGCCAGGATGAAAGGAAAAAGTATTGATGCACATTGAATGATAAAGTGCCAGGCTGCAGCCAGCCGCCCTGTCACAACTGCGGACACCCCCTCCCCATCTCCCATCCCCCCTTAAATCTAGCAGAAGATTCACTTCATCAAACGCAGGTTCCCATTTTTTAATTAAGAGCCCAGTGATGTGAGAGATCCCCCCCATCCTCGCTCCTCTCCCCCCCCCACCCCAGGGAGGACATCAAACACAATACATTTCTGTCTAAGTGTTTAATGTCTGTGCCAGTTTCCTTCTCGGACAGCGACAGTCCCTGGGCGCGCAGTGAGAGCAGTGGCTTTGTTCGTTCAGGACCTCGGGCCGAGATGTGGACGCTACGGACCGCCCCACGAGGAAGCGGCCAGCCCCTCCCTGGATACAGGCTAATGCTCTACGTGTTCAGCAATCAATAGATTTCAAAGGGCAAAGAGGAAAGCCTCAGCAATTAATTGACTAAGCAAAAAGAAAAACACGAAGCTACTACAACAACCGAAGGAGTGATTTTTCACGGTGCCCTTAAGCAAAATCTGTGACCTGATTAGAAACAGATGCATCGGCTTACAATAAATGGCTGTCAGGTTGATGAGACTGTATTTCTGATTTATTAATCTGAGGTAGTTAAATATGGGACTGTGAATGATTATGGATAGGAAATCGCTGTCTCCAGGCTGCTACATGACACGGTAAAGATCACTATAGCCTCACACCCCCAGAGGGAGGGCTCTGAATCCTGCCCCATGCACACCTGCAGGGTCTCCCCACCTTTGCACAGTCAAAAACATGGAGATAGGTGAAGTGGCATCTCCCTGAACTCTGAGAATGTGTGTGAGTTTATGTGCTTGGCAGTGGACTGGTATCCTCTGTCATTTGTCCTGTGCTTCCTGGGCCACAAGCTGACCGACCCTGTACTGTATGGCATAAGCAGTTATAGAAGACGGGTGGATAATCGCAGAGAATCATACAGTGCTGTGCAAAAAGTCTTAGACAAGGAAAATGTTTAAATGATTTTCATGTTGGTGTAAAACTATGTTTGTCAAAATGTGTCAGTTTAGCCATTCCAAAACCTCTCCTAAAGTCACACCAGTTTTTGTAGCAACAATTAAATTCATGGAATGGCTGAGGTGCCTTGGGAACCAAAGCGATGATCATCTAGCCGTCCTACAAGATATGAGAACAGGAGTAGTTTACATATGTTATAATATTAAATTAAACCAAGACTGATTGCATACTGAATTAATTTTTTAATTTTAAAGTTTGTGTTTTTTTTCCCTGAGCAAATATATACACTTATTACCCAGATAAATAGCCTTAAACATTTTCATCGACTGCCTAAGACTTTCGCACAGTACTGTATGTGTATTTACGGTGCAATTTTTCTGTCACAAGAAGTTTCTGCAATCTCGTAACTCGCACGGAGACAAGCATGCATCCTCCAACTGCAGCTTGTTATTTCACAGCACCACTGCTACACTGCATTTGAGCGAAGGCAAGGATCACACTGCTCTGCAAATCGGAGCAGCGGTGATGGAGGATGATAAATGCCGGTGGCCTCTTTAGAGCGGCTGCCGTGAAGGACAGCGGCACCGTACAGCTCCTGGGCCTGGGGCGGCCGCAGCTTATTACCGCTGGACTAACGGCACCATGGCTACAGGAAAACTCTAATCATACGTCATTCAAAGGCTGATGGACGTTCTTCCAGAACAGATACAAACAGATCCTCAGACACACACACAGGCCTATCATTGATATGATTTTGAATCCCACTTCAACACAGTATAGAATTTCCAATTTCACCTAAACAAATTTAAAAACACAAGAAATTTAATAAACAATTGTTCATGCTTTGTTAGACAGTCTAATTTAAAAGACATTCATCTTACCTCATGAGGGCCTTGCAGTCAGTTCGTATGTTTACTAAAGACAGCTCTTGCTTTTCCCCAGTAAGGTTAGGAAAATGAGTACAAACATGGGGGGCTCAGAGATCTGCACACATGTTGACACAGAAAGGGCACAGTGAATCCCGCTGAGCCCCCCTCCGCCCCCGCCTCACGTGTGCTCAGTAGCGAGGTGTGTCAATTTGTCCTGGTATAATTCCTCTTGGACAAGCCCCAGTGTGCTGCTCCTCTTCAAAGGAGCCGGCCAGAGGCTCTCTGGAGCTGCTCTTAGCTCACAGACAGCAGCCGCTGAAGCTTCAGCTCCTCTTTTCTTATGGTGAACTTCTTAGAGAGGTGTTTGAGTGGAGGGGGGGTCTGACTGGTTAAAACTGCTGAGGACGTTTTTAAGTTAAAGATGGCACAAACAGCGCTCAGAGTGTTTCTCTCTCGTTTGTGTTTGTTTTGGCTGTAAACAATATCATTGTGATGGATTAAATTCCCTTCACTCCACACACACAAAAATTTAAATTCCCTCTCTGGATCACTTTGCAGGCAACTTTCAGCGATGGGTTGGCGGTGAGACGCGGCTGTTTATTAGTGTATTCAGGCAGACTCGTCCTCCGGCTTCTGTTTTGGACTGGCAGCCGGATAAACACACACACAAAACATAAGGGTGGGGCTGTAACCATGCAGCGGGACTGGAACCGCGCCCCGGCAGCACCGCATTAATCGCGGAGTTAATGAGCCGAACCGGACCGGGTCGTGTTTAGCGCTGGTGTGCGGAATGCTCTGACCACTTACTTGGAGCACCTTCACGGTCTAACTTTACTTAAGCACAAATCGGGTCCTGCACTAGGAGAGAGAAGCTTCAGCAGCACACGGTGCAGCAAACCGGCTTATTCACAACTCCTGCACCGCCTCAAAGTGTCTTCATCAGCACAATGTCACAGCCTGCTGCCTTGGTCCATAAATAATTCACTCCCAAAAACACAAGGCGACGACGACCACGGCGACAAAAGGCTGTGCAGCGGATCCCCCGAAACAACGCGCAGACAGATGTAAATAAACCTTTCCGCCGGCCGGGCGAGGAGATAAACAAATTAACCGAGCGGGTCACTCGCTACTGTCGGCCGCCGTTTCACAACCAATGTCAACCGAATAAAGTGTACTTGTGCTGCACTTCATTTGCACCCATTGATTTCCTATTTTCAATTTATAATTCTAATTAGGATGCAGCAAATTTCGCCATAAGGCAGCGGCAGGTCAATGAGGAGGCAGCTGGTATCGATCGGCGCTCTGGAGTGATACGGATGTGTCACACCATTATTTTCAGTGGTGAACACGGACTGAGCATGGGATCGAGGTCCAAACCCGAAATCCCGTTAAAGCCCCACCTGATGAGAGGGTTCAACCCCTACAGGATCGGGGAAGTTCCCGCATGTTCCTCTTGAATGAGCTTATCGTCACCCAAAGGTGTGAAAAGGGAGACCACCGCAGAGAGAGCGCGCGTCACGGAATTCAGGCTGCCAGCAGGGGGCAGCATATGCCACAAACGCACTTCAGTTTAACACTTCCATGAGGTTTCGTTTGCGTGCTTTTGAAGTTGCAGTTCGAGTGTGATTGAAGTGTGGTGATTGAATGAATATTACTAGAATTATAAATTTTATAATCCAGATTATTAAAACCTCCCATCACATGTGAAACTTTCTGTTACATTTTTGTGTTCTGACCCTTTCACAAGCCAGGAGTGCTTCTCGCTGCTTGCCGATGTGTTAATTAGCCATAGATCTGAGTGGCTTGTTCCATGTATCCATCACGTCTACAGCAACTCAGAATTTAGATGCACTGGGCATGCTCTATGGGGGGGGTTGACAGAGGAGTGAATGGGAGTCCGACTGAGGACGACGGCTAAGACAAGCATAGCTGAGAATGCCTAATGAAAGCATTAGGGGCTTCTGCTTATGCTAGTGTGGTGTTGTGCTGCCCCCCCCCCCCCCTTTAAAGGCACGTGACGAGACAGGAGGGCACCATGGCTGGTAGCCAAGGCAGGGTCAGTGGCAGCGTGCCCCACGTCCCACGTCCAGCACTACAGCCCCACGACAGCTGGAGGCTCTCCTCTCACTGCCATCTCAAGGACTGCCAAGGATCCTGCCGCTTACATCTGCTGAGCCCTGGCAGGGATGTGAGAGGGGAACGGAGATGGGCCTCAATCCATACCCGCTCTCCCGGCCTCTCCTGCAAGGGGGCAGCCGTGGTGGGGTGCAGTGGAAATGGCCCTTAACAGGGCACCCCCAGGTCCGGCCTGCTCACCGCGTTCACCCGCCATCCTCTGGCGGAACTGGGAAGGGTGGGACCGGCCGAGAGACAGCCAGATGCTGTCATGGCACCTGGTGGAAAACCAGGAACTGGATCAACCCCAAGATCTGGCGGTGAGTTTCTTGGATGCCGTACGGCTGCGGGCATTCAGGGAAGTGGGGACGGCCACAAGTGTTCGCTGAAAATAAGGCCGCTTTTCTAACATTAACATTAAAGTTGCTCTCCCCCTGTTCTATTATGAATAACAATGTTATTATGTAACGTTTCTTTTATTTTGTTTGTGCACCGAGGCAAACACTGCGGCACAAAGGAAATCCTGCCCTTAAGTACAATAATTATATTTAAAAAAATGTGCAAATGGAATTTCTGCAGAGGTTTTGTCTATGTGGTTTCCCCACCTTTGTTATCCTTACTGATGTGCCTTTCAGCAAATACACGCATAGTAATTGCCTTTTAATGATCCCACATTATGCAAATTTGCTTTGGAAGGAGATAAATCTCGCAGAATGTTTATTTCTCTGTGCAGGTGGCTGTCTTCCCAGTTGCACTCTGTCAGGTAAGGCGAAAAGCCTGAGGCCCACCTTGTGATCCCTAGGCCAGTGGAGATGTTGGAAGGGGAATAAGAGGTAGCAGAGGGGCTCTGGTAAATAAAATGACCTCAGGTGTGCCTCATAAGCAACATTAGCCTAAAGGTGTGCCACTATGCAATGATATCTCTACCAGAGAGCTTCCTGTCTGTATTACAAAGGGAGAATCTGCAGCCCGCTGCAGCAAGCAGACCTCGCTGGAGGGGCCTCTGCGCCAGGGAGAGGAGAAAAGTTTCAGATTGAATGGGGCCGGATCCTGCAATCAATTGGATTCTGCCACAAGATCACCTCTCCGGAGAGCCGCACTTCCTCCTGTGGTCAGCAAGCTGGCCTCAAAAAAAACCACAAAAAATCAAGACTAATCCTGGGGTACAAATCATCGGAGGAATTCTGAGTTTTGAGTGCAGTTTATCTCTCCCGTGGTCCTCTAAAGTCACGGGGCCCATGAATTATTCCTGTGGATTTTCAAAGTCACTGTGAAGTCAACGGTATACAAGAGTGAGTGTGAAAGCCACGGCGTCGCATGTCAGCTTCCCCCTGACAGACAGCGACGGGATCTGAAGCACAGGCAGGAAATGAGCCGCGCGAGGGAGAGCGGAAGCTGCAGCTTTGTGGGCGAATCAGCGATCTGACACAAAATCTCATTGACTTGGGGAGAGATGGAATTAGGAGGGAAAACTCTGTCAATTAAAAGACAGAAATGCAGGAGAAAACACCGCTATTACAGCTATTCAAATACAATACAGAGGTGACCTGGAGAGATGCTCACGAAATGAGTATGACACTGGAGTGAAAACCTTGTTACTTAAACATTTCAAAAGTCCTGTGTGATCTTCTGCTGATATTTTGGGCAACAACTTACAGCTATAATTGTTGTCACTGGAGAGTCCATTAAATATTGAGTTCAAAGGTCTGAATACTAATACAATATAATTTCACTGCGTTTTTCTCATCCTACAGTAAATGTCAGTGACTAAACTTGGAAATCTACAGTATCCGGCACCCAGATTTTAAATAAAACATTACAAATAGAATAATTTTATTATTCCACAAAATGAGACACATAGGAAGAGCTGGATATTACATATAATTTTTGGAGGGTTTCTATCTGACATTAAGATTTGCAATTAGGACTGGTCATGGTTTTGCAGAACATTATAGTGAGCAAATCAGAGTGCGATTACAGTCCCTTTAAGTAACCTTTAATCCCTTCTGTCTGATGCCCTTTTCAGACTCTTGCTGTTTCTCCCTTTATTAAACCCTGCTGATTCAATCATGTCTATGTTCTCTTCTTTTTTTTCCTCCGTGGCAAAGTCTTGAATTTAGTTAATTGGCTTTTAATGTCTGCATTCGTGCAATCAAAGAGGGAGAAAATAGAGTTGTTTATCTCGACCTTGGGGAGCTGGTGAGGTGGCTGGTGGAGACAATATGGCCTCGCTGCAATAAGCCGCCGCGCACTCAGGATCTGAAGCGAGTGCCTATCGATCGCCAGGTCGAATGGATTTAACGGAAGTAGCAGACAAGCCTTATCTGCTAGGACTTCCTGTTTTTAGGAGTGTGATCTCGGTGTGTTTGCGATGAATTACTGCAGTAGATGCGAGCGGCCGAGCACTGCATGTCTTTCAAATCTTTTAAGTACCTACGATACTCTCAAGTCATTAAGAAACAAGAAAACTAAATGACTTGTAATACATGTATTATGTGATAATGATAATTTTTACTTCTTTATTTTTCAATTTGTACAAGTACAGGTGCCTAGGAATTCTTTAGTTCTTTCATAGCCCACATTCCTCTCCTACAGGACACACACGTGTCACATGGCACTTTGAGATTTATTTTAAATGTAAAGTGCGTTACAAACAAAATCTATTATTATTATTATTATTATTATATAGAGGTGAGAGTGGCGCGAGGCTGGAGCGCAGAGTCAGCTCTTTATCCAGCACCCATGCAGCAAGAGTGATATGATCACTCTGCCAGTTGTGGGATTTAAAATGGCAAACTTCCGATAACGGGCACAGAGTCCTGAGCCTCGGACGCACAAATCAATCTACTGAGCCCCCTTCACCAGGGCAGTTAAAGCAAAAAAGTGAAAGTAAAATATAGAGTGAATAATGGACTGGGTGAATGTCCCATAATCCACTTTGGTATCATTTATCTACCCATAATGCACCGAGGCAGAGGACACATCGCGACCGGAACTGCTACGCGGCTGTAGACGAGAAAAGAGTAAACAGGAAACCACGTCAGACAGCGCATCCCTGAGGCTTATGAGGAAATGGGATTAAAAGTTCGTTTTCAACTTCACTCCAAACTAAAACGGAGGAGGGTGTCGATGTGGCGCTGGCCGTTAATTGGACCTGGCAAGGCTACAAGTTCATTCGTCAGCATTGTGGGGCCTGCCTGAGAAGAGCGGGACAATCGATGTCCCTTGGGACAGTTTATAATCACTGTAAAGCTTAAATTAAGTCCAGGGTTAAATATCAGGAGATTGCAGGTATAGCCTTGGATCTGCCAGAGACTGCTAATATGCTTCTGCCGCCCGCCTCCACATTCCTGCTCCCACCCCCAAGGACACTGCAACAGACTGGTACAGCCACATCCCCTCCCCCCCCAAGCCCAAGGTGGGGTCGGTGTGGCGCGCTTCCACCACCCCACACACGGCAGGACACAGGCTCTGCCCCGCCGGTGCTTCATGGCAGAGAACAGACTGCTCTGTGGCACGCCGGACCCGGCGGGGACGTCAGAAATCGTTGGCATTCAGCGTCTCGTCGACGGGTAAAGATCAGCTGAATCGACTGAATCCGTCCCTGTCGTGAAAGGTCCCCTACGGCATAGATCCGACGCTGGATATCACTCACAGCTGGGTACAAAACTTCCGAGAGCAGAACCACAAGTGTGGCGAGGTTATTCAAATTACAAGCACATCAAGGTATTTCTTAAAAGATGTTGCGGGCAAATTCTCCGTTCTCGCTATTTAACTGTGTCACTGTAAACATGATGATAAGATTTTCAATTTCTGAATGCAACATGGACTTTAATTTTCAATTAAAAAACACTCAGGCTAAGCAAGATAACAGCTGCAGAAAATTTGTTTTTATTTACATTTCCAGTGCTACCAAATTACGCAATTATCTCAAGCATTACTCTGTACTTTACTGAAATCATTGAGTGCATCTAAAAATCTACTAATTTTACATTTCTTAACTTACAAACACCACTGCATACATTTATTCTGTGACGAGAGTAATGATACTGAAAGCGTGATTTCTCATAGGCAGCCAGCTCTGTGGCGCCCCTGCTCTTCTGAGTGCTGCATTACAGGAAGGCACCATGAACACCCGGCAGTGCCCCTGATCTGCAGTTTACTTAAACTTTGCTTTGAAATAATCTTGAAAGAATTAACAGCATAATCTTTATAACAGCATAAAATGAACAGCTAGTACTTGCTGGAAAAGACTTTTAAAATGCTTCCTACAGTCCTCATTAACATCTACTCAGCTCCATCAGTGCAGGGGCAGCATTGTTATGCTAACCAACGGCGTGACATTTCAGGTATTTTGGATGCTAATTTTGTCATGATTTGGAATCGTACAGTATATTGTCCTAATTAAATCCAACGGCATGAAGCGCTGAGGGGCACGCAGAAGGAGTCATGTGACTCGTTAATGTCGGGTTACTTTAATGACTCTCCATCTGGGAGGATCTCAGCCATAAGATAAATATAATCACCATTATGATCCTCATCATGGCGTATATATTAAAAGAGTCATAAAAAAGACACACACAGACACGCATGCACACAGGTTTGTGGGGACTCTCCATTCATTTCTATGAACATAACCCTAATCTCGTCATAACGACCTTAACCCCTACCCAGCCCTAACCTTAACCACAAGTAACCAAACAAAATACGAGACTTCTGGCATTTTTTGTTTTTTGATTGCATTCACAGATCTTTGTGGGGACCTGAAATATGGTCCCTGCAATGTGAAACACACACACACACAAACCGAAAACGCAGGTGAAGCACAGAGCCTGCAACAACTAAGCGGCTAATGGTGCTTATGACGGGCCAAAGCTCGCGGGGAAGATAAGGCCGCTTAATGGGATGTTAAGAGCGCGCGCCGCCTTGAGCGCAGGGCCGCCATCACAGCTCTGCGGCTTCCGCGCAGCACTGGGCGGGCGTCGCCTCGTTTGCTAATGAGGATTCCGGGGAGTGGTCAGGTGCGGAGCCATGGTTCATTTAGCAAGAGCCTGTCAGGTATCCGAATCATCATTAAGTGATTTATTTTGCCAATTAATGTAAAACAAATCACCTGGCGACTGAGACCAGTCCCCTCATTACCGAGGCCAACCAAAAACACCCTGAGAGCAGCCATGATGGAAGCCAGCTGCACGCTGGTACCCAACACTCAGCAACAACAACAACAATAATAATTTCACAGCCAGACACACCATGTGAAAATTTATCTAAACTTTCCAGAGTTTATAAGGCTATGTATATTTCTAGGTCAGGGGTTCTCAAACTTTTTGATCAAAGGTTCGCATCAGATTTTTGTTCAGACTCGGTGGTCCAGCACAATTTTCAACCACAAAACAGCACTTCATGGACTTAAGTCTGGTCTTAATGAATAATATAATGAATTAAGAATAGCCTTTGATATATAACAAAATTGGGAACCTTTTAACACGCACTGATTGAGCCATGAGTTATACGTATGCGAAGTTTAGTGGTTCTGTGTTGTATTTTTGTACTTCCATTAACCATCGATTCATAAGGTACATTATCGGCTGGGTCCGGATTAACTTGTGGGTCGGTCTGCATCCAGAGCACGGTCTGGGCTTTAAGAACCCCTGATCTAGAGTTTTCCTGGACCCGGTTCTAGTTCAGCACATTAATATTTCTGTGGCCCCGGCCGGCCTGGTGCCATCACATGACCTGAGCCACTGCGCTTCTGGAGGTCATTTCCCTTTGCGTACTCATGCACCGACCCGCAATGGTCAAAGCTCATAAGTATGTAAAACACACTGCTCCACAAAGCAAGTTTTAATCCCATCTCCCGGACCAGGGGGCAAAACAGGCGTTGCCCCCATACTCCGATTCATCAAAGCGAATGGAAAAGGCAGAGCCGGCTGCCTGGTGTCCAACACGGCGGCAGCATGCTGCCTGGTGAGCAGGGCTATTAGCACCTGCAGGCTAACGTGCATTTCGGAATGTTATCTACAGGGGCTTGTGATTGGCCAGTGGCCAGTGATGTCGCTGGGCAATTTTATCATCATGACTTCACTGCTCCCCAGCCCTCACCAGCCCTGGCTGCATCTCCCCCCCCAATCAATTGCATCCTGGCTACGCCGGGCAGTCTGCAGAAACCCTGTATTCAGAAAGCGGAGTAAAGAAAGCCAGGAGGCCAGGTTTTTTTGGGGGGGGGGGGTCTGTATATATCCTGCTGCTATGTTTTTATGCAGAGTCAAGACAGGAGCTGGGGAGTGCTATAAGATGGGGGGGGATTCTTTCAGTCAGGCAACTTTACAGCTAAACTATGACCCCGTGTTTGCGGGATGCCGGCCCGAACCGGGAGTGCAACAGACTTCATTTATTCAGGAGAAAAGGTGCAAGGAGTGCAATGTCCACACAGTGGGGAGCGGCGTCTAATTGTAATGGTTCCGCAGCCCCAAGGATGTGATGTCCAGCATGGCTCGGCACTGGTTGGGGGGGCCTGGCCGTGGGCTGTTGGCAGGATACGTCACATACTGTTCCTTCGCATCCTGAAACCAGAGCGGCTCCGGCAGGCTGGCCACACGACAGCGATGGGGGTAGATTTATGCTCAGCCGTGCCAGCAGGCCCAGCGTGGCTGGGAACATGTGCCACCCCGGAATTGTTGTGTACAGCCCCCCCCCAAAAAGAAATCGATCCGCTAATTGTTTAGTGGTACACAGACACAGACCAACAGGCAGGGAAGTTGAACAGGTTTTGCCTGAGAATAGTCAAAATCAGTCTCTCTCTACCCCTCTCCATCTCTCTCTCTCCCTCTCCATCTCTCTCCCTCTCCATCTCTCTCTACCCCTCTCCATCTCTCTCTCTCCCTCTCCATCTCTCTCTACCCCTCTCCATCTCTCTCTACCCCTCTCCATCTCTCTCTCTCCTTCTCCATCTCTCTCTACCCTTCTCCATCTCTCTCTACCCCTCCCCATCTCTCTCTCTACCCCTCTCCATCTCCCTCTCTCCCTCTCTCTCTCTCCCTCTCCATCTCTCCCTCTCTCCCTCTCCATCTCTCTCTCTCCCTCTCCATCTCTCTCTCTACCCCTCTCCATCCCTCTCTCTCTCTACCCCTCTCCATCTCTCTCCATCTCCATCTCTCTCTCCCTCTCCATCTCTCTCTCTCCCTCTCGGTTTGCAGGCACAGACCAGCGTTGTAAGCAGCGTCTTCCCCTCCAATTTAAGTTTTGCACTTGCTTTAATTCATGTGCCCATTTACAGTTATTTTGATTCTCTGACCCAAAAATCCTCACGTTGACAGCAGTGACACAAAAACGCTGCAGAGATCAAAATGAAGGACGGAATATGAAGGATGGAATATGACTTCCACATATCATGTACATACTTTATCCACATCATCAACACACTTTCCACGCATTTGATGTATGTGCATATTTTATTTTGTGGATTAGCTGAGGCCTTTACCCATATCAACATAACACTTACCGGAGTAATAGGTTAAACTAGCTGTATTATTCTGGGCATTTTATAAACAGGCCCAGATTATTGGAAAATGCTGAGAAAAACTGAATGTAAGAGAGAGAGACGATGACAGACCTCAAAAGAGATGGATTCAATCATCAGAGCAATGAAGTTGCCAATGGGAAGCTGACAACCCAGATGCCAGAACCAGAACCAGAACCAGCTAGATGACTCAATCATAAGAGCTCATGGAGACAACAGCAAAGCTTTTCCTGGGGCTTGAACCAGCAACCTTCCGGTCATAGGTCTATACCATTAACCAGATGTTTCATTGACCATACAATGCTGCCAAGCCTTTGTGCCGCCGCCGACGCGCAGCTGGGGTAGCTGCTGTCGTTACGCAGTGCAGGTCACATGACAGAGCTGAGAAGAGACTCACCGCTGACATCCGACAGCCAGTGGCTGTGTTACCCCTCCCTAGAAGGCACAGATACTGCCACTATCCAAAAATTCTCAGCCGACTTAAGCTTCACCGGGGAACAGTGCCAATTACGCTGGCCCACATAGCTGGGATCGCCGTCACAGTCGGCTACCAGTACAACTAAGACCTGCTCTGCAGGCCTATGCTGCCTGATCCGGGTCGGAGCCCTGTGTTGTGGACCAATATTTGGAGTCCAACATTGTCTCTCTAAAATTACATTTTTCTGGCAAGAGATTCCTAATGAATGTTATTTTCAACCCTGACAGTAGCAGACTTTCTGTCATTTTTGCCTGCTGCTGATAATCTTCTTCCTTTCGTGTTGGAGTTATATTAATTTCAGGTTTCAAAACGATAACTCTGTCTCATCCTTAAGGTGGCAAACTGCAGCTCTTGCTAAACGCGCATTTGTCAGTTAGACACTCGCAGCCTTACAGACGCAAATAGGATCCAATAATATTATTAGGTGGCGCCAAGGCGATGTCAGCTCCAGGAGATCATGTAGAGGACATTCCTCCAGAACCTTCAGCCTTCTGCACAGGTCTCCAGGTGTCCCGAGGGCATGTTCATTGGTGTGACGACTGAGCCCATCCATTGTTTTGCCGGCAGGATAACAAGGCAGATGGAAAATGTAGTGGGACCCACTGTTCCTTCCCATACTGGTACTGGCCTGAATTATTTCTTCCAGTGCAAATAATTATGAGAGGCTTGTCCTGGACAAAATGAGTTCTCACATGTCATGGAAGTGGTCCGATATCTCCCACTCCTAGAGAGAGAAGCAGCCCCCCCCCAAAGGCACCCCATGGGAGGCTCCAAGAAGCCGAGCTGATGAGGAGAGACGGCATCGGTCACGTCGACACTCACTCCCAGAAGGCTTCAGTGTGCCAGACAGTTCCCATATAATGAAAAGTGTAACCACAGAAGAATATAAAGTAGGCGTTTCGAAAACTAATCATATTCAGTAACCGTTACGTGACAAGGGGATTACCAAGAGGCTGCACGTGTGCCGTCCACGCTGAGGCCCCTCCCACTGTGACCCCTGATCAATTATGGCGAACGAAGAGCCGTTTCACAGGGAGGGTTCCCGGCGTCGGGCCCCTCGATCCGCACGTGCCCTCGCCCCTGTCATCAACAAGCCGGGTTTTTGGGAAAGGCAGTCAGGACAGGCTGACGGGGGGAGGGATCGCGTAGCGCCTCGGCCCCCCAGGCTTTCCCCAGGCTGCCAAAACGTCGTGATGAACCCTCTGGGTCTCTACCCGCTGGGGGGGGGGGGGGGGGGGGGGGGGGGGGGGGGGGGGGGGGGGGGGGGGGGGGGGGGGGGGGGGGGGG
>JAODLD010000008.1:9390649-9408813 GCA_026781065.1 Mormyrops boulengeri
TGGGCAGCTCACTCCCACACGGCTTTCGCCGGCCTGCTGCTGTCAGTGCAGTGGTTTATGCGCTGGTGTGTTAAGGCAATGGCTTTGGCACAAGTGATGCCAAAAAGCTCAAACTGATTAAGGTGGCCGGCTCAGTCCTAGAAGCCAGTCTGGACTCCCTGGAGACTGTGTGGCGACAGAAGGACAATCAGGAAACGGCTGCCAATGCTGGACAATGAGTCCCAGCCTCAACAGCTTGTCTTGGCCAAGCAGATATTTAAATGTCTTCTTACCCACATGTATTGTGCTATTGCGCAATTTCCTTTGGAATTAATAAAGCATCCATTCATCCATCCATCTATCCATCCATGATCCATCTATCTATCCATCCATCGTAAATATTTTTTGCACTGAGGGAGAGTTCTCCTTGACTATTTTACAGTCGGGGCAAGGGAGGGTTGAACAAGCTCCAAAGGCTTCCAGCGGTGGTGCTGGTATCTAATGAGAGCATCAGGAACACATTTGTTAAGTGCTCCAAGGAAGCCCAGCTGACAAACCCTCACACTGAGTCTCTAAGCGGGTAAACTGGGTAACACCAGGAATGAAAGACCAGCCGACATTTTACACTGGAAGTAGACGGTAGAGCGCGTACAAACGGTGCGAGCCTTAACAGGAAGGGTGTGCCGTGGTGGTGCAGCCTGTCTGCAAGGGCTTCACCTCCATCCGTCATCTCCCAAATCAATAGATGAGTGTGGGGTTGGGGAGTGAGGCAGAGGTGGGTGCTGATGACTTCAGGAATGCTAGCTGTTTCTTCCAACATCCATCCTATTAATTTAATTTTAAGAGACGCTGGCCCAATTGATTACCAGCCTTCAGAAAGCTCTTTGTTCCTGAAACACACATTTTAATCAGATTCATTTGCATTCAGTTGAGCTCATCCATCCACCGCGTGCATGCAATCCAGTTAAAACCACAGCAGATGACTCAAGATGTAAACCTGCACTAGGGCAGGAACCATAATCAGAATAAAACATCGCATCTGATTGTCACTTTTGCAACGTCACTGCCAGCATGTCTGTAGATGCACTGCAGAAAAAAAGCCTGGCCTGACACAATTTTCCACGCATCTTAATGGAAGGTTAAATGGTCTCACAGCATTCTCTTCCCCATGGTTTATGCATGGGCTGTGTGGCGGTAAACGCAACTCGGCGGGGTACACCCAAGGCCATCGGGACGGTCCAGCTAGGCCAACTCATCTCAGGCCGAGGACACAAGGAGTGCTAGCTGGGGGGTTTAATGCAGGTTATTTATTTCAATATTCCATTACAACCTTTCACGCCACCTGCCAGAACCAATTACTTCAAGTCCGCAAGTCCGGCCCCGTCTGTCTCATGCCCTGGGCTCTCTCAGTACCCTTATGCAGTATGTCCCAATCCGGTGCTCCAGCACAGCACAGCCACTCCACGTTTTTGCTCTCTCCCAAAAATGTGGACCGTCTAGCAGGGAGCAGAGAGGGAGCAAAAATGTCGACTGTGGGTCCCAGAAGACTGGATTGGGAAACACTGCTCTTATATATCTGTCAGAATGGCCCCCAAAAACGATACGGCCTTTGTGAAGTTAGTCCGACATCTGAACGTAAGAAAGACTTAGAAGACATTGCGGCACAGACCCTCAGGAGGTCTGGGAGGACACTGCTCTCTGCCGGCATGATCCCCACCATCAAAAAGCAAAATCTGTAAGCATGACATGTGGCACAGACGTTCCACGTACAGAAGGATCAGGAAGAGCTGAGAGCTGCTGAGATTAAAGCAGATGAGAGTTTTGCAACATTTCTTGGGTATTAGGAGAGATTTCACCAATGGTGAAACAATGGTAAAAATAGCAAGAAAAGATGTTGCAGAGCAACGAGCCTTTTTTTGTTCTTATCATCAACCCTCAAACACTTCAGAGACTCAGTCTCCAGTTAATTAGACTTAGTTTATTTCAAGCACAAAAAGCAGTGTTTCTTCAGCTAACAACACACCATCGGTTATCAGAGCACCAGGATGAACAAATGCCAACAATAAAATACATATTAAATGAGCAGACTAACGAGAAAATTTACCGCGCAATTACACGACACCCCGTGTCGCACGGAAGGCTCTAATTAATTCCAGCGACGGAGCTGCATGTCACCCGCGACCGTGCAGGGCTGTGCAAGCTGCTGCTTAGGACTCTCACCCCCCCAACAACACAACCCCCACGCAACATGCTGACAGAGCACGGCGATCGCGAGTTCAGAGTGTGCCTTCTCAGGCCCTAACGTCGGTTCAGCTAGCACGCACTAACAGCAGCGATCTCCTCCGCACTGTGTACTGGGGGCGCCATCCAGCTAACACCGCCCGTCCGTCCAATTATTCACTGCGTGAGCGTAAATGTAATAAGGGGATAATATGGCATTTCTTATAATCCTCTGCCAAATTGGAGCAAATTAGAGCTCCGCGGTGTAGCTGCAAGTGTTTATTTAGACAGGAAGACGCGTACCGGTCTGAATGGGCCACCTTGCCGCCTTCAGGGAAATTCAGATCTGTTCCAAACCAGGCTTAATGCACGTCGCCAGCAAGAAAATACCCACAGATTAGCCACCGTACACCGTATTTGTGAGCCAATGGGACGGCAACCAGAGCCACACGGACCTGAGCGTCCGGCAAATTGGATTCTTGGAGGAGATCACGTGACAAAAGAGGATTAAGTGTGACATTTTATTGTCAAGTGGTTAAGAGCCAGATACTAGAGGTGCGGTAATTTGTATCGCATTGCAACCAGGGTGAGTCACAGGTGCAAATAGACATGCATTTACATGTCGGATGCAGGGGGCCAGTGGCTGGAGGGTCCCACCAGTTCAGGGGCTGGTATTAAATCAGCAGATGCCCCCCAGGACTCAGAGAAGGCCCAAGGGAGGGGGGGGGTCTGGGAGCAGGTCACAGCCATCAGCAGCAAAATGCTGAAACAACAAACACAGCCAGTTTTACAGCTCAGCGGGCTTGACACCTACACGACGGCTTTCGGGGTCCGGTCCAGATTCTTTTGGTATCTTCATCGTACGTGAAAACTGAACTGTTAATGCACAGGGTGGGGGTGGGCTGGTGCCAAGCACTGGAAGTGTAGCAAGGAGGAGCGGACAGAAAGAGCAACAGGAAGTGACATCACACCCGCCTCGCGGAGCACGGCCAGCCCAGGGAGCTTTAGGGACACACACAAGATGTCAGGTGATCACACTGACCCCCCCCACAAGTTAAATCGGTGTGTGAATAGAAGTGTCTTCAAAAATGTTCTTCTGAATACTGTTATGGCTGACTGACAAGCTTTTTGCGAGAAGAATCCGGATCAGGCGCGCGGTCTTTCAGCGAGCGGTGAGTCTCTGATCTCCGCTCTCCCGACGCCGCCGCTGCTGCCCCTGCACAGAGCCCCGCTGGCAGTCCCGGTCCCCGCACACTCCCTCAGATTGATGGCCGCTGCCCCTCGGCACGTCACAGCGACTCCTATACGGTAACCTTTTCCTCTCTGTCTCGCGCTGCTCCGCTGAAGAGAAGCTCCCCCCACCCAAACTCTGAGTGACGGGCCCATGATAATTACTGTCTCAGGAAGCCAAAGTGCTCTAGCAGTTTGCACCCTGGAAAATTCTGATCCAGTAAACAAAGACAGCCCACAGCCTGGGACTCTGCGCGTTTCATACGACACAAGACGCGTGCTGCTGCGGCCAGATAAGTGATCAATCGTTCGCATGGGAGTCTCATTATGCAGATAAACTCTATAGCTATTATAGTATTAACAACAGTGATATCCTTGGCCATTAGTATCCATTTTATTCATTATTTTAGACGGGAAACATGAAGGACAAATATGCAAAGTGCAAATCACTAACCGTGTGACCGTGTTGAAAAGCTGGGTGAAAGATTGAAATTAAACCTCTTAATGATCGTACCGTAGCACTTACAAGGACATAAATAGCATTTGTCAGGCCTGCTGCAGAGCCCTCTGCCGAGGAAGATGAAGCAGGCGAGTGAAGACCTGGGGGGGGGACGGACGGACGGACCGACGACAATGTACTTCTTTCAGCCTTCTATGTCTGTTATCCCCCCTCCCACCCAGCCAGTCCTAGTCCTGGACTGATTTATCCCCCCCATAGCCAATTAACCTCCACTGAACCCCTATCAGGGCCTGAATTGAAAATGATTAGTCATTGCCATTAACCACAAAAATAAATTCTGGCAGTCTTGCTTTGCGCTGACAGCCCCCCTGCGTATAGCTTCTGCGATTGACATGCCTTTGATGCCAAGTGTCGTCTGAAGGGTGAATCCCCCCCCTCCAGCCGCCCCCCCCCCCCACGTTCTACCTGTCCTTATAGGCTGTTCAGAAACTATGCGTCCTTGAGACCACGACTGATGTACAGAATAGACCACCGGAGCCCATCTCTGCATCGCGCAGACTCCGCTGTCCGAATCTTAAATAACGGCCCACTGTGTGGTGCGCCAACACAAGAATGGTATGACCAGCACAGTGCGGTCTGCTCACTGCTCCCTGCTGGCCACCTGCTTCACTCTGACCTTACTTATGAGTAAATGGCCCCACATGTCTGTGCCAAATTACAGTACATTCGGCCCGATACGGCACTGTTATGACCAGGCCTGGGGCTCGCCCGTTCAGGATGGTGTCCTGTGTATGTGTGTTGGATGGCTGCTGTGAGCTACGCAGGGGCGATGGTGGGAAAAGGTATAGAAAAGGAACGGAAGAGTGTTTGTTATGGGATTTACTGTTCGCCGGTGTTAGCATCGGGAAGGACCTGTGCCAGAGCAACAAAGAAAACCTCCACAACTACCTGAGGACAGGAAACGTATCTAACTGATACTATAACAAATATAAAAACACAGCAACACAGCTCTCTAGACAAACACAATTAAATAATAAAGACAGACAGAACCCCCAACTGGTGCAGATACATAGATATATACGAATGGACGACCAAATCGTAATCTAGCCGACAACCGGGAGTCAAAAGCCAGAGAGTCAAATACACAAATAGGGGATCAGGAATGAAGGGGCAAGAATAACAGTCGTAATCTATTAGAGCGGTGTTTCCCAGCCCCGTCCTCGGTGGTCTGTCTGGCAGGGAGCTTGGACAGGGCAAAAACATTTACCGTCTGTGGGCCCCTGAGGATTGGCTTGGGAAACTCTGTATTACACAATCTA
Source organism: Mormyrops boulengeri (assembly GCA_026781065.1). Lineage (NCBI taxonomy): Eukaryota > Metazoa > Chordata > Actinopteri > Osteoglossiformes > Mormyridae > Mormyrops > Mormyrops boulengeri. Next base: position 9,395,858 of record JAODLD010000008.1, read on the forward strand.
ATGTCAAATCCTGGAGAGCCAGTAAATAAAGTGGGCATATAATCACAGGCGAAATGAGCAAAGGCTGGCACGCTTCCAAATGAAGGCTGTTTATTTTCACTTCCTGGTGGGGAAATGGAGCGGCAGGTGGGTCCTGGACTAGAATTCCGGAGTGGAGCAGAGACAGAAGAGGGGGCAGCTTTGTCGATGGAATGGCTTTGCCAGAATGGCCCCCCAGATTCCTAACAGGACAGGACACTCCTCACACAAATGTGAACCTTGCATGGTAAGGTTCACAATAACCTCCACTCTGTACTCCCCTCGATAGTGTATCTGCAGTAACATTTTCTGAGCTCTTCTCAAGCGTTATACTTAAATTAAAACCGTGTATTATTGTAGCCCAGGGCATCTATCACTGCTTAGAATTACCCATTCGGTTCAGAAAAACTAATGAGTTATGGTCAGTGTAAACAAATTGGGTCAGAGCTTCTGCAGAGATAAACTTCAAAATGCTGTAGGGCCAATAATACCAAGGCTAATGCTGTACGCTAGCTGGTGCTTGATGAAGTTTTTGGAGAAATAACAGATGGGATAGTCAATGTCCTCAGCGACCCCCCCGGGGGCAGCACTGCCCCAACACCGGATCCACTTGCATCCACCCCCAACTTGAAAGGCTTTTCTAAAAATCTAGTGTAAGAAGTACAATTGAATTGGTGAGTAATAATTTACCAACTACAAAAACAGACAGGCTGAAACAAATGGCACATCCTGGTGCGGCAGGGCAGCGCGGGGTAACAACATCCAAAAAAGGCTGACAGGCGCCGCGACAGGAACCTGTCATGCCCAAGGAACGTCTGAGGTCTTTGTGGGACTTGGGAGCCGGAAACGACTTAATTATGAGTTGATGAGGTCATAGGGTCCTGCAGACCCCGCATGAAGAGAGGAGCCAGGCACAGAAAGCAAAGCATGACAGGAACCTCTCACAGATGCTTGGCCAAAGCAAGTCTTCATCATCCCTTGAGTGGAAGTGAGTGCCATTTTTTTGAGCCAGACCAAGACGCTCCCAGACCACAGACGCTCCCAGACCAAGACACTCCCAGACCACAGACGCTCCCAGACCAAGACGCTCCCAGACCACAGACGCTCCCAGACCACAGACGCGTACCAGGAGCTTTTCCCTGGGACAGAAGGTGCAGGAGACAACCACTGCTTCTGGAGCCCTCCCCCCGCCGAGAAAAACTAATTCCTCCAGAATAAACCCAGTTGAGGCGGCATGGTGCCGCAGTGGTTAGCAGTGTAGCCTCTGGGACCAGGGTCTCCGTTGTGGGTCCATGTGGGTGGAGTTTGCATCTCCTCATGTCGTCGTGGGGTTTCCTCTGCCTATTCTGGTTTCACCCCCACAGTCCAAAAACATACTGAGGCTGATTAGAGTTACTAAACTGCCCGTAGCTGTGTGTGTGAGCGCGTGCGTGCGTGCCCTGCAATTGGTGCCCCATCCTGGGTCATTTTCTGCCTTGCGCCCATTGGCTCTGTACCCTCCTGTGGTCCTGAATAGGACAAGTGGTTACAGAAGGTGAATGGAAATAGCTAATTGACTCCTGTACAGCATCATGAACAGCAAATGACAGCAATGGGACGCCCTCATCCTAGTACTTAGCAAAGTCCAAGCAAAATGTACAAAGCATATTTTTAAAGGTTTGATGAAACCACTGTAGCGCCCTTGTGATTCTGACACTGGAAACAGACTTTTTGATTTCAACTTCTGTGATTTTCAACTTTCAACTTGAACAAACAATCTGGACATGAAGTTTGACCCTTGGTCCGTCTGAATGTACTACAGTAATCCAAAGGTGCGGAACTTTATGAGGGCCCTGACGACAGCTTTGCATTTGAGAGTGTGCATAGGTGTTACTTTTGGAAAACAAAATGACCAAATTACAGTGCATTAGGTCCTATACAGCAGGTAGACAGCCTGGATCAAAAGCCTGGACACCCCCAGATTAAATAAAAAGCCACTCTGTCCCCTTTGGTACCTACCCAGTTGTGCAAAGTGAACCCTTATGTAAGGCTGTGCGTTATGGCTGCCAGTCAGCCCGAATCAGGGCGGCTTCCTAAGCACATGCGCGCCTCTATTTCCTTGTATGTTACAGTGACAGAGGAGGAAAAAATAATCTGAAATCATCAGCTGAAATTCTGTCAGTTGTTGTCAAGTTTTCAGATGGGACAATGAAACATGTCAATAGCCACATAAGAAAAGAATAAGGAAAGCTTAGACATCAGCAATTGCAGAAATGCTCCTGAATTGCAGAAGTAGCTGCATTAATACTAACTAGTGCTGGTTTACGTTTCCCAGTGACTCACGTGCGCCTGGTGTCACGTGTCCTCCCGCTCGTCTCAGGAAGGTCTCCTCGCTTGTGACTCTTGGCACCGATCCAGAGAGTTTAGCATTATGAAGCTGTGGCGACTGGGCGGCAGTCAGGCTGTCACCACTGCGGTGATCCGTGGGCCCCGGTGCCCCCTCCTACCCCTTCAGCACGCAGGATGCCGGCTTACCGACCTCCCCAGCGTCCAGGCAGCGGAGCTCTGCGGATAACACCAGGCAAGCGCCTCCTCGCTCAAGAATGCTGAGCCTGCTGCATTATTCATGAGCCGACCCGGCTGACCGTACCGCTGCGGAGCATCTCCCAATCCCAGGTGTGCCTCGCGGCCCGCTTTAATTTACGGCACCAACTGCGGGCCATCGATCGCGGGCCACAGCCATGATGCTGAATAAGCACAGGGGGCTTGATATCGGGCTGCACCTGAACACTCCACAGAATAACAGGCCCCATCCATCATTCAGCAGGCCGATGGCATCTCGGCCGCGGTCAGTCATATTCGGTGTGCCCCTGAGGAGTCGACCCCTTGCCCCAGAGCATTTAAGCGGGTGATAAGACTGTTGACATTCATTATTTGTAATATACACCCAGTGTAGAGTTATCTTCAAACTAAACCAAGTTCCCCTGAAGGTTAAACAAAACAGCTTAAAAAAATGGAGACGGGGAGATGTCTCAGGGAAGAACGCTTCCTTCCTCTCCCGGGGGGGGGGCGCCTTAACGACCGAGCACCTGTTAAGGCCGCAGCATATTAGGGAAATGGCTCGTACACTGCATCGCCACTGCTTGTTGGACCGTTTGCTTCATCTGAGGTTCATTACTCAGAGAAGGCACTTCAGGGGCACACCGAGATTACCGGGATCAACACAAAAATGGGATCATCACTTTAAAGCAGTGTTTCTTGAAAAACACTTTCCCACTTTCTTATTGGGAGCTGGGAGGAAGCAAAAAATGTGGGCCGTCTGTGGGTCCCCGTGGAACGGGTTGGGAAACACGGCTTTACGGAGAGGACCAGTGGTGGAGCCGTTCTCCACACTTCCAGTTATGGGTGGCTGTAGCCTTTGGGAAGATGAGCAGGTAGATCATGGTCCTTTTAGAAGTCATGCATGTTCAGTGGGGTGACATTAATCACATCACTTCTAGCTTTTGGATCGCAGCTCGCCGATAGTAAATAATCATGCTGATTTCCGAATCTCATGAAGTAGAATTTGAAACCAAAAATGCATGGATCATTTGTCCTAGCTTTTAATAATAATATATAAATGAAAGGCATGAATTATAAAACAGGGAAAATGTACTGCCAGCAATAACCAGCCAATAAGAAACGTCACATTGTGATCTTGGCTTGACAACATTTTGCTTAAAAGAGCAGCAGTTAATGAGTCATGCTGAAACTACAGCATTTACACACTTTTTGATTTTTGGAGTTAAATTCTGTAATTAATAGTACCAAATCGAAATTTAAGTAAGCATCATTTGATTACATTTTAATTTCTTTTCTTGTCAGTATAAATTTTAGCCATTAAACCTATGAGAGTGTGTTAAATTTTTCAGTCCCAAGCTCATAAAGTATGAACTGTAAGCATTTCTGCTTGACATGAATAGGATTTATTTTGTGTGAAACCGCCTTACAATAATCCACTGTATCACTTGAGTGAAAATTTGATGCAATTTCCATAGTATTGATCCCTTTTCAAGCCTCTCACACACAGTTTATTCAGGAAATTAGGTTCTATGCTGCTTCCATCGGTGCTGGGCCACTTTAGCGGTAACATCAGACCAAGAGTTGAATATTATGCATGGGAGCGTTTCCAGAAAATGCAAGAAGCAGATTTCAGAGACGGCGAGTCTGCGCACGGAGAATAGCCATCCCTCATGTTATAAATTACAGATATGTCAACAACATCTAAGCTCCAAATGTTTTCACACAGAGACGCAGAACTGCTACAAAATTTATAAAGTTAATATATGGAACATTGTTGGCTGGCTTTGCACGATGAACAAACCACAGGCAGGCGGCAGATGTGCCCAGCCACCGCACTCTGCATAGTGTTTACAGTCAGATACAGACTTTGGACAAACGTCGTCTGTTGATGCCGGACTGTTGATTTAGGCTTTCAAAGCACAGTCCACAGTGAGGCAGAAGATACTCATGGTACAGTCCGTTAATGGAAGGAAAACAGAGTGGAAAATCCGTGTTGTCTCTCAGCCCTCTGGTGCTATGGAGTAATAATGTCTTATTTCAAGTCTCCCCCCCTTCCTCTGCCCACCATGAAATTTTATGACAGGCTGCACTTTAATCTTCTGTTGACCTGATGGTCACAGAGTAGGATGATTTCTGTCCGCAGTTTTCCCAGGCGCTTGCAGGATGACTGCGGCCAGACTCGCAGTCTTACATTATCAGTTAACGTGGGAATTAATCTGGCGGCTGGTGGAACCAGGTTATCCTGGTCGCTCTGTAAACGTGCATCACATCAACCGTCTTGCACAATTCGAATTTTTATACTGGTTGCGCTGCACTCATCTGACTTTCGTAACCACTGCTAAATTATATTGGGGCCAATTTGTGAACAGCCAGGCGTGAAACGCAGCCGCGCTCAGATCCTGTGGTCCTGCAGGCATGTATGAAAAATGTTTCACAAGCATTAAGGGGCCGCCTAGTACAATCTGAACATTTGTGCACGCAAAGCAACAGACCCGGAGTACACCTGTGGTTTCTACATTTAAAGCAATCGAATATCTTAAACTAAACCATATAATGAAGATACTAATTACTCTGGACGCAGTCAGAGGTCGTGTAATGCTGCACGAAAACAATCCCAGGCTGGGAAGGGGAGACTGTGCTGCTACTGGGTAAAATTATGAAATGCGTTATTTTACCGCTGCATGCGTCTTGTTGGTAGACGTTAAGAAAACAGATTGCAAGGTGTTGCTTAAGCATAGGTATGGTACCCCAGTCAAATTAAATTCATAAGCAATGTAATTTAAAAAAATCCAAATCTTATCAGAGAAAGCATATCACTCCAATATTTTGGACAGTTTTCCAGAGTAAGAAAGATTGCAAAAAATAAAACAATAGTACAGTGGTGCATTTTAGAAAAAATCCATCCATCCATTCATTTTTATTGTAATAACTTTTGTATGAGGTCAAACACAGAAGCGCATGTTTACACTTGGCAGCAATCAGTTTCCATCAATAAACACCAGATTACAAACTTTTTCAAATAACAGAGGAATAAATCCAAGAGGGCAGGATTACAAATGAAAACAATAAAAACTGTATTAGTTGTTAATGATGCGTACGCTTCCAATAAAAATCTGATCACGTTACCCGAGAGATCTATGAACGCTAAACCAAAAGGGACAACTTACTGCTTCTTTGCATTTTTCTTTCATGCTCGACATTTAAAGCATTTCATATCAGTTTTGCTTCCTCACCGTTTCCCAGCCAAGCCCCTGTCTACCCCCCCCAGCCCTACAGCGCAGTGACACTCCAGCTGGCCAGGACACCTTGGCGTTTTGGTATCGTTTCCTGGACGAGAAGCCGCAGACGTAAGCTGGGGCACATCAGCAGTATTTGTAAAAAGTCACATAATTCTGGGGAGGGAGTTGCCTGTTATTGAGACAAATGGGAAAATAATTGATGAGTCCACTGAGGACCAGAGAGCTGTGGTAGGAGATTTCAACTTGTCAGGTCGCCCCCGCCCCCCCATCCTCCCGCAATGGGATACCACACGAGCTCCCCCGGGATTGTAGCTTAGAGAGTCCGCAAGCCTTAGACCTATATATTGGTAAAATCTGCCTTACCTCATCGCTCCTGTTCCCTGTGAAGTTCCCATAGTCAGATACAGGTCAGTCCAAGTGCTCCTTCTGCACAGCCTTGGCAGGTGACTTCAATGGGCAACAGTGTTCGAATGCTCAATAATTCATTGCAGTATGGGCACTCAGCAGCATACAATATTCTTTAATTACACCCAGCTGATACCGTGACACCTGTGCCGGACCAGCCAGGAAGACATTGTGCTGGTGTGACACGGCCGTCCAAACGCCAGCTTAAACTGCAAAGGAGAGGCCTAACTGGCAAGGGGCTTTGGCAATGCTAAGCTAGTCTGGCTTCCGGTCCAGCCGTTCCCGTGAAGTCTTTGGCAATAACAGAGGGGTCTCTCCCATCACTGCAGACACATCATAAAAGGCTGATACATTTGCTATTTTTAGCAAATTTACCATTAGCTAGAAATAAGTAACTAAAGCTCAATAGAGAGTGTATGGTGAAGACTCGCGTTTGAAAGGCACTGCGACAGCTGCCCGTGGTAAGGAGACCAAGAAGATGTGGAACTGCTGAGACAAATACTAGTGGGGAAAAGCAGAAACTGGGCGCATAGGTTCACACTCATTTCCTGTCGTCGCTGGACTGTTTTTCCAATAGCAGATTTGGGGTCCTAATCCCAAAGATAATGTAAACGCAAGACCTCTGTCACTTATTGATTTATAGTTTAGAAGGAACATCTGTGGACGTCTGTTTCAAAGCGCCGATTTCCTATAGGGAGAAGAAGCTTCAGAAGAGACATCAGAAACCAAACGTGATGTGGAGGAAGATGGCTGAGAGGAGATATGCAAGAGCTGGAATAAAGGCGGAGCGTGCAACAGCCACAGTCTGGGGAGAAAGACGCACGTTTGATTGAAATTCCCAGTGTGTGCACCAGACTTGGAAAATGTAAACAAGAACATCGCTTGGAAAAATAAAACTCGACGAGACACTCGGCGGGAAAAAAATTCTGTTATGCTCTGCTTTGATATTTTCCATTAACTTTTGCTAATATGGTTGCGATGGCTCCAGGCTACCTTCCTCAGTGTTTAATGTTCAGTGTGGTTTGGCTAAAATAACATCCATCAGAGAGCTCATTGGAAAGAAGCTTAATTTGCAGAATAAAGGTCAGAGCAGCCATTTTATTTGGGGAGTAAAAAAAAACAACAAAAAAAACAGATTTAGCAGCAAGGAATGAATAATCTTTTACTGGTCTATGTCCTTCGTACATCCAATCACACCTCGCACATCAAAGCTGCCCCGATCAAACTCAGAAAACAAATCCCAGGTTCTTAAGCAGCATAATATATTTTTTGTTATTTCTTATTTGCCACTTTCTTACTTAATGGATATTTAGGGTCTTTATTTCTTCCATCATTACGTCTGACTGATGAATTTCAACCACGGAACAGGCAGGAAATAAAACGCCCCTCTGGTGCCGGGGGGGGGGGGGGTGGCTCCCCTGGCCCATTCAAGGCAAAAGAAACTGAATCCATCGCTCTTTTGAGGGAACTCTCTGGCAATAATTCGACAGCCTGCAGATAGACATGAAGGCCAACGAGGCCCTAATAGCCTGGTAATTTATGCCTCCGCAGACAAACACAGAAAACAGCAGCCCTTCCTCTCTCGGGGTTGCGCATCCCCAGCCGGCCAGCAGAGACTATTCTACAGGAAGTGCCCCCCCCCCAGTCCTCGGTTGACCGGGCTGCTCCTTCCCTTCACATTAATACACTTTTTGTCCTGGGGACTGAGTCTAACATAAATGTTTTTTCTGCCTTTTTCCAGTTTCTCATCCCACACAGTTCCTATCTGCATCACAAAGTCCCCCTGTCCCCCGCCTTTTGTTGTTTAGTAAATAAAACACACACACCTCGAGGCTCTTGGCCTTAATGGACTTTTTTTTTTGCAGAGTTTCCTGCCATGATTGTCGGTGTTACATGCTGTACCCCACTTTAAAAAACAAGCCAAGTCTCCAGACTCCCATGTGGCTCAGCCTGAACAAGTGTCCTTCCCCGAGACAACCCTGCGGTCCTGTCCCTATAAGAGGTCCTTCCCCGAGACAGCCCTGAGGTCCTGTCCCTATAGGAGGTCCTTCCCCGAGATGGCCCTGCGGTCCTGTCCCTATAGGAGGTCCGTCCCCGAGAGAGCCCTGCGGTCCCTATAGGAGGTCCTTCCCCGAGACAGCCCTGCGGTCCTGTCCTTATAGGAGGTCCGTCCCCAAGAGAGTCCTGCGGTCCCTATAGGAGGTCCTTCCCCGAGACAGCCCTGCGGTCCTCTCCCTATAGGAGGTCCTTCCCCAAGACAGCCCTGCGGTCCTGTCCCTATAGGGGGTCCTTCGTCATTTTGGGAACAGGCAGGCTTCTTGTATGGTGCTGAGCAGCGTCAGGTCCCAAGAGAACAACCTAGAGAGGAGAATTTCAAAAAAGCACCCATATCCCCAATTCCCACTCAGTAACATCTGGGGAAGGATTGCGATGTCCAGTAGGGAGCAGGACGGATTTTCACAGTCGACTGAGAGGCACAGGAGAAAATGAAAAGTGCTTTACAAAACATCTAATAAAAACACAATTCAGCAGCAATCTTCAAATGTTTTATAGATAAGAATAAATGAGATATGTTATGTTAAACTCAACTCACTATGTACCACGGCCAGAAAAAGAGATATTCGCTTTGATGTCCAGTTCTGATACGGGCTATAACTAATGATCAATGTCTGAAAGACCTCGCCCGTAAAACTCAGCACTCGGCAGAACGCAGTGCCGCAGGATTTGTCCACGCGGACAGATACGCACCAGAATCCCAATACGGTTTGTCCTTGGAAGTGCAAAAAAAAAAAAAAAAAATGACTGTACTCTGAAGCCTGGATTCCTTCATTAATCAACAATAATTAAATCTATTGATCCAGACAAATATTGGGATTTCCAACTGAAAGGGTTCAGTAGACTGTGAACTGCAGACACTACAGGCAGAGGAAATATCCCACCAATGAAGGGGAACCGCTGCGTTTGCCCTTGGAGGGTGGACCGCTGCACCAGGAGCTCAGATTAAGCTTATGACATCGCTGCTAATCTCTGTAAGTGACATGGAAACAGATAGAGCTTAGGGGGGTTTTTTGCGTCTACAGCAGCAAAATGGAGTTCTTCCACGTCACATAAAAATGTATACTTTTAAAATTAGCAATAAACTGCTGATGCTATAAAGCTGTGATGGAGTAAGTGCAGAGCAATCTACCTTCATCTTCCGAACTGATTCATTTCAAAAGGCTGCCAACATCACCTGCCATAAACTGGGGGCCCAGCCCTGGAGATTTTATGACCTTATTTGGTTGCTTAGAAGACACTTTGAGGTGTCTTAAATAGCCTCCTTTTCTCCCGATGGTGGTTCGTGCAGACTGGCACTTTCCTGGAACATTTTAGAAGCACTTGGTGTTCCTCCATGAGTCAGGAAGGTGGGACTTGTGATGCCATTTCCTTCAGAGGGAAGAACCAATAAACCAGCTAGAGATAATGGACGACTCGAACGGAAGGAGCATCCATGGAGCTGCAGCGGCCGTGCTGAGCGGCGGAAGCTTAAAAAGCCTCATTCCCCTCATCCACAGCTTCAAAACGACTGATCTTGCAGCAAGTGGTCCTTTAAAATCAGGAACCATTTATATATAAGCTCCCTTTCCCACAAACACCAAGTGAGTCAACACAGAAAAAACATCATATATATATATGTGTGTGTGTGATGCCTTATTTGCCATTTGCACATTGGAATGCTTCTTTTCACGTATCCCATCATGCTCTCCTCTGAGACACACACGTATGCAGGTGAGAGCAAAGTGTGGTGTCAGAGTGCAGGATCAGGCAATTTATAAAGCACCCCTTAGAGCCTCACTCAGGGGCCCGACTGAGGATGGGACTCGAAAGAGCAACCTTCTGATCACAAGCACAGTGGCCTAACCCGATGAGGCACACATCACCTCATTATCAAACTGGCCAGGCAAAGCAGACAAAGTGACATTTTACACCACTTTCAGGGGGTGTTGTGCCTTCCACTGTACATTTTACTTCAAGCAGACATGAGGCATTGTGTCTCTCTCATTTTTCTGAAATGCCTTGGTCATGTGAACGATCATCAAGCTGGAAGGCGCTGCCAACACCCCTTGCCCCCCCCCCATGACCAGCTCCTGCTGTTGCTAGCGAGGACAGCATTCCTAATTGCCTTATAGCTGATACTTTCTACACTGCGCTGCCAGACCCATCATCACTCGACAGCGAGTAGGAGAATCGGCTTCGCTGACACACGGCTTCGACAGCGGCGGAGATACTCCATAATCTAACATACGCAATTAGTGACAACAAAAGGCCATACAGCATGCAATAAATTTTAAAATCGTTCTAAGAAACTGACACGTAGTTTTTCATATCGTGCGCAGAGGGCGCGCTGCATTGTGATTCATGACGTCTCAAACAGTCCGTCCTTCATCATTAAAAGGTTAAAATGAATCGGAATATATCATGGACAAAAATGCACCAGCACTGATACATAGGCACAGGTGATGCGCAGCTGACGGCACAACGCAATAAAACATAGAGGTAAAAAGTAAAAACTTGTTTCATATTTCTACTGAACCAATCGCACAGAAACGTTTCATATATATGTAAATGCATATAAAACCCGGCCGTTCTACATCCCCCTTCTCTTGACACGTTCAGTTCGCAATTAATAAAGCCAACAGAAAAATAAAAGGCACGCACTTTACATATTCAAAAAACCTCGAATCCGATCGGCATAGAACTTATTTAGGGACAGGCCCCCGGGAACACACAATCATTTAAGAAAATAAACCCAGAGCTGACTAATGAACATCTTCCAAAAGAGAAAGCTGTTTAATTAGGCTAAAAGCTTCGGTCCCGTTATGAGAAACAAAGGCAGCATTACTATATTGGCAAAGATCAGTTATGACAAATGCTGCCATGACAGATTGCTACGGCGCAGTCGGGGCTTCTCGACCAGGACCCAGTAAACAGCCCTAAACCGTGGAGCACTTTGAAAGACGAAAAAAGCGCCGCAGTCATTCAACTCCCTCACCAAAGGAGCGACATGTGGTTCAAGAAAAGTGCGATTTCCAGACGCTACATTGGCGTTGAACAGACGTGCCAAAAATGACAGTCTCGGCTTAATGCCCCACGCCCGTCCACAGCACCGCGCTTCTGGCCTTCGGAGCGAAACGATGCCCGACGCGACGCCACCCGGCGCGGCAGCCGCGGCCCGCAACTCAGATGCTCTGCGCTGTGCAACACCAAAGATTCTTGAAATATCCACTAAGATTAATTAATATTCCAATAAAAGCAAAAACCGATCATTTTAAACTCCTAAAATCCGATACATAAACACAACGTTATTTAGAACGTTATTTGCTGACTCAGTAGTGCCCTCTTCTGGCCATTGCACACATTTAGCCAAGGACGACCATACAAAAACACCAGGACTAACAAGTAATGTACAAAAGTTTAAATATTAAAATACGCACATTTATTTATTTCTGAGAACCGATTTGCTTTGAATGGTACCGTATAAATAAACTGAATGATATTCAAACAGGATGATATATTCTAAGAAACTGAATCCAAATGGCATTTTAAACAATGAGATATGTCTAATTTTCAGCATCAAGTAAGTGTCAAAAACTGTACACATATGCGACAGATTTTCGGGAGACAAGGGCAGAACATGTATATGAAGAACCACGTGAAGGCTCAACACAGAAATCTGATTATCAATGCTAAGTAACCTATATGAATTTGCACTTGTTATCCAGCTGGACATTTGTTTGAAACACAGAACACAACCAGTTTAATCGCTGCCAAGACATGCCAAGACGTAGAAGGTTCCTCACAGAGTTTTCACAACGCCCGAGACTGCAGGAACAACTCTGATTATGAGTTTTGCCTGGTAGACAGCATGTGGCTTAGATTAGCATGTGCAGAAATGCTTGTTTAATATTTAATATGAAGTCTCTTTCAAATAAACTATTCTTGTATTGTAGGTGGCTCATCAAGCTTGAAGACTCTACATCTATCAAGATGTTCCTCACTGTGGTGCAATATCAAGAAGCAGGTAAATGCTGACAGAAAGCCAGACAAAGTTGCATCCTAATTTGAAGGAAATTTTCACTGTGAAAGTGTTCACGCAAGCCCCCAATAACTCCGCCCCCGGTTCATATCTCAGCACTCAGAAACCACATCGATGGAAGCCAGTGTGTCATGTGAAGACCAAGCTAACCAATGAAAATCATGTGAAACGTGATTTAATATGCAAATTGATTCACTTGTTTGGTAATTTAATTATAGGAGCCCGAAATATGAAGTCTCTGGGGCGGTAGAGAAAGCTGAGTCCACAAAGAGCACATTTCGCATAACTGTGTGTTTGCTGGAAGAAAACAATCAAGACAATGTAGCCCTTTCCACAGGGGCTTTGCCCACTTCAGGGGTGGAAGAAAGCCTTCAGTTCTGAGGCATGATGTTGTTCCCTCTATAGAAAGGAGAACATTTTCAGCTTTGTGCTTGACAATCAACATGGTCCCCAATGTGCCACATCCACAAACTCTGCTAAGAAGCATCTGGGAAGACACGACCAAAGTGGTTAATGGGATAAACAAGAAAGCCTGAGAGACAGCTTCCCTCCGCTCATGATGATGAGGCACCCGCAAACATCTGGACGGCAGCTGTCCCAGGTCTTTGTCACTGCCTCCCTGTCAAATCAATGGTGTGCAGTTCAGGTAAGTGCATTCGAAATCTACGAATTATCAA
>JAODLD010000008.1:9409775-9461034 GCA_026781065.1 Mormyrops boulengeri
GTCCAGGGTGTTCCCTGCCTTGTGCCCTGTGATGTACTGGCATCCTGTCCAGGGTGTCCCCTGCCTTGTGCCCTGTGATGGACTGGCATCCTGTCCAAGGTGTCCCCTGCCACCTTCCCAGCTCTTCACAGCACAGACCCCAGATTCACTGTGACCCTGTATTGGGTGACTGGCTGTGGAAGATGTTTGGATTTATTTTTATAAACAGGGAATTAGGGACTGAGGCTAATATGCAGTTTCTGTTTTGGTTCTCCTGCAACTTCATTCCTCGTAACAAAACAGATTCTGCACAAAAATAAACCCAGTTGCTGATGAAAAGAGGGGGACATCAGGCTCTGATGCCAGACGTTTTGTTTTACATGTTTTGAAAACCGCTTCACATGTATGTCTGAAGTTCTGACCTGTAACTACAGAAGATATCCTACAATGTTTAATGATATTCTGACTTTTAAGAAATGTATGACTTACCATTAACTATATCCTCACTAGGGTAATATCACCAAAACTACTTTGCGTTAGAAATAAAATAGTACAATGTTCTGAATAAAGTTATAGGGCAGGATATGACTTCTTAGTTGGCACGCTTATTGATTCTTGTACAGCACACTGCCATCTTACCGCCATCTGTGTGTTTTTTATTTCCATCAGTTACTAAAGCGCGCTGATTTACTCCAACTCTCCTACACTTGTAAACAGCTTGAGAAATATATTTTCCTGTCATCTGTTTTCTTCCAATTTTAATAACTAAAACAGTTAAATAAAAGCGGCTGTCCAATGCGATTCATCTCATACCGTTACACCCCCCCCCCCCGCAAAAACAACCGAAAACCCCTCGTGCTCACTTACGGTCCAAGCTAACAAAAAATACCTAAACCAATATCTTCTTATAGATACTGTCCACTTTGACCCCTGAATTGGTAGATGAAAAGACTTTTAGTCAACAAGTTAGACTTCTTCAAGTGGTAGTTCTAGCCGTAATGTGTCCATATCCATAAGGGAATGTAGGCAATAAATCTCATGTCATTATTTTTGTTTGTCGGCATAACAGTTTTTCTTATTTCGGTTTCATATTTATCATATAACACGTGCATTTTATTTACATGGATACAATACCATAACGATTTGTTTTTTATTTTACTCGAATACGTTTAAATATTTATTTTGATAATAAGAGGTCCACATTTTAACTCGACCTGAGCACGAGTTCTTACTTCAGTACTTTGTCGTGCTAATCACCACGGAGGAGCGCCGCGTTGGTACTGCTAGTCCTCAGTAAAGTCTTTTCGCGTCTTCTTCCATTAACTGCGTGATTTTGAAATTACAAAGAATAATAGAATCCTGCAGTGCGCCTAATTGTATTAATATGTCCACTGCTGTCTTGGAGGGTGCATCAGTCTTGTTAGGGCTAAACAATAATGGGACGACCTTGTCGGTGGTTGCTGAAGGACTTCTTATGATGAAGAAACTCAATATTATGGAGATGGCATAACTAATTTGCAATTTATCGGATCTCCGTTATTGTCATTTTGTCCGAAGGCTAAAACTGCATGATAAACGACAGTCTATAACAACCGGGAATCAGAGATTCAAAACACAGAAATTACTTTGGGACTGCCATTACTATTGTGAATATCGGAGAGCTTTAATAACCTTTTCACGCTGACAATAAGCTAAGCCAGAGGCAATGAAATATCCGCCTCTACGGTACCGTAATAATGATTTTCGTTATCAGCATTGCCGGACAACTATAGCACGCATCATACAGTCAGTCAGTTTAGCGCTGCGCCGAGACGGCAGATCGGACCGGGACCGACCGGGACCGCGTCCTGACATGATGCCGGTGTGTGGCGATGCAGCCGGACACCTACAAAGCACAGGTGCGACTGCTGTGTGCGTGTCTAACGGTACCACCGTGATTACTGCAATAACAGTAGTATTTCGATCATAATTAGGAAAAAACGTGACTCCTCAAAAGACACAACTGTGTGAATGAAACATTCGATATGTTTTATGCAAAATAAATAAATTACTAAAATAATAAATGACTGCTGATACGTTTTATGTGGATCTTTTCAAAATCGCCTGCAAGTGCGGTAACTATACGACGCAAACTTAACATTAGCGTATGAAATGACAAAATACAACCTTTAATAACAGAAAAATATATGCCATGACAAAAACAGCAAAACTTAACATACCTTTTTCAAAGAAGTCGTTTACTGTGCGGTCCTGCTCTATAATCACCTAGAAACAGCAGTCGAACCTCCTTCACTAACCTACTGAATCGTGTTTTTTAGGGTCTTGCATTAAGTTTAATGTGTATTAAAAAATAAAAGGTTATTTTAAGTAAAATGATTTAACGACCATTTGCTGTTAGTCAAACACACTGTTTGTGAAGGCAGCGCCCAAGCACACGTCCGAACCCCCCGCTCCGCGAGCCCCCTCTGCTCCCGGCTAGGCGCGCGGCCCGTTTTAAACGGCGATGACGTCACATGCGTCGGTGCCGGCCAGCTACAGAACCGAACCATCTGACCCTCTGATCGATCTACGAGCACGGTTTGCGAAGATAAGCGGTGAAATACAGTAACAGCATGTTAACACGCACCCAATAACTGTCCAAAACTACCATCACAAGAATAATAATAGCAATAATAAACATAATGATGATCGCGAAGCCCTATATTTTTGGTTAGGTTCTAAAACAGTTTTAATCCCCTGCAGATGATCGGCGTATAACGAGGTCCAACAGATGCATGTGTAATACTGAAAATACGTAAATGCATTAATATGCATATCCACTGTAATATCCACTGTATGACAGCAGTGGTATAAAATTTTCGAAAATGTACTAAGAAAAACATTTTCGACGCTGGAACTTTTGCACCACAACAGAGGAAGCATTATACTTATACAACAGTATATTGTATTGCATACTATCTTCATCGCAGTCTTTCCAGTCAGCTACTCAAGACAACTGTGGATGTTGTTTTTGTCATCAGTAATTTACTTGTGAATGCTGGTTCAGTGGGGTAAACTGCACGAAAATAAAGCCTGAGTAAGTACTGGAGTATTCCCAATAGTATGAGATTGTTTAATGCCAAAGTTTAATGACACGAACCGCTACATCGCCCGCTAACTCCAAATGAATGAGAAGCGCGACTGGATTTCCTGTGACGTAGCCCGCCAGATCACACAGAAAGCAGTCCTTCCAGGTCAACAACTAGTGTTTACGGACATTGAAGCGGCTATGCCGTGTTCGTTTGGTCGCTTTCCTAAAGCCGTGTAGCGCGATAACGCGAAGCGTGCAGTCGGACGCCGGTGAGGCCATGCTAAAGACCGAGAAAGTGCTGCACCTGAAGAGCTCGCGCGGACGGAAGGTGCGCGTCGTCCGCGAGCACTACGTGAGGGAGCGCGTGCCGTGCTGCAGCGCTCTGTGTCAGGCGGGCTGCGCAAACGGTAATCCGCCTTGTGCGCGTGATTTCACGGGGGACCTGGCGGTACAGCGCTACTCGCCCTTTTAAATAATAATAATAATAATAATAAAGGAAACAAATTTCAGCTCAGAAGCAGTACGAAGCTGCCCAGTGCAAATTATTTTCTGCTTTAAAGAACCGTTCATAATGCATTGATGCATCTAACACACTGGTACTGTTTCTTTGAAATAGTAATTCAGATTGGGCGTTATTAATTTCATGCATATATGAGATCGCTCTCACTTGACTTTTGATGGGCGTATGGCATGTTTTAGGCACGTACGTAAAATCCTTATATAAACCTTAAAATGCCAGTAATAGCAGGGTTTACTTTTAATGCTGTGTACTGCTATTACTGCTTTACTTTCTACCTGTAATAATGTCGACATTGAGAACGATGCAAATGAAACGGCGCCACTTCATTCTGTCATTACGTGGTACCGTAGTACGGCAAGGTTCTGCCAGCACTCGCATGAATAATTCATGACATCAGTTTCATTCCGCATTTGGTTAGGAGATGGCCCAATCAAAGTCACTCAGCCAGCCTACGCTTGAACTACACTGATGAAGCAATTTGGGTGTCCTTTTACCTAAGGCTTAAACCTGCAAATTGTCATCCAATGTCCCTTTGCCATTGTCCTTTGGAATTAGGTTTTAATTTAATCATGTTACAATTTTAATGAAATGTCTTCTTTTAAAGATGTTGAGTTTGTGGTTGTTTGGACAGCCTAAATAAAACTGTGCTTTCTTAGAGGCCAAGGTCCTACCCTGGGATGTCACCCATTACGTGGTTCCTGATGTGGGTGTTGTGCGGGACTTCCTGGAGGTTCTGGAGTTCAGGGAGCTGCGGGGTATCGTGTTCACCCAAACGGCTTGCCAGGCCATCCAGCACAGCCGCGGCCGCAGGTACGAGCGTGCCCTCTGCAGTCTGCTTTACTCCCGCATGGTTCCATCTGTAGGTTTTCAGCCTATGCCTTAAGGTTGGCTCCAGCAACGGCTAAGAGCAGAAATGTGTGTCCTCGGTGCCTACTTTTGTGTTTAGTGTTACCTACTTTAAAGCATGTCATTCGCTGCTAGACTAAATGGTATATTATATTTCGTTTTGGGCACCTAGTGCCAGGTTCTGAGAGTACACGTTCCTGGTAGATTCATTGGCGCTGCCACATTATTCTGCTTGCTGAGTGTGCAAAAATGCATTTGAAAGGAACCGTGCGAAGTTTCTCCCATCTACTCCATCTCCACGCATATTCAGGTCCTTCTGTCACTATGAATTATTCTGTAAGCATTGTTCTTGACAAATGTGATGAATAAACCCAAGAAAACCCCACAAGGAATCTGACTGTTTGATGGAGTCATTTTTTTTTGACTTCTACCACAACCTTAGCGCGATGAGGGTCTGCCTTAATGGCGATGGGTGTATCCGACAAAAGGCTTGTGTTGATCTTGAGGTGCTAATCATTACCTCTGTTTATACGTGGTACGACACCGAGGGACTTTGTCAGGAATTGCTGACTAAGGGAGAAATACTGAACACTTTTTTAAGCCTGTAGTTTTTGAAATACCAAGGAAGAGAGAGTTGGAATGTGTGTCTCAGTACCACAGGGTGATTCCAGACAGTCGAGAAGGCTGGTGCTGAGTGTTGTGGTCTGGAGCACCAGAACCTTCCCTGATGGTGTTAAATAAAGGGGGATTTTTGCGCTTCAGGAGTTCCAGTAGGTGACGGGCCGCAGTTGAGGGCACTGCTTCAGAAATGTGCTCTCTTTTTGTTTTAATAGCTCATTGATTTCCTGTCACTTCATTTTTCCTCCTCCTCACCAAATGAAGAAGGTAGAACTAAACATGTCAGACTTGTCAGTGCCAAAAAGGATTCTTTGGTTTTTAATCCAATAAATTGATGTTTGTAAGACATGTGAATTCTTGTAACAATTTATCTGCTAAATATGTATACACTCCTTAAGCTTTCAGAAATGAGATGGTGTTCAGTGGCATTTTTCTGTACTTGAATAGATTTAGTTGATTTATTGAGTGATGCAGTTACAGTATTAATATTGCTTTGAACAATTTAGCTATTCTGTCATACTAGACAGCTGAAATTTTTGAAAATATCAGTTACTGTAGCTTTTAACCTGTCTACCTTTAGTTGTGTGGAATACGGTGTCTTAGCAAGACAAATTGCCTCTTGGATAATTCAAAAATTGCAGTCATTATGTGTATATATATATATATATATGGTTCCCCTGCTTCCCGAGCTTTTCCATTAGAATCCCTATGATAATGTGGCCATTATGCAGTGATGCCCATTGTTCTTCGCTTTGAGATAAGCCTGATATACGGTGTGCTGGTTTAGGTTTGTTCGGTGGGGTCTCGTCTTCAGGCCATTTCAAATGAAGTTAAAGACTATTTATCCTCCCTCCTGCGTGAGCTATCAAAGTGAAAAGAAAATGAGTGCAGCTGCAACACAACTGAATGGCTGTGACTTACTAATTACCTGAAGCCTGCGCTAAACAAATTCAAAAGGCTGGGTGGGCTCCTAATTAAAGCACAACAGGCGGATCCTGCCACATGTTTTGTCTTTGTGTTGCGCAGACAGTACAATCGGCTGCGCAGCCTGTTGAAGGAGCCGCTCCATGAATGTGTGCTCTTCTGCAATGAGTTTCAGCAGCACTGCTACTGTCCCAGAGAGAGGGGCGAGCCCCAGGAGAAGTGGCAGACCAGGTGAGTGTCCCACCCATGCCCTCTCAGCACTCCAGGGCTTTCCATAGGGAGAACTTTGTGAAGATTTACTGGCTCCCATCCCAGGTGCGTGTACCGCGCGGCGGTCTGGTACCACAAGCACCTGGCGGGCCGGATGCCGGTGGTGATGATCACGGAGGACCCGGACGCAGTGGCCGAGTACAGCAGCCTCAGTAGTGGGGTTTATGTCATCTCCCCCCAGGTACCGGTGGACGGCCGTTCCCAGCATTACTGTAGTGCCAGTCCGGAAGGGAGGGTGCCCTTGTATCTGCCCTCGCTCCGCCGCAGTGTCACGATTTTGTTTTAATTATCTTAATTTTGCATTAGCTGTTTCATTAGAGAGACACAGTTTCGTCAAAGGGCTGAAATTAAATAATTCGTTTGTTAAATACGGGGGAGGGGAGTTGTAAAATCAAAGCTCAGAAAACCATCTGGGTCCTCCATGGAGGGAATCCTGCAGAGGCAGCTTGCTTTCTTCTCAAGCGGCACTGCAACTGTCTGATCGCATTCTGTCTCCGGACCCCAGGAGTACCTGCAGAGCTTCTGGCCAGACGTGCAGGCAGCACAGGAGCTGTACTCCTCCATCGCCCAGGCGCTCCAGGAGCGGGAGAGCGAGGGCCAGCAGCGCGAGTACCCAGAGCACCTGCCGGCGGAGATCCTGGAGGCCGGCATCACGGCGGGCCGCTACATTCAGGTGTGTAATGACCACTGCCCCTCTGCACCCTCGGAAGCTGACTGCCGTCAACGTGTTGCATCTTCTTTTGAAAATACTGTGTCAAGCTTTTTTTGGGTCCATCTCTCCCCTGCACCAGGGTACCCTGAGAGTGAATAAGCACAGGGCACAGCAAGAGGCCTTCATCCAGGCTGATGACTCCACCAAGAGCATAGGTGCGTTGCCCTGCGGTTGGGCACATCTGTAAGAAAGTGTCCTCTACCACATGACCTCTGACCTTGTCGTCACCCTCCTTCTTGCCCACCTACCCCGGCCACAGAGCAGAGCGCAGATATTCTGGTATGGGGCATGAAGCACAGGAACCGTGCGACACATGGCGACATGGTTGCCGTGGAACTGCTCCCCCCCGTTGACTGGAGGGGGCGCGTCACAGCGCTGACTGAGACGGAGGGAGATGAGCGAACGGGGGAGGAGCTGCAGAGTCCGCCCATGCCTACAGGTAACTGTGGGAAACAGGACCAAAGAGCCTGTCCTCCAGCAATTACCACATGATGGGTATAATACTGGAATGATGTAAAAGTTTTAACACTAACATCTTCTCAGATGTTAGACTTTGTCAGTATATGGAGGTTATATGCAAATGATTTATGAACTTAACAGCATATAAATTGTTAAAGGTCCATTTAAAATTGACTGGTTTGTGTCATAAAAATGTGGGGCAAGAATCGAGTGGTATTGCTAGGGTTACCAGCAGAGGGAGTCATTGTGTCAACAAGCAAGTGAGCCAGAGGTCACTCTGGTCAAGCCAATGCGATTTGATTTCTTCGCTTACTGCCTTAACCTTGGACTTCCTCCTCTTACCACAGCTCGGGTTGTGGGCATCCTGCAGCGGACCTGGCGGGACTACGTGGTGACGTTCCCGCCGTGGGAGGAGGTGCAGTCGCAGAGCCGTAACAGCCAGCGCATCCTCGTCACGCCCTGGGATCACCGGATCCCCAAGATCCGCATCAGCACCCAGCGGGCCGAGGCCTTAGAGGTTAGAGACACTTTTGCGCCTCTCACTGCTGACAGCCCTAATATGGAAGATGTGCTTCATAATTAGCAAGGCCCTTAACCCTGCTGTATCATACTGCTTGGTAGGGATTTAGTTACAGTATTTGTACAACTAGATTATCTTGTGATATAGCAAAAGGGAATCCTTTCAGGTAAAATTTATCAAAGGCACTGAATCGTTAAAAATAACTTGGGGTTTCTTAATCCCCGTCACCGCTAGTAAAGCAGCCTAGCTGTCGAGATGTGCCAGGGTCAGTTTGAATTCCATCAACAGCACCATTAACTTAAGAACTCTGCTGGAACAAAGTACAGCACATCCCCAGGACCCATCATATCAGGGGTTTAATTGTTTATTGATTTGCCTCGTATATAACGGGCTGTATGACAGTATAATTGGCCTGGTTGGGGTTCCTGTTCCTACCAGCACCATCGAGTGATCGTGCGCCTGGATTTCTGGGAGAGCACATCCCTGTATCCCAATGGTCACTGCGTGAGGGTGCTGGGGAAGGCTGGTGAGCTGGAGACAGAAATCCAGACCATCCTAACAGAGAACGGCATCCAAGTCCCGCCATTTTCCGAAGCCCAGGTGAGCGGCCTGCGCACTCTCACATCCTCTCAGTGGAGAGTCTTTCTGGAATACCAACAAGGCGGCATGAATACCTGCATAAAAATGTGCTTAACTCCAGCTAATATACGAGTTTACAGTGCCAGATAGACAGAATACTGTCCTTAAAAAGACTTCTTCAGGAAATAGTGTAGGTTGATTATATATATTCTGGGACTAGCCAGAGTTCTTCAACAGTATCCTTAGGAAGTTATGTAGATATGAAGATTATTAGCCTCCATGCTAATTCCCTCTTTTTGCTTATTTATAACGTGTGTCTGGGCACCAGATAATTTTAGTATACTACAAAAGAAAACCTGGAGTAAAGAGATTTTGAATAAAAAAATACCTCAAGTTGGAAAAATATTATTCAAACACTCATGTGACAAAGTAATTTATCCACTAAGCTTAATACTTGGTTGTGCCACCTTAAGTAGCAACAATGGGAATAAATCAGGGCTGCTCGTTATTGCCGCTTCTGGAGATCCCCCATCCTGCAGAGTTTAGGTGCAGCCCTAATTTAACACGCCTGATACAGATATCAGGCCCTTGTGTAGCATCTCCGTATTAGACCCAGATAGGTTGGCATTGCTGGTTCTAATACTGAAATGCTTTTGAAGGACCCAGCAACTCTCCCGTGGCCAGCGTTTTTGCCCAGTGCCTCTCTAACGGTGGAATCATGAACACAGACATTAACTGACCTGAGAGAAACTTGCACTTCCGTAGATGGTCATCTGCCGTGACATGCCTGATGAGTTTTCTCCGCACTCCTGGAGTAATTCTGCTCTGGCAGCCACTTCTGCCACTGTTCCAAGTTATTTCAGTTTGGAGATGATGGCACTGTCATGGTTTGCTGGAGTCCAAGGGGTTCATAGAGTGCTTTGTGCAGCCTCACCGACTGATTTAGTTCAATGGCTTTCTTTCTCAGGCTTTCACAAAGTCCTTTTGATTGAGACATGGTGTGCTGTGTCTTGAGACCCCCAATCCAACTCTGCATTGGTGGAATCGTTCTACGTGATGTGTAGATTCAACGGGTCTGGCTGCAATCAAGCTTGGGCGTGTCTAGATTAATTTATCCCATTGTCATTCAGACTTTGTTCACTGGCCGATTAAGTGACAAAGAGTTTGTCACATAGGTGATGTGCATGTAGATTAAGGTTTTTTTTTTTCCTTCAATGAATCAAACAGCCATTTAAAAACTGTGTTGTGTTTACTCTGCTTGTCCTGTATTACCCTAAATTTGTTCGGAGATCAGAAACAATTAAGTTATGGGTAAGCTAAAGCAGAGGGAATCAGTGAGAGGGTAAATGCAACCCCATTTCCAAAAAATGTCCACCTTTTTTGGAAACGGGGTTGTGGTCTCTCACGGCGCTGTATTAGGTAGGAGTGTAATGGTACACCAGATTCGCAGTTCTGTACAAACCTCGGTTTTGGGTTTTGAAACTATTATTAAAACTGCAAACACACACACAGTTGGGAACATTTTTAAACCAAAGGCAACGTGTCTGCTGATGTCTAAATAAAACCTAGGAGACTAATTTACACATAAATGTTAAATAAATTAATAGAAATCAAATATAACAACATCATAACAATCAAAATGAACCAAATCCCAACTTCTGTACAGGTATGGTATGTAGCCAAGTTCCCTGTAGCCTCAGTTATTTAACACTATTTTTTTAGCCCAGCCTGAATCTCCTGGGACCGTAAATGCTTAAATGCACACTAATGTACAGAGGCCCTTTCTGCCCTGCCCCAGTCATACACACCCTCGGATGATGATGTCTGAAATGGATGTGTTTCCAGTAACATAGCCAAGTCAGTCTAATCGGGGACTCACTTTCTCCGGTGTTGGTGTAATTAACTGGGAAACCAAAATGTTCCCAAACCGCTTGACTGACTGTTACCAGCCTGAGCTGTAACCAGCTCACAGCCACAATTAGCATAATGTTTTCCATGGTGAACATCTACTTCTGAATTCAGGTTCTGCCTGTGTCAATGAATGTATTCGGCTGTTTCATTCGGCGTACAGATGAATACGTGTACCGTTACATGTTTCGGTATAAAACAGTGAATACAGTGAAATGTCAGTGTCTGTACATGTTAAGGTTTGTATGTGCACATCTTTACGCTATTCAGCTCCGGGAGATGCCGGTTAATTCCAAGGAGAATCCCTGGAGGGTAGACTCTGGTCAGGAAGCGGTTCGACGGGACCTGAGGGCCTCTCACCTGGTGTTCAGCATCGACCCACAGGGGTGCGAAGATGTGGACGATGCACTCTCTGTTCGCATGCTGCCAGGGGGGGCCCGTCTGGAGCTGGGCGTCCACATCGCCGATGTCACCCACTTCGTGAGGGCTGGATCCCTCACGGACCTGGAGGCCCGCTCAAGGTCTGGGGGCCACGGGATGCCGAGTGGAGGGGCAAGACCCGTGGTACGGTGTGACTGATGCGTTGTTCTCCACACACAGGGCCACCACGTACTACCTGGCTGACCGCCGCTACGATATGCTGCCTGCTGTACTGAGTGCGGACCTGTGTTCCCTGCTTGGGGGAGTAGACAGGTGAGGGGGGTGATATCTAAGGTGATATGTGTGTTCAGGGTGAGTCTCCATGGTTGTAATGCTGCTTAAGCTGAATGAATGAGTGGCTGCTTACAGGAGTTCCGTGCCCGTCCTGTCCGCTTGCAGGTACGCCATGAGTGTGATCTGGGAGTTGGATGCCCGTTCCCTGGCAGTGTGCAGCGTGTGGTTCGGGCGCACCTTGATACGCTCCTCCTACCAGCTCTGCTATGAGCTGGCCCAGAGCCTGCTGAACGAGGAGCCGGCAGAGGTCCCAGAGCTGTCACCGCTGGCCGAGGAGGACAGGAGGGAGAGGCTGAGGGAGCTGAAACAGGCCCTGGCGGAGCTGACCCGGGTAGCCCGGCACCTGCGGACGCAGCGGGATCAGGGGGGAGCACTGGAGCTAGAAGGGTTGGAGGTTCGGGCACAGCTGGATGCAGACAAGAACATCACGGCGCTGGTGCCCCGGGAGCCTCTGGAGATCCACGAGACGGTGGCCGAATGCATGATCTATGCCAACCACTGGGTGGCGCGCAAGATCCAAGAGAGCTTCCCCCAGCAGGCCCTGCTGCGCCGCCACCCACCCCCCCGGCAGGAGCACTTTGGCCCTCTGACAGACAGCGCAAAGGCACGGGGCTTCCACATCGACACCCGGTACGCCTGATGGGGCCCCGAGCTGGCCAGATGTCTTCTAGGGAGTTTTGCAGGATTGCCCTAAAGCAGACATTAAACATGAGAAATGTATGTATTCATTAAAAGAAAACAGCAGCTATGACTGGCTTCTGATGTCTGGCAGCTTGTATATATATAAAAAGGGAATGGATGGTGTTTACACATCTCCTCCCTTAATGAGAGCGTTGCTGAGTGTCAGCAAGAAATTTCTGGCTGAGTGCAGATGTCTGCCAAGGATAAATATGGGCTGTGTGTGCAGTATCCCTTTGACCTGACACTATCAAACCTGAATGCCAAACATCTCATGAATATGTCATGCAGAATTATTAGATTTCTGGTGCCATAAACGAACCCTCCTTTTATCACTCCAGTAATGAAAGACCAGAGATCCGTCACACAGTTTAACACAAGCTGCAGTTGCCTCTTCCACGCTGTACAGTATGAAAGGCGATTACTGGCGTATCCTCTTCTCAAAGTATTTTGCTGTAACGCTCCAGGTCCAACAAGGCACTGGCAGACTCCCTGGACCGGGCCGTGGACCTGCATGACCCGCTAGTAAACCGGCTGCTTCGAGTGATGGCCACCCAGGCAATGTCCAATGCCCTCTACTTCTCCACAGGCTCCTGTCCACAGGAGCAGCATTACCACTACGGTAAGCGCTAGCCAACTGCCCTCTGCCAAGAAAGTGTCACCGCCTGCCCTCATGCCAGGAGGCTTTGTAAACAATCAGGGTATCCCCACCAGGATCTTGATTAGTGTGATTTAGCAAACTTTTCCTCTCTACCCGTATGTGTGTGTGGTTGTGCGTGGCTGTCTTCATCAGGCCTGGCTTTGGACCGCTACACCCATTTCACTTCCCCCATCCGTCGCTATGCTGACATGGTGGTGCACCGCCTCCTCATGGCGGCCATTGACAGCGAGGGCGGCGCAGACGCCATGGAGACCCCGGCTAATAACAAAGGCCTGGAGGAGACAGCCCGGCACATCAACGGCAAGAACAGGGTGAGCGTGACTTTCCGTGCCGTGCATCTGACAGCTTGGGGGCGCTGCAGAATCCAGTAACGCTGATCTACCTCCACAGGCGGCTCAGCAAGCTCAGAAGCAGTCCACAGAGCTGTTTCAGTGCCTCTATTTCAAAGACAAAGATCCTCTGGCGGACCCACGCTGTGTGGCCGAAGCGGTCATCTACGCCATACGTGCCAACGGCTTGCTAGTTTTCATCCCACGGTAATCCCGACCCATCCCTCTATAACCAAAGGTGCACCGGCCACATTTTAACGCCCCCCCCCCCGTTGGTCTGCAGATATGGGGTGAAAGGAGCCGTGCACCTCAGGAACCGGGAGAACCAGGTGGTGGATGTGACCTGTGATGGGAGCTGCCAGTGGCAGCCTGGTTCTCTGCAGAGATTCCCGGATCGGATTTGCTGTGTCACTGTTGGTGGTGCGACTCACACCTTCAGACTCTTTGACCACATCACTGTGAGTTAAGATGCTGTAAGCTGTTAACTGTTAGGGCCTTAATATTTTACGCATAAATTACTGTAAAACAGTATACAGGGCATTTATGAAAAGAGAAAAACTTGCTCCATAATTTTCTGAACCTCATTTAAAACCAAGTATTCTCTTGGCTGTGGATATCCTAAAAGCTCTTGCAGCTGCAGTGTTGATCTGTGACTCACGCACATGGCTTCCCCAGGTGCGGATCTCTGTGCAGGTGTCACGCTGCCACGCTGGCAACCTGCGCCTGGATGTCATCAGCAACCGAGCCCTTGAGACCCCGGGGCCAGACCGCCGGCCGACGGGGAAGGGCGGGACGGAGCTGGTGCAGGAGGTGGTGCGCTGGGCCGAGGAGGCCTCGCAGCAGGCAGAGGAGCATGGCACGGTTTCCCGCTTCTCCAAGGAGGAGAAAGAATACCAGCAGAGCAAAAAACCCAATCTCTACTGCCTCCTGCAGGAAATCAGGGAGCTAGCATTGCTGGACGAGTCGAACTGTCAGGGCCCCAGTCCGCCATCAAGTTAACGCCCCACCCAGAACCCACACACTGGTGGAGTTCGGAGGACAATCCATTCTGTTCAGGGGAAATTTTTACATCTTTTGAAGCTTTCTTATCCCTGCATAAGTTTATAGACAGAGTCATTTTATGGGGATTAAAGATCCCCATTAATTGTCTTTATTTTATTCAATATTCCCCTTTTTCCTCAGGAAAAGTGGTTTTACACTGAACTTACACACCTTTTATATATATTTTTTTTGCACTGCATTGTAAATATAATTGTTCTTGGAAAGGTGAAGACATTTTTTAAATTTGTATACAATTCTTAAGCTTTCTAATGAGTTAATGGAAATTATGGCAGCTTAAAATGTTCCTTGAGTTATGATGGTCTCGCTGACTTGCAGCTATTTTTCGTGTCAGTTGAATGGTCATTTGCATACAATACATTAAAGGTTAGAACAAAATGTATTTTATTTGACATTAAAAAAGGCAAACACAAGTGAATTTAATGTGAAAAGGAAACTAAGATATCGTGTATCATTGAGCACCTACAGTGAGTTTCATTGTGTAGGAGAAGCTCTTCAAGGTACCAGTGTCTGCTTTCAGGATGCCAGTGTGGGAACAAAGATGAAGGACCAGCAGTGGGGTGGGTAAGTGGAATGTAGTAAAATTCATACTCAGCTGCTCCTCCCAATATACCCATGTACTACTGAGGATTTCTGGCAGCCGGCAAATTTGAAAGGAACTGGACACAAGCCTTGAGCATTCGTTGGAAAATTGCAAGAACATTTCTACGCACGCTCAAATGTTTTGGCAACATACCAGCAGGTAACTCAGAAGGCAGCATTTTGTGAACACCTGAAATCAGTCGCTGGCGTCATGGCCGGGCCTGTCTGCGGGTATGGGTGCGGATGCGTCCTCCCCAGGCAGCAGCGAGTCTTGCGGCAGTACATCCTCCCTCACACCGGACTCCCCGTCGTCTCCAGTGGGAGAAGGGGCTGAAAAGCCGGAGGGTTCTTCTGCAGCGGCCTGGGGGCCGCCTAGCTGGGATGCTCCTAGAGAATTCCAAGCGTGTGATGAAATGACAATAGGCAGCATGTGGCTCTTGTAATGAGCGGCCATGCTTATGAATAGCGCTCAGACTGGGGATTGGGGCATGTTTTCCGAAGGCTGTGGGGGTACCCAGGGGTGCTGGGCAGTGCCCTGCGTACCTTCCTGCTCCTGCCGCCGTGCCAGTCTTCTCTCCAAAGCTAGCTGCTTGTTGAGCTCAATGCGACGCCTCTGCTCCTCCGTGAGTGGAGCCGGTGTGGAGGATAATGGGGCAGATTGCGTAGAGCCATAGTCTCCAAATGGGTCTGGCTCATTGGGCGTAGCGCCCTCTGTTGATATGCCCTCCTCCTCTTCCCCTGAAAAAACGAGTTCCAATGCCTTCATAAAAAGGCCAAATCACTAAGGGATTATCTATCCATCTTGCTTTCTGACGTTAGAGATGGTGTCTCTCTCCGCTGGGCTTGGTAATCACTCCCCACCCAGCCCCATGTGAATTCAACCATTGTCCAATGAACTAAAATAACCTAGAGGACTCATTGTCCACGTGAGGGTCCCTGGGCAGTTCCACAGCACAAAGGCAGGACACTCACAAACCACAGCCGCAGGCTGCAGGTGGCACCTGTATGGCAAGTGAAGTGGCGGGTTCTTTGTTCTGCCTGGATGTTATTAGGATGAGTTTGTAACTAAGAGAGAACACAGTAGTTTCCCCGGCCTTAGTGTCAAAGATTTCTGTACAGCCTGCAGAGCCACGAGCCCCAGGGTTACATTTCTTCTTACCTGCTCTAACATAATCTTCATGCATTAGTGGCATGTCCAGTCGTATTCGTTTTAAACAGGTCTGGGGGGAAAAAAACACAAGTTTGAGGAGATACCTGAATTGAGACTCCTATCCCAGCATCCACACTGGCACTCAGTCACTTCGCCGCTATACCTGCACTTCCTTTTTACTTCCTAGAGTCTCCAGTCTGTCGATGAAGTCTTCGAACTGTAGCTTGGGGTACAGGCGGTGAGCCCAGTTCTCCATTTTTTGCATGAGCAGCTGGAGGTCCTTGGTCTTGGCAGGCCGGTGGAGAGAGACACACGCATTAGTGCAAACAGCCAGAGGGCCAGCAGGCTTGGAGCATGAAGAGCACAAGCTGGGTGCCTCACTGCATGACTTCATATTCTGCTAGACAGGAAACATTACATGCTTATCCCTCAGCTGAAAACAAGGAATTATCAGTGTCACTGGGAGCAAGCAGTAATGTTGAAACAGGTGATTTAAAAATCACTCCTCGTATTCTGCTTTGAAAGACCAACATTTCTTGTGATGCAACATAATCATTCGCTACTGAAGTACTTCCAATGTCCGAATGCACTCTTTTAGACTTTGAACTTGCTTAAGGTCGAATCTTGTGCTTTTTGTGAACATGGTGGAATTTGCGGTTCACTTACTGTATGAGTTTTGGGCTACTAATTTTTCATGGAATTTAAGGCTGGGTTGCAATCATTTGTGCTATTTTTGTTCAGTGAATGCACATTAGGCCTAACATGAGAATTTGCACAGTGGAAGTTACACCGATTCACACCGCTTTATACAATATGCAAAACACATCCCACAAAAATCACATACTTACCACTCATCCCATTAAACGACTGTAGTGATATTACACAAGCCAATTTTCAAACTAAACAGCCCACTTGTAAAATGCTTCACAAGAAACTGATGAATGAAATTTTAAACATTCAGACAGAAGGGAAACTGTTCTGTCACTGATTGCTGAAGCACATCTGTGAAAAGCCTTGAGTGAAGCACCATTTAATGCACTGCTGTTCTAGAAGAGAGAAAGAATCTGTTTTCACTGCCTCAGAACAGCCATAAAATGCATGCATTTAAACATTTTTAATCCATATATATCCAACACTACTCAAAATGTAGGTCATCTGTATGTTAAAGTATCATAAAACTAAATCGGAATGATTGTAGCTCAGCCGATTAGGATGCCATAACAGTGGGAAAAAAAAGGTTGCTGGTTCAAATCCCAGGGTCAACAGAGTGATTTCACCATTGGGCCCCTGGCCCCTAACCCCCACCTACCCCAAGGATTGACTAAGCCTACCTGCTCAATCACACGTCACTTTGGACAAAAGCACCTACTAAATATGCAAAACTTATGCCTAAGAGGTGCATCTTTAAAGCAACATTCCCAATTATAAATCCAGTTACTACTGGCAGTCATTTTCCATAGAAAGCAACCCAATATGGTAATTTTTCTAAGATGGAATTAGTAACTTTAAATCAAACCTGCATGCAGGGGTGGGCAATATGGCCGACGTGCTGTCAACCAGATTTTGGTTATAATGATGATCCACAATATAGATCACTATTTATTTTAGAATGTAGTAATGTTAAGTAACTGTTTAAGTGCTTAACCAGCAAGTCTATACTTACAAGAAACACTATTTGTAGCACTATAATAAACTTGGGCAGTGGTGGCTTGATAGTTAGAGAAGCGCACTTGTAATTGGAAATTGCAGGTTTGAATCCCTGACCAGCAAGGCACCACTGAGGTACCCTGAGTAAGGTACCGTCCCCAAGCACTGCTCCCCGGGCGCTGAATTAGCTGCCCCCTGCTATGTCACTTTGTCACATATGGATTAAATCCAGAGAATGCATTTCGTTGTGGTGTGTCAACAATGATAATTAATCACTAAATTCAAAGTAAGCTATGTAAAATATAAAATAAACTCTACAGTAAAAGTGCTTTTTAAATTTTTTTTTCCCCCCAAAGTGTAATGTGAAAATGAACCATTATCACTTTGGTCATTTGGTTTACAACAAATGCCATATATATTAATCCACAAATAATGGATAAATAAGAAAATTAAATGATAAATGAAAATTTAGATTTTTTAGCTTGGTAAGAAGTATCTACTTCTGTTAAGTTACTACGAAACGTGTGGAAGCTGCGGTTGTGGACAATGTGGTCACACATAAATGTAGACGTTCCATGGCTTTCGGACGCTAATGTTTCAAGTTGTGTTGCCACCTATTGTACGAATAGCATCTTTGCAGTTGAATTTGAAGTCACTTTGAAGTTTTCAAATTGCGTTAACTGGGTCCATGTTGGATTTCACAAATACAGACCATATGCATACAAAGTACAACCATTTTGTAACCATTTCTTCCTCATCAGCCATGTCGCGCTTTATTCAACAGCGTAGCCATTTTAGCAGTCCCATGGTATATAAAGTTAGCTAACTGGTTAAAAAAAAATCAAATAAGTTTTTAACTCAAGATCCAGCCACTAAATTGAGATCGACTGAGACAGATAATTGACAAAGAAGTGAGATATACAAATAGCCCTGAGATGTTACGCAGACTGAAATTACTTTGTTTTACTGTTTTTGTTGTAATACTGTTGCAGCTTCCAAACACACAGGCATTGCAAGATTGGAGCTTGCCAGTTTGCTGTAGTTATAATAATACTGGTAAGTAGGGCACTTGTAACTCGGCTTTCACTGGAAGCTCTGCTTAGTTGCACTTATGCCTAGTTGACTCCTCAACAGCCGTATGGTTGTATTGTGCCGTTTGCCTGCATGTCACTTTGGACAAAAGCCTCTGCTAAATAAACATTAATGTAAATGTAGCAAGGCTGTATTGCGATTCTTGCGATACCTATGAGATGTGCATCGTGGATACAGCTATAATAAAATACCACGGTATCAGCCACCCCTACCTGCATGCTCATCAGTGTCACATAAACAGGGAGAGGATGATTTACTCACCTCGTGTCCTTTGCCCTTGAATTTCACGCTGTCAAATAAGGTCCGGAGGGCTGGAAGTCCCCTTTCGGAGGTCAGCCTTAAAGCACAATACAGTAGTAAAATTCAAAATATTAAAATCATTACAGAACGTCATCATACACTTCAAGCATCTAAAGCCGTCTGCAGGCAACACAACTTGCCAAATCATCATATCAAAAGTAATGAAAACATTACAGAATGACAGAGTTATTAAAACCAACATAACCAGCATACAAAAACCAGTATCTAGTGCAGAAGGTAAGAGGAGAGGGAAGAAATTTAAACGATAGATACACAAAACCTTAAGAAGTGATTTGACGGATTATCCGACTGTCCACTTCGAGCTAACTCTGTGTTCAGTATAATGCCGTCACGTGACTCAAACATCCTCACCTCTGGGCGTTCAGCTTGGGCTGCGGCCGCTTCACAAATCTTCTCTTGGCACTTGGAGCTTCTGCCATCTCTCCATTTCCTTTTGATGAAACCAAAAGAGAGGAAAAATGTAACCACACACACACACACACACACACACTTGGTAAAATTATATTAAGCCTAAAATGCTACAGCCATTTGTCTTCACGCTATCCTCCATAGGCACTGGTGGCGTGAATGATGCATGGTGAAGGCGTCCTCACCATTAACCACAGCGTCCCCCTCTCCATCATCCTGTCCCGGGGACAGCGGGGGCGGGAACGGGGGAAATGCCTCATCCTCCGTGTTTTCATAATCTGGGATGTCAAATAAATTGCTCTCCATCGGTTCAGCCATAGCTCGCCAGACTTCCTAGAGGCTCCTGACTGGATAAACAGGACATCAGACTTTCTCGCTCTGTAACAGGGCCAGGCAGCCCTGATCCTGGGGCATCCAGCAGGTTTTCTATCCTACCCGATTAGTTACTATCTACCTGAAATCAGGAGTGGTTCATCAGAGACCAGGTAGGATGGAAAAGCTGCTGGACATCGACATTCCTGGATTAGGACTGCCTACCCTTCTTCTACAATGAATGGACAGCATGACAAGAAACCAAAGTGGTTTAACAGAAAATCCGGCAGTCCAAAAAAAAAAAAAATCACTATAAAGACAATTATAGTAATACAGATATTTTAGGAAACCGTGATTCAAATGAATTTGTGATATTTAACTTGCAGTCATAACCCTACCCTTTAGCACACATCCCCGCCGTATGAACGGTACCATTACAAAGCTCGGCACGGTAAAAAGGAAATTGTTCTTAATTTACGTGACATTTCCATCATTTGAAATGTATTTAATTCCCCTTATTTATATACAGACAGGAGCAGAGCCGGTTATTAAAGTTCAATCAGAGCCCGGGAAATCGGTCTCCTCTTCACGCAAAACAATACTGGCTAGCCAGCGGTACCTCACTAATTTACACGATTATTCGGAGATTACGTCATATGGACAACTAGACCTTTTAATGAAATGAGATGGAAAAGTGCGCCATATTCTGTGCTGTATATAATGTGAAGATAAATCGTGAAAAGCACTTTTTTTTCCCGCAACAGAAACATTTGCTATCCAACTTCAGAAGAACTGCGCGCGCCGGACAGGCGAGGACCCCAGAAACATAAAGTTACACAGTCCGATGCAGAACTGGATTCAAACCGCCATAAAGAACGCAGAAAGTTGTTAAGTATGACATGAATTATGTTTTATTTCTAGTAAAACAACCCAATAAACATTTACCTTCAGTGTAGCCTAGCTGCTACCCGCTCGTGCGTATTCTTGACAGACAACCAATGAGGTACTTATACCGACAATCACAACCAATCACATAGCAGCAGTTTGTCATCCAATGGTATTTTAGACCGGTACGCGCTAACCTATAGAAAACGAAACTTTTTCAACGTGTTTAACATGGAGTAATAACTCGAATACGTATTAAGTGGGGGTTACTGTATCCCCTGGCTGTTTATTCCATGACTCCCACCGCGATTTTAAGGAAGCTGTTGTTCTCGTGGATCACCGACAGGGGATACTCTTCTCCCACGGGCATCTTTTGGTGACGTGCCGCTTTCGGGATCAGCTGCTGCTGCTGCCCATCCTTCCGCCCACCTCTCCACCCACCCGTGGATCGCGTCCGAACGTTCCAGCCCTGCTTTTCGACCTGACCTGCGGACAGCCTTTCAGTCCATAAATCTGTAGCAGGTACCGTATATACTCTTAAGGGGTTAAGACAGTTAATCCACTTCCGTCTCATCCCTCGAAGGCGTCTTTAATCTGCAGAAACGCAGCGCTAATTTAGCCAGACAGAGCATAGTCTAAGTTACTTGTACGGTGGGTATCAGTTGCTACTGTTGACAAGTTAGCGGCAGTGCCTGTGACAGACATGCAGAAGAGAAGGAAGCCTGAACCGATCCAGCTCAAACCGATTCCGGATGGCAACGCTGTCGACGGAAACAGTGCTACAGAGTAAGTTATCTAATATTCATTGTCTTTTGAAAAGGCTGTCTCTAAAGCACAGAATACTTTTTTTAAAAACAATGGCTATTTTCTTCGCCAAAATGTACCTCAACAAGTGCATGTAAATATCTTATTTTTCCATAAATAATTTTCTTCATCCATCTATCTATCTATCTATCTATCTATCTATCTATCTATCTATCTATCTATCTATCTATCTATCTATCTAGCATGCCTGCAAGCAATATAAAGAAGAAATGACCAGACAAAATAATTGATGGGGATCAGACCCCAGCCTATGAACTATACCTTTTCAACTGTAAAATGCAAATAGAGACTCCGTGGCCAATTTATTAGGTACATCTACTTGTTAATGAAGAGAGCCTACTCCTACAAACAGCGAATCACGTTGCTGTAACTGAATCCATACAGTATGCAGACAGAGTCAAGAATAACAGCCCAGTACAACACTGGCATGCAGAAAGGCACCCCCCCCAAATGCACAGCTCAAAGGGGGGTCCTCATTGGTACGATGCAGAGGTACCTAAAAAAGTGGCCACTCAAGGTTTATTTACCTTTTAAGTATTATCAACACTATGTAACAAGACTCCACATGGGGAAAAGGGGCTGCAACCTACAATCTAATGTCAACATAAGCTAGCAGTGAGAGAGTGAGAGAGTGTCCGCTCTTGTGACAGCTGTGTGCGTTTGTGATCACCTCCTACTGAGCACAAAACACTGGGACGATAAGCAGCAGACGATGTGCTTTCCAGTGCCAGGTGCGGACGGCGCCTCCTGGCCTGCAGGGGAATCCCAACAAGCCGACAGTGTCTCACATAGCCCGGATTTACGATCACGGTTAGAGCTGCACTGATAGCTTCTGTTGTGGGAGAAGATGCACTGGTGCAGAATGGGGACGTCGATGCATCGGTGTATAAATCGACGACGGTGATGGTAATTCACTGTTGTTATAATAGAATGGTGTAGGAAATGTAAATGTAGCCTTTGTGGATTACTGTAGTATAGTTAACTGATATGGTGTCAGTCTTGCCTGGTAGATGCTGCCCCTCCCTCTCTTACATAAATACATTTCAAAAAATGTAAATGGGTGGGGCAGCACAGTGGCTTGTGGGTAATATTTTTGCTTCACACATCCCGCCTGCATAGTATGTGTGCAGCTTGCATGTTCTCCCCGTGCATCTTCTTATGCAGGATTCTTCCCGCAGTCCAAAAACACGCCACTAAATTGAGAATAGTGTGTGCGCCCTGCGCAGGACTGGCATCCCGTCCAGGATCCACCGGCGCCTTGTGCGCTGTGCCGCCTGGGACTGTCTCCAGGCCCCCGTGACCCTGGAGTGCTAGGAAGATGGATTAATGGATGAATGTAAATGTATTTGTGCACATATTCCACTTGTTAGCCCTCGGGTTCTTCCTGCTACCGGTATAGGAGTAAACAGTAATAAATCAAAAGCAAATCACTCGGTTTTGATTTATTGAACCTGTCGCCAGACCCATATTTGGGGAGCTCATTTAATAGCCCTCTGTAGGGCCTTAGTGGGCATATGGTGAACAGTGCGGACCGTCCCAGTACGGGTGTAGATTTCGTCCTGCTGATACAAACACTGACGGACCATGTGCTGTAAATTCCGCTGAGGGTTTCTGCATAGCAGCACCGTCTCCTCACTTCCTCCTCTTCTTCTGACAGCTCTGTATAGCGGCATCTCCGCTCGCATTCCTCACGTTTTGCCAGGCCAGGCTGCGGCATGCTGGGCCGTGGAATGTTGCTATAGGACTCAGAGCGCTGGGGGGGGAGTCTAATGGAGCCATCCTGTGGAATGAGTAATTCTCTGAGACCACAGAAGACGGCCGGACAGGAAGGCACGACCTTTGGATGCCCTTTACACTGAGACCCAGACGTATCTTTCGATTCAATTAACAGTAAAGTTAATCTAATCTGCAAGGATATTAAAGTAGGCCTGTGTCTGAATTTTAGACATCGCAACTGTGGTGTTTCGTTTTGTATTGGAACAAAATCAAAGTGTGGAAACAGCAGTAAACTGTTGATTTACACTGCAGTTCTGCATGTTTAAACCCACCTACTTGCCTGTATTATAGTTACAGTGATTTCAGCTAAGAAGGATTATTCTTCTGCTGTTTAATTCCTCAGAAGCGTAGCACAACAAGCTAACTGTGAGTTTGTAAAGTCTTGCCCTCTTGTGGACAGTTGACCTCTGCATGTTGGGAAGGGTCGACACAGGCAGGCTGGTCTGCGTTTTCCTGGCCCCTCTCTGAAGCTGCTTCCCCAGTGGACGCAGACAGGCTGGTCTGCGTTTTCTAGCTCCGCTTTGAAGCTGGTACGTAGAGAGTTAGTTAAGTGAATAATTAACTGTTATGGCTATGTGTTGTCATACTAGTTAGCTACTGCTCTGGATTGTATTTAACCAAGAACTTCGTACCCAGCTCAGACCTGTTGCTGCCAGGGACGCTCACTGTGCTCCGGGACGATGGTGTTGGAAGCATCTTGCTCATAAAATGTTTTGCAGGTACAGTGAGACTCTGTAGAGTTCAGTATCGCCTACATTTCAAACTCCTGGCAGACGCTACTGAGGCAACAGATTTTCGTTAAAAGAATTTGAGAACTTGCGTTAAAAACCACGAGTATGTTGCCAGGTCTCTGATCTTCGTGGGCTTTTCGTGGGAAGTTTGTGGGAAGTTCTCGCCTCAGTGTACTGGACTGTTCCGTGCAGCCTCCCATAACCGCCTCCCCCAATCCTTGCTTTACTTTCTCAGCATCGCCATCACTGGCAGCCCTGGCCCCCCATCCCATGCCACAGCACCCTCTGACCAGCCACCAATCCAAAATTTGAGTGCTGACCTCACAGTTGATCTCAGAAAAGGCCATGCCCTTCTTCCTGGTCATGGGGAAATGGTGGGGTCAATGTGGATTGCTGCTAAAGATATCAAGTTTTTTCATCACAGAAAATGAATAAACGGGCTTCATTTGCCCCCGAAATGGTGTAGAAGTAGCAGGCTCCTGATGCGCCGCTTGTTCAGCTTGATCCGGCTGTGTGTGGGCTCCACACTTGTTTGCCTGTCATCGTTTCCCCCATGTACTCTCCTATCTGTGTGCTTTTCCACAGCCATTAGGCACGCTGTATAGGAGAGCTGTTGCATAAGATTTCAGCTCCATTTCAGGACAAGATCAATAGCTTTTACAGTAGCGGCCAAGCAGACATTTGAGCTGTCGAACACGATATCGCACTGGGAGCGAATGCGAGAAAAGAATGATAAACGACACTGTCTGCTGAATAGAGTTTTTTTGGGGCGGGCAGGTATCATAGAGTTCATAAGGCTCTTAAAATTCGTCACCATGACAACCGGGCACACGCTCAGAGGAAGTCCCGGCTTCCTTGCGACGGCTCGGCGCACTCGCTAGTGCTGCCGCGACGAGCCCCTGGAATAACCATCAGGTTTTAGAGTCCCTGCTCTCCCCCGTGTACTCTGGCTCATGGTCGCCATCGGTAGTGATTCTATTCTTGTGCGCCCTTGACAGTTATTTCACCAAAATGGGGCACAAATTAAGGCTCTAATTGACCAGCAGGACCTCTGCAGCTGCTCTGCCGGAGCTTCCCTGCACTTGTGCAGATCTAATTGGTCTTTACCCCACACTCTGTGTCTCCGTCTCCTCTGCACTTGCCAGACGCGTGAGCCCGCCTCGATTTGTGTTCCTCCTACTCCTTCAGGACGAACCTGGAGTCCCTCCAGAAGAAGCTGGAGGAGTTGGAGCTGGATGAGCAGCAGCGGAAGCGTCTGGAGGCGTTCCTCACACAGAAGCAGAAAGTGGGCGAGCTGAAGGACGATGACTTTAGCAAGATCTGTGAGCTGGGCGCCGGCAACGGCGGCGTGGTCTTCAAGGTCCTGCACAGGCCCTCTGGGCTAATCATGGCCAGGAAGGTGCGCTGAGGCCGGCTTTGCTCTTATGACACGTGGGGGCCGTAAGGCTGCCCCCCCCCCCCCCAAGAGCGCAGAGCCTCTCTCCCTCCCATCACTGTGGCCGCTTATGTAATCCCGGGTCACGGACGATACGAGTGTCTGCTGTGTGATTGCGCAGTGGATTCTCAGAGAGACCGCTTCCCACACACTGCCACACGCATGTGGCTGCTTTGGTGCGGGACCACACTTGTACTCTCAGAGCTGTGCAGTTGACATCATTACATCGGCTGCTCTCGAGAATAAATCATTATTTCGGTTTGATGAGTTCACCCAGACCTCATTCACGCTCTTTTCACTGATATAGACGCTATTGTAGAAATTGCATTTTCTATAAATTCACCACAGTGCACGCTTGCTGTGTCTGGTGCGCGAGCGAGGCCTGCTGGTCACATGCTTCGCATCGTTGGCCCGGGCGGGTGACGGTTTCCATGGTTTCAGCTCATCCATCTGGAGATCAAGCCGGCCGTCAGGAACCAGATCATCCGCGAGCTGCAGGTGCTGCATGAGTGCAACTCTCCGTACATCGTGGGCTTCTACGGGGCCTTCTACAGCGATGGGGAGATCGGCATCTGCATGGAGCACATGGTGAGCCTCAGCAGGCCTTGCCTGTAGACTGGAGCCGTTAGCCTGCCGGTGCTGCATGTGCCTTTGTAAAGCATACGGTTACCACTTCCAGTCCCACAAGGACACTTATGTCATCTCAACATCTTACTAAAGCAACTAAAGCAATTATCACCATCTGACTTTGGCTCCTACAATCATAATGTGACCCTAATCTGTACACCTACGGGTGACTTGGCCAACACTGTCTCATAAAAACTGACGGGAAATTGAATTTCCGCTGGAGAGTGATGTAACGGACATTCTCCCGCGGGATGGCGTGGTGTTAGGTGGTGGGGAGGGTGTCACCCCTAGTCTTTCCTGTCCCCTTGCAGGATGGGGGCTCCCTGGACCAGTCCTTGAAGAAAGCGGGCAAAATTCCCGAGCAGATCCTGGGCAAAGTCAGCATCGCTGTGGGTATCTCCCTCCATGCTTACTGCAAAAATGTACAGTGTTCACTTCATATAGTTGCCCGTGTTCCTGTGTGTTCCCAGTCCATGTAATTTAAAGCGGATGCAGTGCAATGCGGGCCACCCCCTCTTTTCCGGGTGTCTGCAGTGCAGTGGGGCCGCCCCCTCTTCTCCGGGTGTCTGCGGTGCAGTGGGGCCGCCCCCTCTCCTCCGGGTTTCTGGGGTGCAGTGGGGCCGCCCCCTCTCCTCCGGGTGTCTGCGGTGCAGTGGGGCCGCCCCCTCTCCTCCGGGTTTCTGCGGTGCAGTGGGGCCGCCCCCTCTCCTCCGGGTTTCTGCGGTGCAGTGGGGCCGCCCCCTCTCCTCCGGGTGTCTGCGGTGCAGTGGGACCGCCCCCTCTCCTCCGGGTGTCTGCTCTTATACCATCCTTATTATATTCATGGCATTATCTCCTTACAGCTATTCACATTTTATGTTACATAACGTTTTTCCGACGTGAAATAAATGATTGTGTAATTCCACACTCCTACGGCATCTGCTTTCTGCATCATTTCTGGTTTGCAAACTCAGCCTATTTTCCTTGCATGGCCACAAGTGAAAAGTTTTGCCCGTGTAGAGGGCGGACTGACGTCCTTCTCCGTCTCTCTGCTGTGTCCTCCTGGCCGCATTCATTAAGGACGCTGCCGGTATTAAATCTCACCGTGCTAATTCATGACTTTCCTATCTCACAGGTGATCAAAGGCCTCTCTTACCTGAGAGAGAAACACAAGATCATGCACAGAGGTGAGGTACTTTAATTTCTCTAACAGCAGGCGCCTGATTAGGCCACGCTGATTAGTGTCAGCAAAGGCTGACGAATCTTCGGGAAAGTCGGGGTGCTGTCAGAATGCAAGAGTAATTCTTTGGAAATGAAGAACCTCTCCTTTGCGTTTTGGCAGAGTAACGCAATTAGACATTAATAAAAAATTCCATATGTTACGGTCAAATGTGAAATGGTCCATTAGAAGACCAGCCAGCAGTGATTAAATACATTTGCCGACATGACTAGATACTTTGCAGTATTTTCCTGCGGTTACCTGTTTACTTACATGCTGCACCACCGTATTTCTGAGTGGTAGGTGACTCATGACCTGAGAGCTCTATTCATCCCTTTATAAAAAAACTCCCACACAACAAAAGGGAGAAACAAGCTATCAGTGTGTTCAGTTCAGCTGGCGACAGTTAAGTACCATCTGCCATGGAGAGAAGCTGCCCCCCCCCGCTCCGGCTCTCTTTGTCGGCACCCACGGGTCCGCTCGGCCCAGAAACCCTCTGGGGTCTGGAAGGGATTCAAGGGGGGGGTTTCAGAGCGAGGTGGACGAATTTTGGGTAAGAAAATGTAACTCACTGGGAGGCGTTAAAGTCAGCCATTTTCCACACCATCTGCGGTTTCCTCATGTAGCCAGAGCTAAACATAGGTATTGGGCATGAGGCTAAACATAGTGTGTGACTGGGAAATGCCATTTAAAAGAAAATACTTTTTTTTAGTGATACAAAACAATACTGTGTAGTTTTAAAGATTCAAGATTCAAAGGTTTTCTTGTCATTGTGACATTGTCACACACGACGAGATAATGTTAGTGATTTCTCAAACTGAGGCAATACAAATATGAAATTAATATTTGAATGATATAAGCAATATTCAAAAAGTAAACTATATATAAAAGTAAAGATATTGAGGTAGTCAAACTATTGAAATAAATTATAAAGAGGCAGACTGTAAAAATAGCAACATAAAGTGCAGCAGTGACGATCAGAGGTTAATGCACATACATGTAGCACAGCGAACAGTCATTTCTGCGAAACCGCAATGCTTTGTTATGGTAGCACTTATGCAAGGTCTCTGTTTGCGAGACTGGCCTGGGAAAGACGCTGTTCCTGAACCTGCGTGTCTGGGTGTGACTGCTTCTGTGGCACCTGTTGGGTGGTAGGAGGGCAAACTATTGTTTGCTGGGGGTGAATCTGGGACGAATCTTTAATGATGTTGACGACCTTAGGGAGTGCAGGTTATTGCTGTTCTCATTGGCTGGGAGTTCCTGTGATGCACTGAGCTGTCTTGATGACCTGCTGTTGAGCTCTCTGGTTAACATCAGTGCAGTCAATGTACCAGGATACTCTATATGGACAAAAGTACAGTACTGGGACACCTGGCCATTACACCTACAGGAACTTCTATGGCATCCCATTCTACATCCATAGACATCAGTATGGAGCTGGTCCCCCCTTTGCAGCTATAACAGCTGCCACTCTTCTGGGAAAGCTTTCCACAAGATTTCGGAGTGTGTCTGTGGGGATTTCTGCCCATTCATCCAGAAGAGCATTTGTGAGGTCAGGCACTGATGTTGGACATGATCTCCATTCTCGTTCATCCCAAAGGTGTTTGATGAGGTTGAGGTCAGGGCTCTGTGCGGGCCAGTCAAGTTCTTCTAGACCAAACTCACCCAACCATGGATCTTACTTTGTGTACTTGGGTACAGTCATGCTGGAACAGAAAAGGGCCTTCCCCAAACTGCTCCCACAAAATTGGAAGCATAAAATTATCCAGAATGTCTTGATATACATGGGTATAATGGCCAGGTGACTGTATGACCAGTAGTTTCTCTCATCAGTTTGCTCTCCTCAGAAACTTCAAGTAGAAGCATCTCTGCTGAGGCTCTCTGTAATAGAGGGTGTTGATGGATTAAAGATCCTCTATGATGTTACACACAGACATTTAAAGTTGGCCACCCTTTCCATTGTTTCTCCTCGGATCAGTACCGTTTTTTTCTCCCTGCCTCTTTGGGGTTCAGAGCCAGACTGTCGTCCTCATTCCACGGGATTCTGCATTTCCTCCCTTTAGTCTGTCTTGCATCGTTTGTGATCAGGCCAGTGACTGGTGTTGTCTGCAGACCTGGTGATGGAGTCAGAGGTGTGGACAGGCACAGCTTTGTACGTGCAGAGGGCGTTGAAGAGGGTCTGAGTGAACGTCCTCGGGGTGCCCCTGTGCTCTGGGTCCACGTGGGGGAGCGCTCTTCTGTCCTAGCACTCTGAGGGCCTTAGGGCAGGATGTCCGTTACCTCAGCTGAGGAGTTTGGCCGTCACCTTTTTGGGGACAAACCGTCCTCAGTGAGTGGCATTCTGACACAGGCATCCTTGGATTCCAGGTGATGTGCCATGAATATAGGGTGATGTAACATACCTACCCCTCACCCCCCCAGCATAAATCCGAATGTATCATATTTTATATTGTGACTGATAACTTGTTTTCTGTTTGCTACCTGTGCTCTGATGCTGGATGAGTGCTGTAACCTGCCTGTCACACCTCAAGAAGCAATCTCCTTTTCTGTCGCCTAGATGTCAAGCCATC
Source organism: Mormyrops boulengeri (assembly GCA_026781065.1). Lineage (NCBI taxonomy): Eukaryota > Metazoa > Chordata > Actinopteri > Osteoglossiformes > Mormyridae > Mormyrops > Mormyrops boulengeri. Next base: position 9,439,181 of record JAODLD010000008.1, read on the forward strand.
AAATATCCTGGTCAATTCACGCGGGGAGATCAAGTTGTGTGACTTTGGCGTGAGCGGCCAGCTCATCGACTCCATGGCTAACTCCTTTGTGGGCACGCGTTCCTACATGTCTGTGAGTGTCACCAGCTGCCCTCTGGCTGTATACACACCCATCCATCCATCCATCCTGGAGGCTACAGACACAAAGCAGGGAACAGCCCAGGATGGAGCGCCAACCCATTCCAGGGCGCACTCACACAACAGGTCACACAGACATGCACAACTCTCTGTGACCTGGTAGCTCCAGTTAACCTCAGCACGTCTTTGGACTGTGGCAGGGAAAGCGGAGGAAATCCCCCAACAACGCGGGGGGGACATGCCGACTCCAGCACCAGGGCTAATCTTCATAAATGAAACCCAGAAAATGTATTTCATTTTACCGCTTCCAGATGCATCTTCTCACTATAATCCATCTACTGCTCAATTTGAAAGATTTTTCATTGCACATTTGGAAATCCTGCAAAGGTAGTACTTTACCTAAAACTGTTCTTTTCAGACTTTTCTTTTACATGCAGATTAAGTACTAACTTTAAAGAGAATATGTGAATATGCAAAATTTACCCTAAGCCACACCTCCACCCCCCCGGTTCAACACCCATCCTTCGAAAAGTCTGTGTATGTATGGGTGTCGTCTCAGGCTGCGGCCAGGACGTGAAGGCAGCCGTGTGTTTGAGCGTGTGCCCCCCCTTCGCAGCCCGAGCGCCTGCAGGGGACGCACTACTCCGTGCAGTCAGACATCTGGAGCATGGGCCTGTCCCTGGTGGAAATGGCCATCGGCCGCTTCCCCATCCCGCCCCCTGACGCCAAGGAGCTGGAGCAGATTTTCGGCTTCCCAGTAGAGGGCGACGCGCGGCCCAGTGCGACATCGCCCAGGCCCAGGCCCTTGGGCAGGCCCGTCAGCTGTAAGTCCGCAGGGTTACCTGGGGAAAATCCCCAGTGGGCCTAACTGAACATGCTGTGCACATGACGGGATTCTGTGATGTCGTTCCTCCAAAGCAGGGAGCCCCCAGGAAAGAGCACCGCTAGGGTGTCCCGGCCTCGAATTACAGAAGTAACTAAGAACTAGGGGCTGGGGACTGGGGGGTCCTTAAATCTTGCATCACTGCAGCCAGCCTGTGGCCACTTCCTTCTCTGCCTGTATTCCATAATTTTCACACATTTTTGTCCTGCAGTGTGCCAAGTCTTCTAGCCATTAACCACCTCTCCTTTATGTTTAAGCTCACGGTATCGACAGCAGACCTCCCATGGCGATTTTTGAGCTGCTTGACTACATTGTCAATGAGGTGTGTTACATTTCTTTTGTTCAATGCTTACAGAAATCCTGATTTAAAAATGTTAAAATATCAGCTCAGGTCATTGGGTCATTAGACTATATATTTCACATTCAGAACATGCGATACTTGTGTCACGCCATTGTAGAATTGGCGCCATCTTGTGATTATAATGGAATGTTGCAGTAGTCCCTTCAAACTTCAGGGTACGCGTGATAGATGCGGCTTTAAAAGTCGTCGTAAAAGTTGCCCATTGATCTGCCCATTTCTAACCCACTATCCAGTGCAGGGACCTGGGTGGACAGAAACTGGAGCCTTTATCAAATTTGTATAATAAAAGATTTTTAGTTGTGGATATTGAAATGGGATTGACAGCCGTTCCGTTTGTTTTACGTAATAGGTAGCTGTAGTGTATTACATGCTGTTTAAATTTTGCTGGAAGGCTGTGTTACTACCGTATCCTTAAATTTCCTAGCTCACCTTACCTACATATACGTTTGTAGAATAATGTGTTTTGTGAATTAAGTCACATACATGGTGTCAGTCCAAATGACATGAGAAATACTGAAATCGGCATCATTGAATGAAAATCGATCTGCCTTCTGATTTCATCAACTTTCTATTTCCAGCCACCTCCCAAACTTCCCAACATCTTTAGTCCTGAATTTCAAGACTTTGTTAACAAATGGTATGTATGACCACTGACATCAACCTTTCTTTTTTTTAAAAAAAAAAACGAACCACATTGGGAAAAAATACTTGTGTACTTGCTTAGTACCAAAGTAGGGATCATTAAGTGATGACACTGTTGTTACTTTTGGATAGTAAGCATGATGCATCAGATCAAATACTGCCATCTAGTGGCAGAAATAGACGCTGTAACTTCAGATGGCAGCTATGGTTCATGGAGTTAACTGGTCCTTTTCTAATCATGAAACTGTTTACATTAAGTTTGATCAAGAACCCTGCGGAGAGAGCCGATCTGAAGCAGTTAATGGTGAGTTAGACGTCTTCCAGACACTGGGTAAAATGCTAATCTGCCCTGCAGACCTCATTGACGGCAAAGAAATGGTCTCACATGGTACGCGACTCCCCGCAGGTGCACCTCTTCATCAAACAGTCCGAGGTGGAGGAAGTGGACTTCACGGGCTGGTTGTGCAGCACCATCGGCCTGAGTCAGCCCGTCACCCCTACCCACAGCGGAGGGCTCTGAGGTCTGAGCACGTCCCTCCAACTTCAGTCATCTCTCAAACTTAATATTTTGTATATAGTAAAAGTGCCTGTTTCACACCTTGTTGGTTTGGATAAGCTACATGTTCGGTATCTATAAATGTTGAAAGAAAAAAAGTTGTCCTACAGTAAAAAAAAAAAAAAAAAGGATAAAGCCATTTAATAGCGTTCAGCAGGAGCACAACACTCAACACCAGATCTACAACACTAGCAGCCTATTGCTCCACTCTGAGTGGGTTAAACCACAGAAGATAAAGGGGGTGGGTTCTGCTGAAACGCTTCACCCTCTATCAGCTGCAGGAGCTCTGCAGTCCTTCTCACAGCTTATCCCCATTTTGGCTGCTCTACAGCCTCTGCTCAAATCGCTTCCTATTAAAGAATTTCAAGAAGTCTGACAATGTACCGAGTTCCTGCCGCCACCATTAATGCAACCGAAAGGGAAGTAGGAAAACACCCAGTGCCAGAGAATCACGTCTGTTTTATGAACAGAAATAAAATGGTCACCAAATTTCTGTACAACACAAATGTATAAAGTACACAGCTTGTGTGAAAGTCAATTGTGCCATGATAAAAAAATAAAATGTGTCTCCCAGTTTTTCTGACTGCCTTACACAACCACACCAGTGCCATCTCTCTTTTTTTTAACATTTTATTGTCATATCTGTGACTCCAGGCTGCATAAGTGTGTTTACTTGGCTGGCTTCTCCGCCGCCTTCTCCTTCGGGGCCTTTGGTGCCTTGGCCACCTTTGCTTTGCCCGCCTCTGCTGCCTTGCCCGCTTCTGGGGCCTTGCCGGCCGCTGCCTTCTTCTTAGCCTCTCTCTTCACCTTCCTCGTGGCCTTCTTGTTCTTCTGAAGCTTGGCTCTCATCTGTAACGGAAGCGAGATGCTGGTGTCAAACAAATGCAGTTGGCGTTTGAAACTATGGAAACAAGCTATGGAGGAGATGCCAGGTGCATCCATGGGTGCGGGCTGAGTCTTAGGAGCTTACGACGGGGTCATGCAGCAGGATGGCATTGCGCCTTGCTGTCTTGGCGTAAGGGTTCAGCTTCATCATGACCCTCAGGTTCTTCAGAGGATTCTTCTTCAGCACTCTCCTGTGAATCTTCTTGCTATAAAAGCCACAAAGGGTAAGGATTACCATTTAAACACGCACTCGTCTAGGAAGAGATACATTTCCAATATGACAAAGCTATGACTGAATATGCTCAGAACTTCAAGTAAAATCATGGTGATCAGAAACACGGACCATGAAGTTAAGCTCATCACAGCTGGGCAGCGACAGCATATCATCCCTAATAACTCCACTGGCAGCTACCAGACCTTGGCCTGCATTCCTAAAGTGCATGACACTTACTTTGGAGGACGAAGAGCCTTCTGGATCTCCTGGCTTTTCAGAATTCTGCTCAGGTCTGTGTTGGTCATCTTGTGCATTGGCAGGCTACCAAAGACATCAGTCATTAGTGCCAGAACAAGTAGTACTAACAAAACAGGAGTATTAAACCACGAAAAGGAAACCCAAGTGGGACAAGGTCTAGACCGGGCCACTGTATGCTCAGAACTTCGGCTAAAGTCAATGCATTTCAGAAACACGGACCATGAAGTTGAAGCTCATCACTGCAGGCAGAGCTATGAAGTGGTTTAATGCTATATGAAGATCGTAAACTGCATGTATAATCAAAAAATGAATAGAGCATCACTGAGCCACTCACTTGTAGTCCACCTTCTTGGTGGCCGGCTTGCGCCAGGTGCCGTACAGCTCATCCAGTTTACGGAAAGCGCTCTCTGTCCAGATGCAGAAGCGGCCCACATGGCCACCAGGAGCCAGTCGGAGCAGGTTCAGCTTGTTGACGTTCTGCAGAGTGATACCTGACAAGGCGGCCATTTCCAAAATACACATCAAACAGCCAGTCCAACAAAGTGCAAAAAAACCTTAAGATGACAGCTTCCAAAAATGCCCCATTAACATATTTAGTTTTAATAGCAGGGACCACCAAAGATCTTCCTGAAGGACACACCCACTGCAAGCATTTGCAAATTCCACTAATCAAGTACCAGAATGCAGGTCACATGACCACCACAGTACATTTTAGGAAACTAACCTGGGATGTTCCTGAAGGCCTTTGTCACGCCGGAGTCTGCGTTGTAGATGATGCAAGGTCCTTTGCGCTGAATGCGCCTGCGGTTCCGCATCTTACCTTTGCCGGCACGCATGCGCTGGGAGGCGTAAACCTGCGGACAGAGTCACCAGAGCGACACTGAGCATGGAAACTACACAACTGGTTACCAAAGCCTTCAGGACGGTCATCACTGCTGGAACAATCAACATTTAGAATAAGCTGGACTTATTTGTATACAAAAAAAGTCCTAGAGCTACCCTGTGTCTTAAGGCCAGCCCACCTTCTTAATGTCATTCCAGGCCTTCAGTTTCTTCAAGAGCAGAACTGCATCCTTGGTCTTCTTGTATCCTTCAACCTTATCATCGACCACCAAGGGTACCTCGGGGATCTCCTCGATGCGGTGACCTGAGCAAAAGCATCATCTCTGACTTATACTCTGAAGGATCAGCTGCTCCTCCAGCTCCAAGTCAGCAACAGTCTTGCTCAGAATTATAGTTTCGTCAACCTCCCATAACAGCATGGTGACAGCAGGCAACTGTCGCCGTCCACGGGGTCGGACGCAAATTACACCATCATGGCAAGTGTCAGGGCATCTTTCCTGCCTGCATTTCACTCTATCCCTCTGACACACTGCTAGAATACTAAATTCTACGAAATGTTAAGCCTGGGTCAAAGCAAGATGAAAGATTAACTGACCTTTGGCCATCACCAGAGCCGGCAGGGCGGAAGCGGCCAGGGCGGAGCAGACGGCGTAGCGCTTCTGGGTCGTGTTGATCCGGCGATGCCAGCGACGCCAGGTCTTGGTGGGGGCAAACATGCGCCCTCCACGACACATCTACACTGGAGTCAAGGCATGACCACCAGGCCGGCTCACGCTCCTCACAACCTCTGTTCAGATCCGGGTCAACCCTCCCCCCCCCCCCGTCAGAATAAACCCGCTCAGATTCCTTCTTTCTTCAGACTTCTGTGCCAGCATGTGACAGCAGGCTAACTGTCGCTGTTCACAGGGTAAGACGCAAATTACACCATCACAGCAGGCAACTCCTTCATTACCAGACTATGCAAAGAACCCCCCCCCCGAAGCTTCGAAGCCCAGCAGGCAGACCGGCACAGGTTGAAACTGAGGATACGTTTCCAAAGGCTCCCTGACCAGAGCGATGAGTGCCACCACCTCGCACACGGGGGATGCGAGCCACCGCTCTACCGGTACCCCAAGACTCAGCACTAGTCTGGTGACCTGAAATGCAACAAACCCAAGAATTAGGCACGGTGGGAAATCAGAAGTAATTATCACCTCCTAAATGTACTGTTTAGCGTAGGTCAAGCTTGTCAGAACTTCCACTTTTATCACAGAGCTCAGAAACACGGACCATGAAGTGGAGAATCATCAGCGAAGCTATTTTCAACCGTCCCTTCAGTGATACACCTATATTCAGTGTTCGCTCATATTTCTTTTTGAGTTTGTCCGGCACTCACCAGCCAATTCACTGACAGCATAGGGCTGGCGGTTGTTTTTCCGCATATTGGTGTGAACGAAGTTCACGATATCAGGGCGGATGGGGGCCTTAAACACGGCCGGCATCACCACATTCTTGCCGGAGGTCTCTCCTTTCTCCGAGTAGACCGATATCAAGGGCCTGGCACAAGCCTGGGGACACAGAGGGAAAGAACAAATCGTGAGTAAATACCTCACTGTGAAAGTTACTCCCAAACAGCATATTTGACCAAGAAAATGTCTGTAAATAACAGTCAAAAATGGCGTTTACAGTGTGACACGTGAATTTCTACACTTCTTGGGTGGACTCCAAAAGTCGTCACATTATAAGTAGTTCAAAGAAGGTGAGATAATACTTCTGTCATTCGGAACAGTTAACAATAGCTAAAGTGCGCGAAAGAACATCCAAAGACTCTACGAAGTACAGCATGCAATTTCGGTACGTCAGGCCGCAGATGAACACCACGTGTTTTCTACACAAAAACTAGAAGACTAATAATGCCAGAATAATTTCTCTTAATGAAAGATGCATTAATTACTCTTTTACACGCCTACAAACCATTTAAAAGCATATGGGTAACAATCTCAAAAAACGCGATCAAAGGCATATTCACTGGAGACATTTCCAGATTTTTAAGCTTCAAACAGGTGATACGCAGTTATATTAAAGTTTACGTTGAATAAAACTGGATTTACAGCAGATGTAATATTCCTGACAATACCGCCATGCCACATTTTTACCCAATTCACGTGCAGCCATCTACAGGCACTATTTCAAAATGGCTCCTCTAAGCACAACGAAAAGATACAGTAAAACAAAATGTTACGATTAAAGTAACGGAAAAACATGTGTCAACAGACCAATGAATAATAATCTAAGCTGTAATTTATTATAAATATGAATATTTCTGACCATTTTTTCTGAAAATTTGTCGGCTCGCCGCGAACCACGCTCCTCCGTCTATGGCGGCCACGCAAGAAAAGGAAGTGTGTCGTGCGCCTCATGCAGTTTATACATCCGACTAAAGTCACTTCCGTCGTTTAGAAGTTCTTTAAATTTCTAAAATTAAATTGCAAAAATATATTTTAAACTTATAAATACGCATGTCTCTGTGCTTTTTCTGTTATATAGGGGAATGATCATAAAACATTTAATTTTTTTCTGTGGAACTATTTTGTTTCTTTGCCACACTTAAGCGTAACATTCATGTCGACTTACAGACCGGACTACTTTCTGTTTGTAAAATATATTTGATAACAAAGATTTGATTTATTTTTCAAGTCGTTTGGAATCTCTTCAAATTAAATGTGTAATCAATATTTAGTTTAAAAATAAAAAAGTTTATTTATTTAAACTACCAGGGAAAACTATGGATGACCCTGATGACGTAATGACGTATGACGTGAACGTGAGTCCTGCACCGTTTCGGGCGCCCACGTGTGCCCTACGAGTAACCCGCAAGTTTTAATGCACCGGATGAAAAATATGCTAAAATTTAATTTGCGGGTAGCGGTGCGGGCGGAAATTAATAGGGCATGGGTGGACCACGGTTCTAAACGGCAAACGAGTATTTTAAAAACAAGTAGCATACAATTTAATATATATTTTTTTGACAACGTAGAACACACGACCATAAGTGTGTTTTACGTTTTTATAAAAATATATAAAATTGAAGTCTATTTATTTAACTTATTTAAATGGATTATTTATTTAGTTGATAACTTGCACTTATTTGTTTTGAATCTTTTCTATATGTATATTTGCAAAGGCAAACTTTTGAGACGATCATCCGAGTGTGTATACGATTTAGGGTAATTCCGCAAAGCAGGATTTCTTCATAAGCCAGATAACTTAAGCCAAATGCATAAGGACTATCCAATAGGAATGTGACTTACCTATCTTCCTATTATACAGTTTTGACGTTTGACTTAAACTGTCGTGCCTACTTTGTGGAACACCCCCCAGATATTTTGAAAGATTTTAAGGCTGCTTTCATAATATTCTGTGGCAGCGGACAGCAAGGGGAAAAACAAATTAATTACAGTATTATGAATAAGGCTCCTAATGTTGAGTAATACTGAATCGTTAACCAGCCAAAGTTAGAGACAGAGGTGCTTGGAATGCTGGGATGCCAGATCTCCTGCATCTGGCGTGACACCCACGCAAGCAATCTTATGGCAAATCTAAATAATTCCATTATAAACCTAAAATTCATTAGCTACATCAGCTAAATTTTCAAAGCCCACAGACTATTTACAAGGTAATAAAACTGTTACATGCATGTAAATGTGTGTGCAGACTTGCTCCGAATTGAAACTCCGGCCAGCTGACCAAAGTTGCCAAGCTTGGGAAAGGAGAGCATGTCTGTCTATGTTACATCATTGTGTTTAACTGTGGTTTAACAATGTCAAACATTTGAATGTGATCAGCATATAAAATACTGGTTTAATTCTTTGAGATACAGTATACTGGGATTTCAAATATTGGGCTAGTTTCAGCTTCCGTTGGGGGGATTTTAAGCAGACCTTGACCTGGAAGAGTGGAGTGGCGGCTCTGAGGCTTGGGATCTGTGCCACCAATCAGAAGGTTGCTGGTTCAAATCTTGTGAATGCCTGGAGCAATTCTGCTCTGTTGGGCCCTTGAACAAAGCCCTTAACCTGCAATTGCTTTGTCCTGGGTATGATGTTAATCTACATCCAGCCCTATAATGAGGTCCTCCACTATACTGAGAAAAAAAGGGTTGGTGGCAGGATTGGCACTCCAGTCACCAGAAAAGAACTCACCCTGGTCAATTTGGACTAGTATGGTGCTGAGGTATCACCTGCCACATGGCTACACTCAGGTTCTCATCCCTGAGGTGGTTTGTCATGTGGTGGGTGCAGCAGTGCCGTGTAATCAGTGCATCTCGTTACTGCTCTCTTAGGCTGGAGATTTTTGCTGGACCCAGCAACACTGCCCCCAGAGCAAGGCAGAGACGGCATCTGCAAGTTTGTCTCTCCGTGGCTTCTGAGGCACTTCTGCCAGGAAATTCAGACCAGGCTACAAAAAAATAAATAGCTACAGCTATAGGGTTTTTTATTGCTACAGATATGCGACCAGACTCCGTGGTAGGGAACAGTATTTTGTTCGTTTACGATTGTTATTATGCACCCTTAATTTTTTTATTTTATTTTGCATATTTATTTTTACAATGTGCAAATAGGTTTTGTTATTCAGACTCGTTGACATCAAATACATTGTTTTTGGTTTACAATCTTTCCTCTGTTCCCGGGCCATTTTTGACAGAATGTCTGAATCATTTCACGGGCTGTAAAGAATTGTGCTGCGGTGTGAGTATGGCCTGCGGGCCTTGAGTTTGTAAGTGTCCTAGAGGTTCACATACTTCGTCCATCAGTAACATTATTGTTTAAACCGTTTATTCAATGGATATTACATGTGTAACATTGTGTGTTGCTGGATGATATGGAGGCCTACATACTCAGATATTAATAAGGAGCCATACATACTCAGACATTAATAATGAGGCCTATATACTCAGACATTAATAAGGAGGCCTACATACTCAGACATTAATAAAGAGGCCTACATACTCAGACTTTAATAAGGAGGCCTACATACTCAGACATTAATAAAGAGGCCTACATACTCAGATTTTAATATGGAGGCCTGCATACTCAGACATTTATAATGGCATAAATTATTTGTGATACTTAGCAGAATCATTTACAGTTTAGCAATTTTCACCTTGTAATATCTAACTTGTATAACCTGTTTGTGTGATGATTTTGTGTCATCATATTCCTTTTTCAATTTCTTTTTCTTTATTTTTGGTGGCCCTGTACAGCATTTTGTCATAAAAACAAATTATTTTTAAAAGTGTTTTATAATTAATAATTCCACACTCCAAAATATACTTAGTAATTTATTTTAGATTTTATAGTGTTTAGTTAATTGGTGATGTGTTACATCCAAAATTAAAATAATAATAATAATAATAAACTCATAATTTGTACAGACCATACAGTGAACGTACACTTTAAGCACTTGTTTTAATGTCATTTGATTAAAATTTAAGCCATCAATTCATTCAACCAATCCTAATAAATCAGCCGTAACACAGCATATATAGTACACCACTATGGCCAATTCGGCCCGCTCAGGGGCGCTTTAGTGCACAGGCCTGCACGCGATCTATACGTCTGGAGGGTTAAAGATCATGTCCACCAGGGGGCAGTGCGATGCCAAACCATCTTGGTCGGCTCCTTTGTTTCTTGGTGTCCCTTGTTTGTATGCGGTTGTAGCATGAAATGTTGTAGATTCGCTGCCTCCATAGCGATCGAGTTGCTAATTTTTTAATACTGCTGCAGCATTCTCTGTATTCTAACCACTGCTCCACATCGTACTTCGCTCTGCTACAAATCACTTTAGTACTCTATATTAAATGTTGCATTGTATGATAGATATCTCGTAGTAGTTAGTATTATGTAATTAGGCTGCACGATACTGGAAAATATCTATATCTGCATTGTAGTATTGTATTATTTCTAAAAATATATAGTTCAAAATAATTGAATTTCCCACAAGCAAGTCTATTCATTAGTGATTTAAACAGCAAGGATGAAAATGACGAGGAATGGCTTAAAGATCGCATGCAGAGCCCATGCAAAATTAGCGGCGGAAAACTTTAAACTGTTAAACATACTAGATAATCCTGAAAAGCAGCGGTCATTAAAATCGCACAGCTTGCTAAGTTTTGTTTCCTCTAACAATATAAATGTTCTAGCGAAGCGTAAACCCCACGATCTCGGCGAGTTTTTTAAATACCTGAACTGTATTGAAAAATAATGTTGCTTATGAAAGTAGGCAAGTCAGAATTTCAAGATAGAGTTTCGTGGTACTTCGTACACGTGATACTGCTTTTTTAGAAAACTTAAACTGCCATTAAATTTTGAAGACGCTGTACACAGAGGGACACAATAGTATTCGCAATATTTTCTTTCTTGCCTCTGAAAATATACATTTCATCCGGTCATTCATTCTTAAAAATCAGATGTTACTTTAATACTAACTACCGTATATAAACACACAGTCCCACAACCCCAACCAACCGTGTTTAATATAGTTAGCTCTATAGGTAGCGCGGTGGGTCTGAGGCTAGGGCTTCGTGTCAGTATTTGGAAGGTTGTTGGTTCGAATCCTGTGAATGCTAGGAGTGATCCTGCTCCATTGGCCCTTAACCTGCAATTGCTTCGTCCTGGGTATGATGTTAATCTACCTGCAGCCGTGCAAGGAAATCTCCCTGTGGTGCGTGCAGCAGCACATCCGTCTTGCCTCTTTCTAGGATTGTTAACTGTCGCATATTGAAAAATAAATTGCTGAATCAATATGTTTAGAATGTATGGTGTGTGAATCACATGGCCAATCCCGTTCCTGGGTTCGACAATTACACCATCATAGACAATGGTAGGGGGGCTTCTGACCATGTCAATGAACCTCTGTGCTCAGTGCATATACAAACGCGTAGGTCAGTCGCTTTAGTGACATCGTGCTGTTTTTATGCTCTAGATCTGGGTTTACTATATTTTAATATTTAGAAAACAGCGCCATCTGCTGGAAGGAGTGATCAAGTACATTTCCCATATAATTGCTTCGTGATCTCGTTTTGTGTTTATGTTTATATATATATATTGATGTTTTTAATGTTCTCCTTAGTTCAGCCTTTAATTTGACCTGGGTTTTTAGGTTTTTTACTGTGAAACTGGACATTTGACCCTTGTTGTTTTGTGGAGTTTGTCAGATCTTTAGTTTATCCTGCCTTGTCCGCTTTGTTTCTTGTCAAACATCTGTTCATCATGACTTACAACTGGAAAAGTACTTATCAGTCGGATGGGTACTTTCATTTTGGCTATTAACATATGCTTTTTCATTTTGGTCTTTCAAGATTGTAAACAGAAATACAGATATATCTTTCTTTCTGTCACTTCAAAGCATTTTTAAGGAAATTTAGAATAGTTGAATTCACTGAGCACAGTGTCATGGCAATCCCAAAGCCTCATGCGTGAAATACTCTGTATGTGAAATGATCATTATTACATTATTATGCTCTGAGCTTTTTTAGACAAAGACAAAAAAACGTTACAGACTCATTGAGGCCTTAGGGACATGAGGGTTGGGGGGGGCAGCGCATTCCCCACCACAGCTATTTGTAGCCATTTTGAGATTTTCCTTGGCTTTCCATGGTAAGCCTATTGTTATGTACCTATTCTTCAATTCATATTTTCATATTTTATCAAAGAAGACATTTCACCTGCTATTTGCAGCTCTCTGATTTATATCAGCTCAGGTGGTTCAAACTGCATCTTCACCAACTTTTAATGTTTATTTTAATAACAAAAGCCTCAAGCATCTTAATCTTCACACTACGCCTCAAGCCTGAATCCCTCCACATTGAAACCTGCCAATAGCTGAATCAAAAAACACAACATGCAAGGAAAATACGTCCCATGGACACGAGGCATCAGTTACAGAAACAGCCCTTAATGTGAGGGTCCAGATCTTATCACCTTGGCTAAGCCGCACTGATGCGTACAGTGCATCGCAGCCACCTGTGACATTGCCTATGCGTGCATGTGTGTGGTGGACCACTTCAAATGGAGCGCTTGTTTAGTTTCGCCTACGCAGCAGGAACATTAGGAACACAGCGCTGAGTAGGATGCAGAGGGTGCACACGGTGGGAACGACAATCTCCGTCACCATCTCCATGTGACTGGTCAGGGGGTCTGCAACACATAATGACACAGGCCATTAGCCAGCACCTGCACACCAAAAGCCGTTTTATACCACAAACATTTGAACACAACATCTGAATGATAAAACGCGTCTCCTCTATGCACTGCTTAGTAAGGGTTTGATCTTTTGTCCATTTGTGCAGACCTATAAGCTGTAACCTATAAGGTAACCTATGCAAATGCATTTCAGTCAGCTGTGTGGGTCTGTGTGTTTGCTTACCATAAATAAGTCTTAGAATATTTGCAGCAGTAGTCCGCTGTTCCTCTATTAAAAAGAGAAGATTTCTGAGAGTGATTTAAGTCACAATAACTCTTTGGCGACTGCAGGGCCATTTAATACAGGCAAATCCTTGAAGAGAAAAGGGTCTGCTTTCATCAGAAGTTCGGCTTGAGAGAGTGTAAGATGTTTCATAAAGGAGCTTGTGAATTTGCCACGCCTCTTATTTCGCCTCTGTAGAGCACTACACATATTCTGCTTATAACCTTCTTTTGCTTGCCGTTTTCAATACAGCAGAAAGTATAATCAATGAGTTTCTTATAAGCAGCCTTCTTACTCACGATGTCAACACCAGGCATTTGGGTTGAGTTGTCAGAGGTAAGGAAAAGGGATCAGGAACCAAACACATTCTAGTGGTACCACTGACACAGATGTTGAATCCCCGGTTTTAATGACCCAGATCTTTCCTTGAGGCACATGTGTTTCCTAATAAACTTTGTTGACGCATGTGACTTTAAAGTGGAACAGCAGTGCAGGAGAGCACGCCTTGTGTCGCAGGATACGCAGCATCTTCAACCAGTGCACAGCAATTGCATGCAGAACATGTTGGCCTGGATGGCTGGGTCGGCGCCAGGCTGTTTTTTTTTAAAGCAGAGCATCACTGGCGGAGCCCTCGTAGGGTTCAGCACTGGAGTCTGGAGAGCACATCTTAGAGCTTCAGTGGATGATACTCTGATAGGATGTTATGGTGGAGCACAACCCATAAAACCACAGTAAACAAAGGAACCGCAGATACCACACACCCATTTGGCGGAGACACACTCTCTTGTGCTCTTCATAAATCACTTTTCCCCTCATTTTCTGCAATCACATCAATCACATCAAGGACAAGTTCATCCACCTTTTTGGCTGATTTGAAAGTCCCAGTCAAAGGCCTAACTGAAGCCATTCTCTGCTCTGCCATGTTTACTTCCCTTCTTGTTTACCGTTTAAAACCTGGCCAAGCCGAGAAGAAAACATCGACTAATTAGACCCTAGTACTTAAACTTCATCATGCACCGGCCAAAGCTTTCGCATTTCTGTATGGTTCTTATTTTCCTGGGTTTTTCTTCTAGCTGGAGGGGCAAACAAAAATCCTGTTAGAGACTGTAGCACCTGACCCGCTGCTGTCATGGCATGCGGGACGAAGGACTCGAAGGCAGGCGTTAGACAGAAAAAGGGGGTTTATTTAACTGAACGGAAGCAGGGAAACAAATGAGACCATGAGGGGTGAAAACAAGAAGGTGAGTAAAGGGAAGGACACAGGGAGACAGGGGAAGCAACGTCAATGACCAGACTGGGGCTGACGAGACGAACAGGTACTTAAATACAAACACTAACCAGGGACAACATGCAACAGGCGTGGCTCATCAGAGCAAGGTCAGGGGAGCCTGGAGGTTCGGGTGGAAATAATGGGCAGTACATAACAGTTGTTTGGTATATTTTCAGACTTTTCTGTTGGGTTGTCCATTAACCAATTAGTTAAATATAGCTTCCTTTAGGAAACTCATTGGTCAATCTTCCATTAACTTAATTTGAAGGAAGAATATTTTTTGCTTGCCCCAGCTAATTCTGGTCCTTGTACAAGGACAAAGGGTAAGTGCTGCAATGATATTTACTGACCTGTAGCTAACAGCTGGTTGCTGCTTGAGCAGGTTTCGGTCGCTTTCCTCTTCCAGCTGTCAACCTGCACCAACCATTTGACATACATCATTCATTCAGTATCCAGGACCAGATTAGTCTCTGGGTGAGGATTCTCACTTTAAATATTGACAAAAAAACTGCCAGTTTTTGATTCTCTAGAAGCAACGCCACATAAAGGCAGAGATGGGATAACCTGTCATATATGCTCATGGGCGGTCTGTGCTTCCGGAATGATCTTTTCTGCTTGATTGATTTTTAATCACTGCTGGACTCATTTGCTCTTTTGGCCATTTGTTCTGTTTCAGCACCTGAGTCGTTTCTCCTCTCCTCCTGACAAATGCTCACCTCTCTCTGACTGGGGAAGCCGTTGGCGCTGATGATCCGTTTGTAGTACTGGACTGAGGCCTTGGGGTATCGTGGCTTGTTTTTGTTCCTGAAGTCCACGTAGTACAGCCCGAACCGCTCAGAATAGCCTTCATCCCACTCAAACTTATCCAACAGGGACCATGCCGTGTAGCCCTTGACGTTCACGCCGTCCTTGATAGCTACATGTTAGAGAACACAACAAGATGACCTTTACTGTTTCAGTCTTACATAGTGTCCATGCTGTTTAAAAATCAAACCTTCATGGTTATGTTCTGTCATACGAACTTGAGCATAACATCACTCCTGAAAATCCATCGTCTTGACCGGAGAAGCCTCACCGCATTTGAGAGAATACTCGCCTTTCAGCATCTCGTTTATGTATTCCCTGTGGTACTGAATCCTCCAGTCATCGCACAGCTCTGTGCACAACATCTTCTCCGACACGCCGTTCTCTGTCACATAGATCATGGGGTTTCCATACTGGGTCTGAGCAAAAGACGACGTTTACTGCTGTGGCACCATGTCCATAAAAATGAAAACGCCTCAGTTTAGAAAACCCATACTGCAGCTTACGAATGTAAGACGTCTATGGTATGTCAGATGGGATGTCTATGGTATGTCAGATGGGATGTCTATGGTATGTCAGATGGGATGTCTATGGTATGTTAGATGGGATGTCTATGGTATGTCAGATGGGATGTCTATGGTATGTTAGATGGGATGGAAACGCAGTCCATCGGGATGAGGCAGAGAGAAGGCATTGGTGCCCCGTTATAAACCTTAACAAAGTTGAGCAGCCGGCGGAAGCCCCAGGGTACGGAGTAGAGCCACTCTGATCCAGGGTCAGGCCAATGAGGGTCGACAAGCTCAGCCAGGTCTCGGTCAGTGAAGTAACTGTTGCCACGGCTGGGAGGGAAGTTCTTCTGTGTGATGTACCGGGTGGTGAAGTGGCCCACACCCAAAAAGTCGCTGGTGCCCTTGATGTAGCTCTTCTCCTGGGCCGAGAAGGTTGGCAGTCGTGAACTTCCCAGACCCTGCTCAGCGCTCTTCCTCCCTGGGTGGAAAGAACAAGCCTCAGGAAGAGAACCACCATATCCTGGACCATTCCGGAGTCCATTAAAGCCTTACTTTCTCTTGCAGTGGCTCTCTGCAGACCTATGACTGGATGTCAGAGTGAGATATGACTTGCCAATGTAGTCTTTCATCACTTGTGGATAGTCCCCATGAAAGATGGGTGTTGCAAACCAGCCCAGGGAGAACTGGACATATCGTTCAGCTGCTTCGATGTCCTTCAGATTTGCAATATCAACAGGTTCCCCCCAGTCCCCAGACAGAGAGATCCCAAGCAGGCCTGCGGGGAATGATGGTGCACAGTGTTTTGCTTTTTACATCACTAAGGTTACCCCTGCTGGTCATTGCTATCCTCACTTCTGGGCAGCAGTTATCAGTGAAGTATTTCCCACTAGTCTTCCCACATTACCTATAAAGGGCATTAAGGAACGTTTACCTTTTTGTTTATGTCGCCACTGGGTGTCATATGTGTGCCAAACCTTAGCATGCGCCTGGGAATGAGAGAAAATGGATAAGTGGTTTTTTTTAACACACTTCTGAGACAGGTGCCAAGTGCTAAAGGCATCTTCTACTGAAGCCGGTCTCGTGCTGAGCTCACCACTTCCTGTGCTCAGGTCAGAAGTTCTGTGTTTTTGATCTAAAGGGCTGCTTCAGGGATTACTCACCTTGATCATGTGGTGCGCCACCCTGTAAGGCCCCTTGCCTTCCAGCTGCAGCCCAGGCGCATGTTCCCCCGTCTCGTGACCTTCCACGGCTACAGACTGCAGCAGACACATGAGCCGTTACCGTCTGAGATACAGCCATCATTAAGCGTGGTGGCCATTCTGGTTTAAAAAGGGACATACCCACGGGTTGTTGAATGTGATCCAATACTTGACTCGGTTTCCAAACCTTTCAAAGCATAAGTTGGCAAAGTCGTTGAAGTAACTGACCATGCTGATGTTCTGCCAGCCTCCGTATTTGTCTTGTAACACCTAAGCAAATAGACCCTGATATGAAGGGACTGTTTTGTTGTATAACGCAATCAAGCTGCACCTATTCGAGCGTGCTGTTTGCAAGCCGCAGTGTGGATTACCCATGGAAGATCCCAATGATACAGCGTGACAATGGGTGTAATTTTGCTCTCCAGGAGAAGATCGATCAGATTGTCATAGTACTCTATTCCTTTCTCGTTGACATGGTCCGCTTCAAAAACAAGATTAAATTAGTTCTGCCTACAGAATCTGTCACAGCTTTTAATATTACAGATGAAGCGTTCTTTTGACAATGGCATATCTTACATTTCATTCCAGTGGGTATGAGTCGGGGCCAGGAGATAGAGAAGCAATAATGAGTCAGCTTCAGATCTTTCATTAAGGAAATGTCATCCTGCAAAGGGAAACAGACAGATAGCTATCAGTTGTCTTGAAGCTTTAAGAGCCTCCCCTTTAAGAGCCGGCCCTTTAAGAGCCGCCCCATTAAGAGTCTCCCCTTTAAGAGCCGCCCCTTTAAGAGTCTCCCCTTCAAGAGCCGCCCCTTTAAGAGTTGCCTCTTTAAACAGTTGGCTGAAGCAGCTGTGCATGGACCTAGGAGCCTGTGTGGCTTTTATGTCTGTAATGTCTTTAATGTGGTAACACGTACATCGGGAATGCATCTGGGAAGCGGAATGCGGCTCTCTTTATTGGAACTCTAGTTACTGTTCTGGCTGGTTTTCCTTTACCCGCGGACCACAGATGGCTTAGGAGGCCTGAGAGCCTTTCGGGACCTCAGCTTAACTCACCTTGACTTTGTAGTACCCCTCGCAACTGGAGTCTCCTGTGTCGTTCATGAGTATTTTCCCCTTCTTGTGGGAAAACGCGTCCCAGATGCTCATACCTTTGCCATCCTTGTCCCAGGCTCCCTCTGTCTGATAGGCTGAGCTGCCGGCTCCCCATGAAAATCCTTTTAAAGATAACAAGGGTGAGGGTCACTATGGAGGATAAAGGACCCTCTGTACACATACAGCACAAGCTAGAATCCTAACCCCCCAAGCCAGGGTGCTTGGGTTACCCACTGAGCCACCAAGACCACATCATGTTGGGTCCAAATCCTTTCCTACTAGTTTTTATCATTTTTAACTCCTATTCTAATCTTATACGTGTTACATTTAACAGAGGTACAAGTTGCAGCAAAATTGCAACAACATGAAAAGCAACTCAGACTGAGCTGTGGCAGAAGCTAATGCCAGCATGGGCAGGATCTCCGCGAGAGTGGCGTTTTGCCAGGTGCCATACCGGTCGGAAAAGTGCCGTAATAGAAGGCTCCCCGCTCGGTCTTGGTCCACTGAAAGTCTTCAGCCGCAGACAGACACAGCACCAGCATGAACACGTGGCACCGGTCTGGGACTCCATGCGACAGCATGCCGCTCCACTGCAGTGCGCCGCACCTGCACACAGGGGGCCCTCAGAGGCGGCTGCTTCACACCAGAGGACCAGTGAGGTGGATCCTCAGAGACCTGACACTTATCTGCATGCTCAGCAAAAAAACATTTTCACACTAAATACATCCAGCTTCCACCGATCATCCTTAAAATGTTAAAATGACCTAATTAGTTTCTAGATTTCCTCTTACTTCAATTGATGTCCCCTTCAGAAACTTAAGAGATGAAATTGATAATTGATTTGCAACCAAACTGCATGCAGACTGTCCCCCACTGGCATCTGGGCTCCATTCCAGCTCACAGGTTGTATGTTGTGATGGATTTATGTCGGAATAGGATGACTTTTAGGTGTGAGAATGAGACTGGGAGATGCATGTGAGGCTTGTGTGGTCGTATAGTGCAGTGCTTTCCAGCGGCACTGTACAGTGCGGCACGCACTGGCTAGCTGTTTGAAATTTGTTTTTCATATAATTACTTTATTCTAAAAAAATATGTATGCGCGAATTGTCGTAAGTCACATAGGCTGTAAGTCGGGACAGTCTAGACAGTCTAGAATGGCATGGAATCCTGTAAAACACAAACCAGAAACAGTGACAGCCGCGTCACACACGTCACACATCTTCCTTTGTCACGTTACATGGCGCACACCCAAAGGACACCTTTAATTTGTGAAAACAAGAGTACTGTCTAGAAAATGATGACAGAAAATAGTTGGAAAATTAGATTTGCTGCTCTTAGAAGCAAGAGACAATGACAGCTTCAAAGGCCAGAACTGAAAGCCTGTGAAATAAAAATGATTAAATACATAAAGCAAAATTTTATGCTTTGTTTCCATCATTATATAAAAACTACTGGAATATGATTTCCTAATATTTTGACCCCATGAACTTGACAGTGATACTAAATGGAAAGCTAGTATGTATTTCTGATGCATTTGCCATGAAAATAACATGTAATAACAATAAAAGTGCTTTCTGATATGTTAGCAGAAGTGAAAGCAACAAGTGGTATACAGTCTACCTGTCAGACGGTCTGCGTTTGTCCGAAGTGGAAACCGCACCAAAAATGTGGTGTGGCTACTCCACTGCCCCCTACTTCATCTGGCTTCATGGACCACAGGTGCCGCTTCTCAGTACGCCTGCCACTGCCGGCAAACAAGGCAGAAACGTCCAGTAGATACCGGCGTCCCGTGACTGGAGCTCTGTACCCCTTTCAGATTCAACGGAGTGTGAGTGCAATTTGCTGGGCCAAACAAATCGTATTGAAACAGGGGCTACGCTCTGCCAGCAAAGCCGATCGCTGGGACAAAGGCTGACGTCGAGAGTGACAGATTGGCTACTCTACATGACAAGGCAATTGGCCGTAAAAAGGACAGCTAGGAGACACAGAGAGAACACGCAAACTGCACATACACACACAGACACACACACACAGACACACACAGACACACACACACAGAGCGTGTCAGACCCCAGCCTGGAGCTGTGAGACATCACGCCACCCCATTTGCACAAAATAATAATCCTTTAATTATTGTGAGTAATAAGTGTGTAATAAATGCATTGATTCTAAAATTGTTTTTAAAATGTTAATATTCCCAATTAAAAATGCTGTTCTTTTAAAAAACGGAATATTAAAATCTGTAAAGAATTTCTTGCCCTGTCATATTATTTAAATTCCCAAACATTTTTTATACAGATTCTGATATTGGAGGTAAAAATAGAAATTAAGCAGGAGCAGAGTGGAGGCCTGTCTCGGGGACTCTGAGCAGAGTGGAGGCCTGTCTCGGAGACTCTGAGCAGAGTGGAGGCCTGACTCGGAGACTCTGAGCAGAGTGGAGGCCTGTCTCGGAGGCACTGAGTAGAATGGATACCTATCTCATAGGTACTGAGCAGAATGGAGGCCTGTCTCAGAGGCACTGAGCAGAATGGATGCCTGTCTCGGAGGCACTGAGCAGAATGGAGGCCTGTCTCGGAGGCACTGAGCAGAATGGAGGCCTGTCTCGGAGGCACAGTCATCTCCCCTGGTACAATGCAGCCTCTCGGAAAGCTGCACATGCCTACTGAGGGAATCGCCACAGTCGACTTCTCTAATGTCACCCGGCCTGCCCCGGGCAGCTCCTCCATGCAGCGTGAACGCAGCTGCCATCCAAAGGTGCCGCTCGCTGCGGGAGCTTGTTTGAAAAGTGCTGAATCGCTGGGGGAAAGTGTCTGTGCTGCACTCCTCGTTGAGCATGCACCCAGCAGCGTCACAGCCCAGGCACGCTCGCAGCATGGGGCAGCGCGGTGCAGGTCTTGCATGCAGATGAGTGGTAGGAGCGTTATGTGCCTTCTGGTACCCAACATTAACTGTATCTGTGGTATTTAAGGGACCACTTTCCTGACATGGCAGAGCAAACATGGACATCTTCACCAAGGTACCAGATCAGTCCAACAATAAAGGTATCTCCTGTGTCTGTGTCTGATCACTGTGTCTGAGGACCCCAGATCACTGTGTCTGAGGACCCCAGATCACTGTGTCTGAGGACCCCAGATCACTGTGTCCCTGTCCCAGGTCCCCAGGGAAAACTTGGGAGATCCCCGGGCCACTGACCCTTGGACATGAAACCCAGCTTAGGTGATGTCCTTGGTGACATGAGCAATGTCCATCAGGTGCAACAACGAAGCCTGTTTGACGTGGACATCCCAAGAGCGATTCCCAAAGAAAAGAAGGGCAGCCTCTGTCATGTGACACTAAAATGAAAGTCAGGTGATGTGAAGGACATGAAATGCAAAGACACTGAGCAGGAAGTGGTTCAGGGTAGCCTGAGGCTTAACTGAAAGCACGTCAGAGTCACTCCTCATGTTCTCCTGTTTCCTGAAATGTCTACACATCTGGCGGACTGTCGAGTGCTCTTGGTAATGCCTGATCTTACGCCGGGAAAGAGTGATGTGAGTTACGGAAAACACACAGCTTCTAACCCTAACTTCCATATCATTCATCATAAAAGCTACATGCTAGAGCAGATTCCCAGTTATCCAGACAGGTTTGTTCAGGACTGTATTACCATGTGAGGTGTGAGGCACGCTGTGGTATGTGTGTGTGTGTGTGTGTGTGTGTCTGTGTGGGTTTGCATAGATCACATTTGAGGACCAAATTGTCCCCAAAGTGTAGTAAAACCTGAAATTTCCCTACTTT
>JAODLD010000008.1:9484386-9504018 GCA_026781065.1 Mormyrops boulengeri
TGTGCAGGTTTTCGCTGCAACTGCCTAATTAGATTACTAATTAGAGGACTGATTGGCTGAAGAGTCCTCACACCTGGGATTGAACAGTTGACCTAAAGGTTACCCCAAAAACCAGCAGACACACCGGCCCTTTGCGGATAAGATTGGCCACCCCTGTTTTAAGGTCTTGATGCTTCCATACACCCCGAAACCTTCCCACCCCCCTGAGTGTGCCACAAAATGCAAATTACCCAGAATCCACAGCAGAAAGCATCTTCCTGCTGATGTTCCTTTCGTGTCAAAGATTACTTAAAGTAGAGGAGAAGGCTGAATCAGTGAATGCACCGTGATTTATGACCTCAGGTACGTGTTAGGGGTTGAAAGTTGTTTTGTTTTTGGAGGGGGGTTGAGTCATATATTGGCCTTAGAGTGAGAGCTGGAAGTAAACAGGCAGACAGGAGGCGCTGTGTCTGAGGGATGGCTACGCATTGGACTCCGTCTGTACTGTTGACATGGGTTGCAGTCTATCCCTGACTCCTGTCTGGTAGGGCTCTGTGTTTACTTTCCTTTGTATTCTGCACTATCCCTCTCTCCTTGTCTTTCCTTTCTCTGCCTACCTCTTTCTATCCATCATTCCCCTTCTCTTCCTCTGTTTTTAGCAGTGAGGATCCCCGGGATTTTTATCATATCCCTCCATTTCCATTAATGTCTGTCCTCCACCTTGAAAAGGATTTACTCCCTCAGTTGTTCCAGGAATATATGTGCAGAGCTGTGTGAAATGCTGGCATTTCATTTGCATTAAATGGCCTTATTGCTGTTATGTTTTACACGGAGAAGCATTTTTAATGTCTTTATCAAGGATTTGGGTGTTTCTTTGAGAAGTCTGGTCCGGGTTTGGAGTAGCCGCCCTAGCACAGGACAATTTCTCCCCCTCTTCCGAGCTAAAATAATGTTCTGGTTATAATCATGTAATTAGGTTGAAAGGGGCTGTCTTTGACTGGCCGTGGGTCACATTTCAAAGGCTCATGCCCATACTGATTGAAAGATAGTCCGCTCCAAAGGGGTCGCACATGAGCAATGTGGGGAGAACATTCCGGAAAGCCCAGGCGTGTTCGAAAGCAATCGCCAGACCCCCTGAAAAGTTTTCCAAGGTCTTTCTGTGCCGAGGCTAGCTATTAGGATCTCCACGTTAAGTTTCCCCAGTTTGGTGTAACCATAGCCGGAGCCCCCCCACCCGCCTCACACTTCCCAAGGCAGACACGGCACGAAAAATGAACCAGGCCAGTCTTGTCCGACTGAACTGATAAGCTGCCACGCATTTGAAAAGTAGCGGACGTGTCCAAGTGTCGATAACCATGGCCTCGCCATTGACTGCAGGGATTCGGCAACCCAGAGGCCGGCTTGCAGCCTGCGCAGTGCAGGACGGCCATATTTACGCAAAGCCTGCGCAATTGCTGCGGCTCCTGCTTCGTGATGTCATCATTATTATCATTATTATCATTAGTAGGCTGGCTCTCAGGTGTCACATCTGTGCCACTGATGACATGTTCGCCAAACAGGACGTGGCAGATGTCGGCTGGGCACGGCGGGCAGGCATGAGCACTATGCTGGGAGCAGCGAGGGCGGCGGGTTGGGCCCCCCCCCATCCCGTGCCCAACCCCCCATCCCGCGTAGCTGCTCCCCGCGTAATTACAGGCTGCCTTACGGATATTACTAAGGGCCCAGCAATGTGCCAGTCACGCATGCCCACTTTCCTTTCACACCACTCTGTGAAAAAACAGAAGAGGGAGAGCTCATGCATTCAGCTCTGCTCCGGACCGCTCTTTAGGAAGCTTCCGGAAGCCTACGCCCAAATCAGGGCCTTTTTTTCCCCTGGTTGAATGAATGAGGCAAACCCATTTCCAGAGTTTTGCACCAGAAGGGCTCTCATTAACAGAATGTTTTCAGACCATGGACCGGCAGGCAGACCTCGGAAAGAGTTGTTCACGAAGTTGCCCACCCCAACCCCCCAGCTCTACAATACTGGATGTATTATGGGGTTATAAACAAAGTTGCCTAAATTAGAACTGTTCAGCATCCAGTTGTCATGGGTAATCCCAGATGTGAGGCCTGATGTGGACCATGCTGCAGTCATTACATCTCCCAGCAAGCCGAGCGGGCTGTCAAGCTCACCGGCGGCCAATCATTGGAGACGCCTCTCCCTAGGGCTAACCCAATCCCAGCTGCCATTCCTCAAGGCAAACTAACAAATATATTAAACTGGCACCACCAAAAAGACACACATCATAAAAATACATATTTAAAGTTATCTATTTCTAGTATTTATGTTCAACGGTTTATTGTCACGTGTCTAGTACAATGAAACTATTACTTCAGACTTTGTCGTTGATAGATACACTGTGGGCACTGCCCTGACCATTAGTAACACATCTGTGAATCACCAAGTGAAACATCAGAGGCCTGCTAAAGAGAGTTCATTGGAAATCCTAATAAGTCCTGCTAAAGTCTCACTTAAATCTTTTTGCAAATGCTAACGTGACTCATATTAACTTCACGCAGCAGGATTTGGTCACTCAGAAGGTGTCGCTGGAAGTTTTGTTTGGAGCACGTCAGAGAAATGTGTCAGGCTGAAATCTGTGTGTGCATTGATGTGGAGAGCGGCTTCCGTAGTAGTCTGGGCGAGGAGTTGAAATCCCGTGGTAAACAACGTGCCTTTGCTTTCGTAAAATGTTTCTCTAACATCCACATGATTTAATGTGCTGGTTTCTGCACGCCAGTTTTCCCCGGGGAACACTATAACTAATTACTACTCACCAGCATGCCACTGGGAGAGACACATTACTAGGAAGAACACATTAAATGTAATGTCTTCATCACAGGCCGAGGAGGCCCCGCCCAGAGAGGATCCTCACTGACACTATGCAGGTAAATAAAATGGATACTTCAGACACAATGTCACAGGGACACAGGGCCTTAAAGTTCCTCGAGTCTTAATGTATTGGCGTGTTTTCACTCAAAACAGTGAGTTCACTCTAATGCTGTTTCCATTAAAGTAAGTCTTTCCTCAGAAATTCTCCTCCGTCATTTCGAGTGGAGCAGATGTAATTTTAATTACATTCCATTCCTTGATGAATCTTTCTCCCTTAATCTACCATTCCTTTGCACATATTTTTGCACAAGCATCTTATAAAGCAGACATCAGTCACACTCACAGACGTCGGTCATCCTCGCCGTCCTTGCTGTCACATCGTACCTCAGTTCTAAGCACAGATGACTTGCACACATTTCCTCCATTTCAGATTCTACAGTTAACATCCTTACACTTTAATTTGCAAGCAGTGTATTTTTTACTAGTCATACACATTTCCATCAATGATGGTCCCATAAGATTATAATGGAGCTGGAAAATTCTGATCACCTAGTGACATCATGGTGCAATGCATTACACACGTGTTTGTGGTGATGCTGGTGTAAACAAGCCTACTGCACTGCCAACCATATGAAAGTATAACAGTTATGACACACTCGAGCCAGTCTCCATCCCTGCAGGGCTCTGCAAGGACCAGGGGCTCCCTCGGCCTGCCTCGCACTGCCTCGGGCTCCCTCTGGCTGCCTCGCGCTCCCTCGCGCTGCCTCGGGCTCCCTCGGCCTGCCTCGTGGCTCCCTCGGCCTGCCTCGCGCTGCCTTGGGCTCCCTCTGGCTGCCTCGTGTTGTTTCTTAAAAAGTTTACCGGCATCATGACACACTCGAGCCAGTCTCCATCCCTGCAGGGCTCTGCAAGGACCAGGGGCTCCCTTGGCCTGCCTTGCGCTGCCTCGGGCTCCCTCTGGCTGCCTCGCACTGCCTTGGGCTGCTTCGTGCTGCCTCGGGCTCTGAGATCCCCTTGTTATTCGGGCCAACCTTCCCAAGATGGCAACAGGTCGGCTATTTCTGAGGCAATCGGAATTGCTTACCAAGATTTCAACACTGACGACAATATTAATGGATTTTCGTTAGTTAAAACGTAATCAATGGAGACATGATACCGAAATCTGACACAACAGTTGAAATTTGCCTGCAGTTTTTGGCCCAAGACAAGTACAATACTGCACCTCTGTATAGAGTTAATGTTTGGGTAATTGCACCCATTTGAAATCAGCCCCACAGATGAATCAGACTCTGCTGAAGAATGAGGAGCAGCTCGCATTAGCATTTGCTCTCTTAGCCTCTCAGGGAAAACCTTTAACATTGTTGCCTTTTTATTGATCTGGAGTGTTTCTGTTTGGGCTGGATTGGTGCCGTGGCACCCTATCTTCCAGAGTAAATGTCGGGGAGCTCCAGGCTTTCCAGCTTGGCTGTGAGTGGGTGTATGTGTGTTTTTTCAGTTGAGTTTTCCAGCGAAGAGACTGAGGAACAAAGATGACAACAAAGCCGTGCAGCTTTTCCATGATTATCGTAACGCTTGAGAAACAGGCTTGTTGAGTCTTGATAATTATATGTTTAAAATGGCGCAGATGCTGACGGTTCAGGGAATTGTGGCTCTGCCGTTTAGAAATGCAGGGCCTGGCTTTATGAGGCTCGCACTGTAGGTACGGCGTGTCGCCCTTCTTGGTGTGCGCTGCACCTCACTGGGCAGCAGGGGCCCAAACGAAAGGCAGCCCTGTGCTTTGAAATCTGGCTGTAGGGCTTCATTTTCAAAACCAGTCTGGCCCTGATTTTTATAACATGCATTTTTGAGACCCATCTGAACATTGGAAGTTCTATTGGCCTACCAATGACTTTTCCTGAAAAACATGACTCATGTTAAGGCTGGTCCCCTCTGGGGGGGGATGTCCAGGGGAATTTCTAAGTATTGAAAAGATCAGGGATCAAGTTTACCTGGGGCTTGACTTTTTGTTTTGTTTTGTTTTTTGAAGGAAGATTGGCATCAGGGCTAAAATACTCGGGGCTACGCTTAAAATACTGGGTGCTATAGCCCCGAGTGATCGGACCTAATGACACCCATGGTCATGTCCTTGTGTGTTTGGCCCTGTGGCCTCGCAGTGATGGTGGTACCAAAGCCAAAGACTTTACAGCGACTTTGTGCAGGGCCAGAGTAACGGCTGGACTGAAATTTCGCCGCTGATTTAGCACTGCATAGCAAACTATGGGAAGGATTCAGGGTCTTGCAGTGCTGTGGAACAGTGCTGTGTCTGTGATCGATAAAAGGTTCTCGGGGCAATCGAAGTGTCGGCCATGTTGAATGTGAAGGATGAGGGGGCCATTCAGAATGAGATGCTCACGGCGACGGTGAGGAACTTTGCGGTCCATCCACCACGCCGTGTGCCCTGGCAGCTCAGTGGCTGTCTGGAGGGTTCCGTGTTTCCTGCCAACCTTGGAGGGGGGAGGTATGTGTGTGCATTCTGTGCACGATTACATGTGTGTACCTGTGACTCTGTGTATGTTTGTAAGTGCGTGAGTGTATGTCCTTTTGATTTTCTGTGCATGTGCATTTGTGTGTGAGTGTGTAACCAGTCTAAGCGTATTTATCTATATATATGTTATTCTTTATGTTTCATTGCCTATGTGTCCATGCGTGTGTCTGTCAGTCTGTATACATGGATCTCTGTATGTGCGTGTTTCAGTGTGTCCTCACATGTGTGTCTGCGTGGGGGGGCAGGGGGGCTCAGATGTGACATCCCTTGCCACAGACTGGCAGGGGGGGTACCTCCCTGTGTCTGACATGGGGCTCCTGGCTGTTTAGGTTACCGATTGCCCCTATGGACGGCAAGGGGGAGGCAATAGTGTGTAGAGGGCATATGAAACGTGCAGATCCCCTTATCTTAGCAGGGATTAACTGTTTCTGGTCAGTGTCAGTGCCATGGGCTAGCGGAGGTGCGGGAGGCGGGCAGAGAGGGAGTCACGGCTGGCCTGCCATGGAAAATACCGACGGCAGATAAGAGGGCGGAGATGCACTTTATTGCACAGATAGGACTGGAATGTGCAGTGAGATGCCGGCTGGGCCAGTGAGTCTCTGGCCCCCGTCTGCACAGCTAGGCCCTCGTCTGTGCTTTCAGGCTCCCGCCTGGACTGTCAGGCCCCTGTCTGCGCTGTCAGGCACCCGTCTGCGCTGTCAGGCCCCTATCTGCGCTGGCAGGCCTCTCGCTGCAGCCAGCATGCCGTAGCCAAGCATCAGGCTCCTCGTTTCCCACATGCTGCCACGCTGTCGATTCTCGGTGATGCAGAGGCATGTGGTTGAGCTGCCTTTCATCTCTAGTGTCCCCCTAAGCTGTCCGGACTGCTACAGCATCTCTCGGTGGTCTAACGCGGGGCAATTCTGTTTTTAGCTGAAACCCAAAGTAGATTCTCTTATAAATTCTTTTCTCAGTAAATGGTTTGTCCTCTGTGCCGTTTCTGCAATGCACATGGCGGAATCATTTTTTTCTTCTCCAGGGTGAGTTTTCATGCCGTGACCACTAATTAGACCTGTCTCCTAGAGAGCCTGATCTCGCCCTGTGGATAATTTGTCTCAATGCAGAAAGACGGACATGACGGAACACAGGAATCCCATTCAGGCACTGTGGAAGAGGGCTGGGCAGATGGGGCTCCCCCCCCCCATAGCAGCCCCACCACCCAGACTTTTAATTTGCTATAAATCATGGTGAGGGGCTGCCTTTGCAGAAGACAGGCCTCCTCAACGACAGGGGAGGGTTCTGGTTGGTTGGGGTGGGCTGGGTTAGTCAAAAGTGGGCCTCTGTGCTTTATCAATCCCTCCGGGCCAAGGGCACCTGGTGGGGAGGGCAGCGAGGGACCCCAGAATGCTGAACACCCTCCCCCAGCTAAAAATACAGTACTGATTTTACCTGCAAAAAGGCAGAGGGAGATTTATAAATATGATGTGGGGAGAACTAGTTTATAGCAGTAAAGATCTGTAGAAGCTCACAAGACAGGAATTTCTTCTGGTCTCCCTTCTACTTCAAAGAGATTTATTTATTTACACACCTATTTACACGCTAATTTACACCCTGGACATGTTAATGCTTTAGCCCTACACCACATGTAAGTTAGACCAGCTGAATGCTGCTCATTTTCCAGCCAGGAGAGATGGGGGGGCTTCTCCGGCTAGGTCCCGGCGGGGGTGTGAACGTGAGCGCCGTCACTGAGCCGCATGCCGGCGGCCTTCACCTCGGATCCTGTTGCTGCGGACAGTGGACGGCCACAGGAAGCAGGAGGATGCGTGGGCAGCCACGTCAACCTCTGGCCTCTGAGGTGTGCATATAGCGTGTGTGAGATCTGTGAGGGGTGCACGTCGCCCAGAGAGCCGGGACCCCACAGGCTGTCAGCTCCACTGCAATCATCATCATTCTGCAATTCTCTCAAGGCTGACTCGTTCCCTTGGGAGACAGATCTCAGTAGAGGTGCCTTCGGAGGCCTGCTGCTGCACTGCAAGTGGCCGGCAATGTTTGTGTCAGAGGTTATGCGTCCTGGTCTACAAACCATAGGCATGCGGGTGTCTGTGCTGAGCTCTGGCTGTCTATCGGCTCCATCAGGCTCCCGCGACAGCAGGCCCAGCCCGTTGGTATGTGCCGCATTGCGTAACCTCTCCCCCCCCTGCCGGTCTGGGAGTGGCTTGCCGTGAGAAGGAGCCAAAGCCTGCATGGCGCGCGAGACAGGGCGGCACCGGCTGCGGAGATCCACCGTGAAGCGCAAAGCGGCAGGCGTCATGGCGACGACCAGAGGCTACCAGCATTGGCAGACCTCCCTGAGTCTATCTCTCCTGCAATTGTGCCCCCCCCCACACTCACAGTTATCATCCGTGGGGGGGGGGGTGATGACGATGCACGTCTTGCACACTCTGAGTAGCCGTGCCTTAGAAGGAAGCTGCCAGACTGCCTTACATGGGGGTGGAGTGTGGGGGGGGACTCTACATCCTGCGGTGGCAGACTGTCTTAAAGGAATGGCAGACTGTCTTAAAGGACTAGTAGACTGTCTTAAAGGACTGGCAGACTGTCTTAAAGAACTGGCAGACTGTCTTAAAGGACTGACAGACTGTCTTAAAGGACTGGTAGTCTGTAGACCGTCTTAAAGGACTAGCAGACTGTCTTAAAGGACTGGTAGACTGTCTTCAAGAACAGGCAGATTGTCTTAAAGGACTGGCAGACTGTCTTAAAGGACTGGTAGACTGTCTTTAAGAACAGGCAGACTGTCGTAAAGGACTGACAGACTGTTTTAAAGGACTGACAGACTGTCTTTAAGAACAGGCAGACTGTCTTAAAGGACTAGTAGACTGTAGACTGTCTTAAAGGACTGGCAGACTGTCTTAAAGGACTGGTAGACTGTCTTCAAGAACAGGCAGACTGTCGTAAAGGACTGACAGACTCTAGCACTGGTCTCAGTTGAAGATGGTTCAGCCCCTCTGGAATTCTTCACTTGCCATTTCCCACCTTCTGACTGGACGCTGTCCGCCGCACTCCCCGGGCCAAGTGTGTATTAGATGTGTCCATCTGTGGCTGCCCATCATGTGACCTGACTAGGGGTAGCGGTGGTGAGAGTTTCCCATCCGGATTGTATGTTTGTGTTTATTTAAATGCCGGCTGCAGCGTGCTATCCGTGCTATGCTTCGCCAGTGAGACACAGCTATCTGGGACAAACACAATTAAACTTTCTGCACTGGTGTGTTTTACTGCCAAGCATAAATATGAGTCTGTGGAAGGAGCCAGAAGGAGCCAGAAGAAGCTGTAAAGGTCGTGGCTAAGCACTGGCAAGCGCGCACTGGTGTGATAGTGGAAGCACATGCTCATAACGGACCCAGGAGCACGGCACCGAAACACTCGGTGTTGAGTACTCTATTTTATCATTCACTGCAGCTCGAAATGGGTATTTCCACTCACTGATTTGTGATTAGGAAACCATAGAGGGTTAGCTTCTTGCCGCCTGTCTCCAAGTTCACTATTTTAAAACACGAATACTAATAAATCCTAAAAGGAGTGGATTCCCACACAACGCGTCTGGCACCTGTGGTGAACTTCTAGATAGTACAAAATCTGAACCTTGGGGACTTTATGGAGCAGACGAGCAGCATCGCATCTGAGTGGAGGATCCAGGTTCAAATATAACTACCCCGATAAGAGACCAGGGCTGTGAGCTGATCCGCACTCCTAGCCGCCTGAATGCGGTCTCACGTTTCGTCCCACAAAGAAGGAGCAACAAACATGAAGGACAAGGAGGGGTCCTCTCAGCAAGCTGTTGGCGCCCTTTGACCGTGCCGGCGTGATGGTCAGATGCGAGCTGGCCGGCCGGTTCCGGGCCTGTCAGAGAGTAAGGAGCTCGCCCCTAGCTCTGTGCCAGGGTCTTGTGTGTAGGCCTTTCATGTCAGCCGGCCTGCCTCGCTCCCCCAGGACCTCCCGCTGCTTGGCCTGACATCTGAGAGCCCTGTTTCTGTTATTCCATCCACTACCTCCTGAAACTCAAAGGCTGTATTCTGTGAAGACACTGCTTTTATTTACCCCTGTTTTTTACAGAACGACATGGATATCAGCTCCTAGATTACATTACTTAGTTTAGAGGCTATGAAAAAACAGCATATATAGAAAATAATATATATATATATCTGTTTTTATGCATATACATGTTAATATGTTCTGCTAAGTGACACCCGGGAATACAATAGTGATTATGCCATTGATGATTATGGGATGTAAATGGAGCGCAGTGGGCTGATGATTCATTGAAGTGTTGCTATTTGCATGCCTAGGTGCATTAGAGTAAGGACCATTGAAAACCAGGACCTGACAAAGCTGACAGACCTCCCCGGAGTCTCAGTCTCACGTTACATCAGTATAACACAAAAATCTCACCAATCCCATTACGTGCTTAATGACATGGCTGTGCACCCTCAGCTTGAGCGGAAAGCCATTGTTAGCCGCCGTCATTGCTGGAAACTGTATGTTAACCAGAGAGGAAGTTAGGAGGCCGCAGCCACTGGTTTAATTAAACCGACTCCTCCCACTGAAGAGTAGTCTTATCGCAGGAAAGCTGCGATATGTCAGAAAACCGCTCAAATGTCCATGGAGCCAAATGAAGGCTGTTTCATGAGCGGCTCCCTGTTGTTGTTGCTGAGCAAACAAATTACCCGTTTTGTCACTCCAATGACAGAATTTCATCTGAACCACTTACCAGCTTTTTAAACCATGTGATTTCCTGTTTTTTGCCATGGAACATGATTACATTAAACAATAATAAGAATAGTATTATTGATTTAAGGGATTTAACCAGCTAATTAATATACATTAGCCCCTTTAGCCCAGTGTTTTACTGAATGAAACCCAGTACTGCTGATGGTCCAAATGTTCAACAATGTAACACTTTTAAAAATCTTTGTTAGGCTTTTTTAAGGGATGGGTGCATCGCACAGGCCAAAATGTCTAGCTAAACACCAGCAAAACCCTGACTAGCTGAGAAAGTGATCTTGGGTATTCCATCCAGCTACTCGTGTGGTAAAGAGCACAGCTGAACGGAGACATGGGCAAGATAGGACGGCTGCTGCCGTTGAACCCCAATACCTACGGGAAATCGCATATTTTCATGCATTAGAGACAGACAGACTAAGAAAGAATATAATGTCGATTTTAATCATGTAAAACTGACTGTCTCAAAATGCACACTGTATATAGAGGCTGAAAAATTCCCGTGGTAATACATTTCTAACAGCACTTTAAGGTGGTAATAATGTATATAAAAGTCATTACTAACAGAGCTTAAGCTGTAAGGAAGCATGAAGTGAAAGAATGAACGTTTTTCTTACAGTTACAAGGTTGGGAAATACCTCTCACACTCCTCAAAGATTCTATTTGAATACATTACAGTCTAAATTTAGTGAGCACCATTATTAGCTTGTGCACAACATCAAAACAGAAAAATAATTAATTGTTTAAATTAATCTGCAGAAAATTTTCCTTTCATGCATTTTAGAACCAAATGCATCAATTAGCAGGATAGTCTAGGTCACCTCAAGGACTTTGCAGTCAGGACATTCAAATCTAGGAGGGAATTGCAGTTGTACTAATGTGTATACTGCTTTACAAAAATGCATTAATATGTGTGAATACATATTTTAATGGCAGGAAAGTGTATGAATGAGCCTGGGCCTGTGATTGTGACGGTCCAGCCATTTAAATGGCCACTTGAACATGATTGTGTAACTGTGCAGCTCCAAGCCCGGTTATTGGAAGCAGATGTGCCCTGTTCAGTTTCGGAGCTGAGAAGACCCACCCCCCACCCCCCATTATTGATTGCTCATCCTCTGGCGTGTTTGGGCTATCGGCAGGAATCCTTGGTTAACATTATAAACAGAGCAGGATTAGTGGGCCAGCGGCGGTGGTGAAGGACTGGGAGGTGGAGTCATGGGGAGTAGATGGAGGGAGGGGAAGGGGGATAGGTAACAAGATGGGGGGGGGGGGGGGAGCAGGAGATAATTTAGAGCGATAAAACTGAGTCTGGCACTTTCCACACTGCCGCCCCACTGCTGCCGATACCCCCTGCGACGGGGGGCAGTGCTCCATCCTGTGCACATGACGTCCCTGCGGCTGCCGATACCCCCAGCGACGGGGGGCAGTGCTCCATCATGTGCACATGGCATCCCTGCGGCTGCCCGGAACGCTGCACCTTTCACAAATAAGTGTTCCTGTGTGTGTGTGTGTGTGTGTGGGGGGGGGTTATCTGCCCCTGACAGGATCTCATTATTCCGGAAAAACAAGGAGTTCTTCTACACCACCGACTCACTGACCCCGACTCTCTCTCTCTCTCTTTCCCACTGCGGCTCAGTGTGACAATGAAAAAAAAAGGACTCCCTTGGTCATGCTATATCTGTGGCAGGTCCCGGCACACGGCAGAAAAAAAAGTAGAAACTTCCTTCAGAAAGCAGGAATGCTAAGTATTACCCACAACACCACGCTGCCGCCACCCCTGCCAAGCCTGGTGCCGGGCCAAGACAGCAAGATGACAGAGTGTGGTATCGGGGGCAGGCAGCTCCGCCCCTCTTCGGGCTGCCCCTCCCTCCCCGACTTCCCACAGATGATCCGAATGCTGTGCTACTGTCCCGGGAACATCACCCCTCCGGATGGCCAGTGAATGCTTCTCAGCAGACATCACTTTGGCTTCCTCATGACTGATTTTGGTTGTAAACAACCTAAAAAATATATTTTATACCACCAAAAAGTACGCTGGAGGTTGGGCTCTGAGCTCGGCACTCAGGTTATGATTTTGAGCACCAAATTCAACCAGGAGTTCAGCTGGCCTGAGAAATAATTGGCCCCATTCCCCTCCACCTTCAGGATAGACCGGGTCTGGTTGTATCAACTTCTGTGCCCATGTGTGGTGCCCCCTACAGGTGCAGTAGGCAACTGGCTGAAAGACCTGCCAGCCCTATACCTGTAGCATGGATACACGGGTGCGTGCCTGTATTGATGCTTCCCAGCATGTCTCGCTGTTAGTGGGAGTGGGGGGTGATTTCTCGCCTTCCATCTCTGAGGCCTGTCAAAGCTGTTTTTGTGTATGTATGTCACCTATTGCAAAGAGACAGTCGTGCTGAAATGTCTCATGAAACGCTTTAGAAAACATAACGTCCCACATTAGTGCGTAACGTCAGTTCAATAGCCTTTCAGTGCGTACAATTAAGGCATCTTGCTCAGGCAGATGCAGTTAAAAAGCGCTGTGTTGTATATCAGACCAGAGATAACATTCAATCGTAGTGAGAAACAGTGTCACAAAATAGTAAAAGAATAATACCGACACAGATGCGTGTGAGTAAGTGTGTGTGTGCGTGCGTGTGTGTGCGTGCTGTGAGGGACTATGCGTGCCTGTGTGTGGAGCATGACTCACGAGCGATGCAGCCGCCCACAGGAAATACGTCGGAGCCGCTGTATCTCCGTCCCCGTCTTTGTCTCAATCTGCATCTCCGTCTGTCTCCGTCTGTCTCCGTCTCCGAGGCTCGTGCTGCTAACTGATAGTTTCACCCTCGCTCTGCAATTAACTGGGCTGAGCCCTCGGGAGGGAAGGAAAACAGAGAGAGAGAGAGAGAGACTGGCAGGCCAGCGGCGCCGCCTGGCCAGGCTGTGATGCTATCCCAGCGGTGCTGTTATCACAGACGGGCCGGAACGAGGCGGCGTCACTTATCCGGGCCGCTCGGGCACCGGGCAAATCCGCGTGGCCTGGGAATGACCCGGGGCGGGGCTCCATGAGCTGCGGCGGAACTGACAAGCCAGCAGCCATCGCTGCTGCATCCTGGGCTTCTCTCTGCGGGCTGCGCTCTCACAGCTGCCTGCCACGTGTGTAAACCAGCTGCCTAATTATAAGTAATAAACAAATTATAATTCAGCTAACTTCGCTGTCTAACAGGCACTTATGTCCTGAGCGACTCCATGAAGCCGGTGGAATGTGATGGTTAAGCTGCTTTGGGCTGTGACTGCTCACCCATAATTCTGTCTGTACTGGGGTAACTGTACTGTCCACTAATGGAGAGACTCACTCTGAGACTCCATCTCTTCATGTGTGTAACAGGAACTGGGTTTAAATAGTGCTGCATCATACCCTGAGAAGTGGTTCTCTGCACTAAGACATTTTTTATTGTCTGGAAGTTTGAATGAGCATAAACTTTCACTTATCTTAATCTTCTAAGAAGACGATGTTAAATGAGTTTGTTAAATGATCACATGAAAGATGTTAAATAGGACATACATCATAAACGAATAATACAAGAAAAATGAGGAATATAATCTTATCACATATCAGGTGAGCTTTAAATTGAGACATGAAGGACACCTTTCCACAGAGTAGCATCCTGGCATTAACCCCGCCTGATGGTATAGATATGAGTCTTGAGGAGGCATGCCTTAAACTGTGTACAAAAGTCGTGCGGGACACACAAGACTGTATGTATAAGTACAGCTCCTGTCTGCTTGTCTCCCACAGTGCTTCTGTGATGTCGGCGCTCTTTCTGACAGCCTGTAGCATCGCCCTGCACTGCACTGCACGCGATCTGCACATGATCACAGAACAATGCGAGTTTTTGGATCCCGATGGCTGGGAACGAAAGGTTAAGGGTCTGGAGAAATCACCTAATGCTAAGTGGTCCCCAGCAAATGAAGGGGACGGTGATAAGGCCTGCAGCCTTGCTGACTGTGGAAGCTGCGCTGTCACACGCAGTGGAGGTGCCAGGGCGGCGCTGCCAGTCGGTCTCCATGTTCCTCCTTCTGCCGCGGACGCTAGTGCATGTGGGTGTCAGCTCCAGCACAAGCTACATGCAGCTCTCCAGGTATTCCTGGAGCCAAAGTCTCTCATTTCAGACCCCCCACCCCCCTGCCTTTGTCTCTCCGTCTTATCTGAAAGAGAAGTAATCCTGAATCTTTGCCAGACACAGGCATGCAGGCCATTTCAGAGAGGTGCATTCCCCCTCGCAGTAAAACCTCTCTCATCTCTGCTGATCTTGTGAAGTGGTGAGAGACTCCGAGATGCAACGCCTTGGAGTTCGGGAGAGAAAATGGAAAGTTCAGGTGGGAGCTGAAGCCCCACAAAGAGAATGGAAGTGGACTTGGGTTCAAGTATTACAGCAAATCCCTGTGATTCCTTCAAGCATGTCAGAGGCACGTTGTGGCCACATGTTGTGGCCTTGCAGCCTTGGCCTGCGGCCTGACAGATCCTTCACAGAACCACGACACAAACAGTTGCAGTTCATTCAGTCTTCGGGTGGGGGTGGATGGCCAGCCTCTCGTTATCCTGTCCTGCATCATGGCTTGTCTGTCCTTTAGGCAATCCCCCCCCCCCGTTTAAATGGGACTTTTCCCCATATTGATAAGATTTTATAAGCAGAGGGTGTGTATTTGGAAAACGTCACAAATACTTTGCAATTAGACTGTAGTTCTATACTTGCTGCTATTTACCTACCTGAGAGATTTGTCACTTTAGAGATCCTAGGCAGAGAGAATGTCCCTTTAAAATATATTTCAATGTATAAACTTTTACAGAAAAGGAGTAAAAAAAGACAGAATTGAGATGGGAAAAGGGGTAGATAGCATGGATGGATTTTAAGTAGTGCTATCATTCCGCAACCGGAGGGTTGCAGGTTCAAGCCCTGGTTCCTCCTGACCCCATCAAAGTGTCCTTGAGCAAGACGCTGAACCCCAAATTGCTCCTCGTGTGCCGGTTGGCACCTTGCATGGCAGCCTTCACCACCGGTGTAAGAATGGCTGAATGTGAGGCATAGCTGTGAAGCGCTTTGAGTTGGGTGCACCAACCCCCTCTGGAATTGGTCGAGTCCCCCGGTTGTCCTACATCTTCACTGGTTCTGAGTGATGTCCAACAAGAACGTCCAACATGTTAGGCTGGGGAACTAGCAGCCTTTACATTCCTAACTCCATGCTGCCAGCAAATAAAGCTGGGAGCTTGTGGCCGTGACGCCATATTGCCAGAGGTGACCGTGGCGGTGAGCCGCCTTCTCGCTGGGGTCACCTATGACCCCTTAGGTGTCCGGTATACGTTTCAGTGCGATGCTTCTGGGATCGGGGCCTAGGGAAGCATTGTTTGCAGGGGAGACGAAGACAGGCTGGTGAGCCGTGACATGTCAAACTAGGAAGTCAGAGGCCCCACAGTGGTGCTCAGGATATCCAGCAGTAAACATGTTCTGGCAGGACAGGAAGCCGCGACAAGGACCCTGAATCCTGCATGCTGGAAAGAGTGACAATGGCCCGGCGTGGCACAGAGACCGGCTGATGGCAATCCCATATGTGCAGCTCTCTTCAGGTAAGGGGAAACAGGGGATAATAATCGCTTTTCATTTGACTGGAATAGCGTTTGGCATTATAGCACCCATGAAGTCACCAGCCGTATTGTTAAAAACAGCATAATCACGTCTCCAACGTATCGCTACATGCAAATGAGTTACTACAGAGTTCAAATGAATGTTCTGTTTACATTGAGGGTATAAGTTTTGGCCATTTTGTTTTTTAAATCGGATTTCCCCCCTCATTCTAACCCTTGACCTTATAGTCCCTCTAAAGCCCATTGTCTGCTCTGAAGTTAATTAATTTCCTCTCTGTGGGATGTAAATGACATGTTTCTGAACTCCAGTGGGTGGGCGTGATCTCCCTCTCTTTCAGCTCATTGGCTTGTGCACCCATTAAGATGTGGCAGCTTAACCAATCATGTGGAAGATTGGGCACCTCAGTCCGTTGGACTCCCGCCCCTCACCCACATTTACAGCTGTCATGTGACTTTCTATTCGTAATTAATTGGGCTCCAGCACATAACAAAGCAGGCTAATCTATGCCCATTGTCCTTTGCTCGCCTCTGGAGTGAGATACAGTCCTTGGCACCTCCTTGGGAGTGAGCAGTCCTATCTTATTGTCTTTCCAGCAGGCTCTTACCCTGGCAGGCCAAGGCTTACATCAGGAACAGCACAGCTCATCTCCTGCCTTCATAGTGCTATCCCCGTCTGGATCCCCAGCTGAAACATGTGGCAAAGGGTTCTCTCACGTCAGATTCATGAGTCACAGAAAGACGAGAACAGACACTTGATTGGCCACAATTGATTAAGATCACGTTAAGTTTCAGTCACGTGACCTCAGTGTCCATGGTTTTTCTATCCACACTGCTGATTATGAGTACCAGGCTCATAGCCAGAGATAAATTCGGGGTGTGGGGTGGCCACCTGCCTAATGGATAGACATATAGGTACCACGTGTTGGGTTATATCAGTCTATTGAAAAGGACCAGATGGATTCCATTTAAATCTGAGTTTTGTTACCTTTGCTCTCTAATGTAGAATCATTTCTTTGGACCGATTCTGGACTGGTCCGGCAGGAGCAGACACTCTGAAAATAATACAGGATGATAAAGGCTCATGCATGTCTTGGCCAGATCCATGGAGCCGCTTACTGCCTTCACTGTGCCCACGAGACACTCACACACACCCTAACGTGCCAGTTTCTCTTTAACCCGAAATAGGAAATTTGATCAGTATTGTGGCTGCAACCGAATTCGGTGCAACACATTTTCACCGTCTAACAATTTGAACTAGTGGTTTAACTTGATAAAAATTCATTCATTGATGTTACGATGCGAGGTGACGCACTCCAGGACACACGTGTTACGCTTCAGCGTGATTCGGCCCAGCTGAACACCCACAGCAAGGTTTGACCGAGGTACAGCCTCTACAGGTCAGTCAGACAGGCTAAGCGTCTCACACACTTTTTTCAGTATTTGATGCACTTTCTCATTTATATGTGTGCTATCCTAAGCGTTGACGCCTTGATTGTTATGATAACAATGTTAATAAAAAAAGGAAAAAAAATGGGCACGAAACAGTGTCATTTTTCAAAGACCTTCTTTAACAGCTATAAAATGCGAGGGAGGAACGCAAGATAAACTAACAGAAAATTGGACATTATGGTCCCTCTGATCCTGGGAAATATTACGGGGGACTTTTGTGTGTAATTGCAGCCCCGGAGCTAACCTCCAGCATGGCAGCGGCCAGTGGGGCTCTGTGCCAGTGAGGGGTGCCCACACAGCCACCCTCTGAAACCCGGAAGCTAACCTCCAGCATGGAAACGGCCAGTGGGGCTCTGTGCTAGTGAGGGGTGCCCACACAGCCGCCCTCTGAAACCCCGGAGCTAACCTCCAGCATGGAAGCGGCCAGTGGGGCTCTGTGTCAGTGAGGGGTGCCCACACAACCCTCTGAAACCCCTGAACCTAGGATAATGTATCGGGCCGGCAATCTGCCGTCTGAGGCGCTGGGTGTCGGCAGCTCGCACAGAGGCATTGTGGGTAAGAGGACATATCTGCGGTGGGAGAGGCGGCAGGGCCTGGACCGGCCAGTCGGCCAGAGGACACTCTGTTTGTGTTTGGAGAGCAGGGCCCTTATCTCCAGCCTGGGCTGACGCCACGCTCTTCCTGTTTAAAATCGTTAGTGGTGATTTTTCTCTTCACTTCTGCCTTCTCTGAAGCCAGCCCGCATGGCTCCACAGTTCCTACTGCCTGCCTTTTTTTTCTTTCCTTTTCACTGGAGATTAGATAGCTGCCCGCCAGCTGACGCAAATGGCTGCAGCGTCGCCCTGCTAGATGCACGCGAATGTGATTGGCAAAAATATTTTTCACTGCTAAGTGCCACTGGCAGGTAAAACAAATAACTAGCAACGTGGAAGAAGCAGCCCATTTTTTCAGCTTGTTAGCGGGGAAATGGCTGTCAGGTCTTTGGGACAGGCAGGACGCAGCAGCCTGGAACCCCTGCATGGATCCCGCTGCAGCCCACTCACATGCACACGCAGCACAGACACACACACATCACATTCACACACAGAGCACAGACACACACAGAGCACAGACACACACACAGCACAGACACACACACATCACAGACACACACAGAGCACAGGAGCACACATGCAGCACAGGCGCGCACTCACACACACACACACACACACACACACATGCAGCACATACACAGGAAGCAGATGTCATATGAGAAATGTGTAACATGCTAAAATAATAATAATATCATCATCATCCATTAATCTTGCATAATCATTCACCCAGTAGCCACAGTCAGTCTGGAACCCCAGGGCACGAGGGACGGGTCACCCAGGATCGGATGCCAGTCCATCACAGGGTGCACAAGCGCACCTTATGGGCAATTTATAAGAGTCAGGGGCCTGTATCATGAAGCAGGACTTCTTGTTTAGCCAGATAACTTGTTGGATTTAAGGTAGTCTGTGCTAAATGCAAGTGAACAAAGGTAAAGTCCGTTTAAACTGAGGTGCCTTAAATCCAACAAGTTATCCAGCTAAGCAAGAAATCCTGCTTCGTGATACACGTCCCAGTTCAGATGATCATAATAATAATAGTAATAATAATGATGATAATGAGGACGACGGAGTTCCTTGTTTTCCGTGCACGATGGCCATTCCTGGCTGGTTTTCCATGGAGTCGTTAACTCGACTTGCTGTTATGCAGTGGAACTGGCCTGCTGACTGCTGAGTGCTGATTGTCCGTGCTGTCGGGATACCAGAGGCCCCCAGTGTTGCCCCCTAGCCCACAGAGGTTTCTGCAGTTATTATCCAATGTTTATTCTCAGTATGACTTTTATGAAATGGGTAGGAAAAATTTAATTTGTCATTGGTAGGTAAAAATCAGCCCATTGGAGTCTATTTCAGCTACATCTAGCAGAAAGATACTATTGTTTTTTTACCTGACAAGTGTAAATTTAACTCCAGACAACATGCACAATATTTCTCCACCAGTTGACCACTTTAGATGGCAAAAATACACATGAATGATTGCTTCACAAAGCCCATTGTTAAAAACAAAACCTTTACAATCACCAGGACGGCTGCTCAGCGCTACAGCTGATTGTGTCATCGATGTTCAGATTAAAAATATCTCATAAAGCCCACACATCTTTTATTTACACAGTTGGTGCTCTTTTCCAGAATAATAAGCATGCTGAGTGTATCATATATACTGTATATGTAGATTACTTCCACTTATATACATATAAAGATGGAGGCCAGAAAGGCACGGGCTGGCTGGCTGCGTTCTTATTAAATCCAAATTTCTCACTTGTGGGACTAATAAAGGATTATCTTATCTTATCTTATCTTATCTTAAATCCACCGTGGGCGAGGGCGAGACACAGGCAGAGAGGTG
>JAODLD010000008.1:9510738-9527473 GCA_026781065.1 Mormyrops boulengeri
GGTGATCAGTGGTCATTGTTGACACACCACAGCACACAGTGCACAACAACGAAATGTGTCCTCTGCATTTAACCCATGTGTGAGAATGTAACATAGTAGGGGGCTGCTAATTCAGAGCTTACATTAAGGTCATGATACATTTTTTTCACTTCATTAAGTATTAAATAAGTGTTACATAGCTAAATGAACCGTGCCTGTTGTGTTTGACTCCCAAGTACGCCATATATCACATTGCAATTAAAGTTTTTGGAACACGATTAACAAAGAAATAAACATGTATTCCGCTGATTGCAATACCGCATCAATGATAAACAATAGCAGACACTAACTCTGTACACGCAATGAGAGGGTGAGGTTCGGATGAAGTTTAACAGCGTACGCGCGTCTGCGAGGGAGCAGCGTGGACAGACATGGGCCGGACTGCTC
The DNA here is from genome assembly GCA_026781065.1 of Mormyrops boulengeri. Lineage (NCBI taxonomy): Eukaryota > Metazoa > Chordata > Actinopteri > Osteoglossiformes > Mormyridae > Mormyrops > Mormyrops boulengeri. The sequence goes on from JAODLD010000008.1 coordinate 9,511,165, forward strand.
ACTCGAGTGTTAACGTTACTGCCTGCTTGTCATGTACTGCTGGTCTGTGCCTGCAGGGGTCTGCATGTAAGCGTGTGCGTGTGACTCATAGCGTAGTTTACCTAGCGGAGAACAGGAAACACTGACAGACAGCTACAGACTCGCTAGCACGCTGTTTTGTTTAATGTCAGTGCTAATCCCAGAGCAGTCGTTAACCCAGCCGCATTACTGACATGCCCTTAAGTATCTGCCCACATTTAACATAATTCTGACATGTAAGAATGCTGTTGCATTATCTTACCAAGCAGTACGGAAAAGCAAAATTCCAAAAGTCAATATAATTACCTCTTCTGCCCTTGAGGCTCAAATTATCGATTGAGCAACACAAGGATGAGGGTGCCACATTATCCAAACTGCCAATTAAGTTGGAATCCAACCTCCATTTTCCGTTTTATATGTAATTATGATAAACAGAAAAGCTGCAAGTGGCCCTGCCTTCTGCTGCTGGGCTCAGGGGCCAGTTTGCAGGGGGAATCCGGGCCAGCCGCACACGCCGGGCCAGCCGGACACGCCGGGCCTGTCGCACATGCCGGGCCAGCCAGATTCTATAAAACGTCTGCTGTGGGCTGATCTCAGGCCCGGCCATGTGATTCACGGTTGTTTTGTGAAAGCTTTATTGGTGCAAGGAAGTATTAAAAAATGGACTGTTGCACCATATGAGTTTCTATGTAGCTCTCAAGCACTCAGTGGCGTTTTGACATAGCCCACCCCATTCCCCCCACCCAACACACACACACACACACACACACACACGCACACATTCACTCTCAAATGGGCGGTAATCCAGTGAGGAGCCAAAGATCAAATTGTATGTGGCTGGATGTTCTCTACAATCTAAGTTCTGTTTTTATTCATGAACTCTCCTGGGCTACTCACTGAACGTTTGATGTTTCCATATATAAAAAGCCCGCACATTTCCTCATGAGTTAATGGGCTGCCAGTGGAGAGGGACACCCTTCTGAATTAACGCAATTCTGTTTTCACAAGAACAGCGCACTATTCATTAATCACTTTTTTGCACATCTCTACAGAACCCGGCCCCCAGATGACCTTAGACGGTCGATTATTGCCAACATACGGAGCAACCGGATCGAAGTTAAACCGGACGTCAGCTGGAACCGGGCCGACGGTCACATGATGAGTTAAGCAGGTCACCCAGGTTGGCCTGGGAACGGTGAGATCCCTGCAGGCCCCACGGTCATAAATTATTTACCGGCTGGTTACTGCAAGGCTGCACAGCGACCAGAGGAAGTCAAAGCAATAACAAGGCGACTGTGAGAGCAGGAATACAGATGCTTATTATAGTTTTATCTGTAGAAACGTCGCTAATTTGGCCCATAAAGAGGCTGTTCGGTGCCCATCCCAGCCACTCAGACAGACGGCGGCAGGCTTCCACTTCGCAGTTGTTATCTAGGCCTCCAAGACAGACTGACTCCACAAGCGGCTGAACAAATGCTGATAAAAATTGGGAAAATATTATTCTCTGTGCAAGCTTGGTGCAGCTGTGAGTCGTGGACTCACCAATGGCAGCCGTGATGCGACTGTCCTCGTGAGTCGAGGGGTGGGATGGGGGGTGGGGGGGTGCTGTGTCACAACACATAATAACTGATCCATAAATGTGGTTCTGAAATAATAAAGCCGGTTAGTGATGACCTCAAATTGTACCAGCCAGAGTGTGTTTTTGTGTTTTGTTTAATACTGCATGGAAATGTTTATAAATACTAAGCAGTGTGTATTATTTCGGGGGTGGTTTTGTTCACCATTTTATTTGGGGGTGTAGTTTCTGTGGGAACCATGTGTTCCCAGCTTTGGTTTTGGAGGGAGGGGGCGAGATGCAATCAACAGTGACATGCTACAGACTTTCCTCTCAAACTGCTTCTTTTGACAGTGAATGTCTAAGATGTCTGACATTTTCTGACTCCAGCTGAACATAACTGTGCAAAGGTTCAATTACTTGATCTCCAAAGAAATGGTGCCGGTAACCAATGGGAATTAGGGAGGAACCACAGGCAGCTGGACAGACAGTCTGAGCCCCAAATGGACGACTCCTCAACACCAACATGGAATCTTTCAATATTATCTCAGCATTATAGGCCTAGTAAAACTTAAGTAAATGTTTTCATTTATTTATTTGCTCATGTAGTAACAGTGATTCTTCCAGACATCCCCAACGCCTGGCAAAAAAGTACAACGGACTTGATATAATGATGTAAATGATACAGAAATGTGAGCTGATTTTCTGTACCTTATATATTGTACATAGCAGAAATTTTTCCAGTTGTCCATGGAGATGTAATTAGGCGAGAATCTCAGTGATGTAAACACAGAGCTGTCGGTTTGTGATTAGGCCCTCCCAGGTATGGCAGACCACGCCTGCCACCGGCCCAGACTCCGCGGAGCCCCGCCACCGCACCAGGGAGTGTAGCACCGCTTCCCCATGCGTCGCCGTCCCGTTCACCACCAAGCAGACAAAACCTCTTACGTGCCTCATGAAAGGTCACTCTTCCTCTCCTAAATCACCTGGACGTTAAGTCTGGCAGGGGCAGCAGAACAGTGGGAAGTGGGGGTGGCCGAGACGATGTGGAATTTGGTGTGATGGGGGGCACCTGCCTGCGGCAAGGTTCCCCACGTGTGAGAATGGGGTGACACTGGGAATGCCATCAGTAGCTTCTCTCATGACAGCACAGGCCTGCAGCACTGCCCGTTTCCCATAATGCAAAGGGAGGATGACACGCATCCCACTCTCTTCCCCTTTCCAGCTCACTCACCCTTTACATTTATCTTTCCAGCAAATATTCAGCATTTCCAGCTATCATACAAAACATAATTTGTTCTATTGTTTTTTTACATGTTTAATAATAAGAAAACAATTAGGGAAAGTTTATGCTTCATAAAAGGAAATTATTTTAGGTTTAATGCACAGAGCACCTGATCAAGAAGAGATTCCCACAATATATTATATATTTTTTCACAAACACAAAAAAAAACTTATATCCAAAACAGAGACTTTACATTAAACCAGGATTAAAGGCCAGGATGTCATTCACTTTCTCAAACTATTTTTACTGAGTGAACAATATAAATGAAATCACAGCAGAAAATAAGACTTTCAGTAGCATTTGTGTTAGATGCAGATACGCCTTCCAAAGTCCATCTGGCTTCTGCTGTTCTCAGGGTCTGCACCTTCCCTGTCTGTCTTGTTAATGTCTCAGCACTTAGGATTCCCGCTTTTCACTGTACAATCTTCTGTATTACCCTTATTTTCAATTCTACAAAGCCCTACTTTTCATATTATGGGTTCTAAGCTCCCTTTGTCCTGGTGATGGTGTATGTTACTCAGGAAGATGAAATTTCATTCTTTGTTTACAGGTGGAAGCAGCATCAGTAATAAAAACACGACGTAGTACATTATCCATACTGTACCTGTTTAATGTGCCTGTCTTTTCATACCAAAAAAATCATGCTGATCCTGACAAACAGCACATCCACGGGGGAATCCATGCTGAGCCTCGGTGTAGTTTGCCTGTACTGTCGTCTTTCTTTAAATTACTCCCCTTCATTGCTGCTATGACTATTAGCATATGAATTAGTTATCTGCAGATTCACATGGTAACACCAAAGGTGCCCTGTTTTAAATACATCCATTCATCCATCCATTCATCCATCCATTCATCCATCCATTTTCTGTAACCGCTTATGCTATTGAGGGCCCAGAGGCTACGGCTACGGCTGCCCAAATCCCTAATTAACAATTACATGTTTGTATCACCCATCCCTGAATACCTAAAGCTACACGGTGAAGACATCAATGTGGTTTAGCTCACTGCAAGGTCTTCCTTACAGCATAATGCAGTGCGATACTTTTAAATATTAAAGACAGAGAATGCTTTAAGAATGAATATAGTCATAGAGTTTATTATTAATTTTTCCATCCGTCCGTAAAATTGTGCGATAATCCATCTATCCATCAATCATCTATGCATCCTTCAATCATCCTTCCATCCATCCATCAATCATCCATCCATCCATCAATCATCCATCATCCATCTCCTACCCACTTATCTTGGTCAGAGACACAGAGAACCTGTCCGTTATCCAAGGCAGCACAGGGCAGAAAGCGGCAGCACACCCTGGAAGGGATGCCAGTGCACTGCAGTGCACATTAACACTTACACTCATACAATCATTCACAAAGGACACTTTCCACACACCAGTTAACCTAAATGCATGCCTTTGGATTGCGGGAAGAAGCCAGCGTTTCTGGAGGAAGCCTATGTCCTGTGAAACTAGCTTTTCATAAATGTATTTATTATTAACTTGCATGCATATGATATATTTTATAAGGATGATGTAGAATGAGTCAAGTCACGCGTCCATGGGACTGTTTCTATAGCTGTTCATTCACTATGCATCAATGTTAGGGCAGTAAGAAGCTGGAACCCCTTGATAATAGGGTGACCTCTGGCTTGGGTGGGACGCTAGGCAGCTGAACAGAAGAGTTACAGATTTAACAATGACTGATGTACCTGAGCTGCATGAGCGACAAAGCCAGAGGACCTTAATGAAAACCACACAAGCCGACTGAGAACGTGAGATGTGGGTGAGGATCAAACGCTTCACCTGTACAGCTAAACCTCTGCTCACTGAACCATTGTGTGCCCGCACTGCGGCTGTACGCTTGGAAAGATCCGCACCGTGCGCCCGCACTGCGGCTGTGAGCTTGGTAAGATCCGCACCGTGTGCCCGCACTGCAGCTATACGCTTGGTAAGATCTGTACCATTACTTATAGTAATGATTAATAAAAATTGATACACTTAATAAAAGAGCCCATTTTCATTCTTATCATGGCTTAAAGAAACAGCAATGAAAATCAAAAATATTGAATGATATTCCACTAATGAAGTTCATCACTATCACACACAGTAATAGGTTTTGTTTTTAAACTTTCTGCTTCCTTCTTTAGTAACTATCAACGGTACATCAGGAGTTTCTGTTGATATTAAACTGGGCAGCATACTTTATACAGGTATCCCAGCCTGCGAGGTTTCCCCTGGGCCCCATCAGTGACCTTCTCCATTCTGCAGGTGTAACTGGACTGGTGTAGGCCTCACACATCTGGCTGGGGTTGGGGGGTGGCGTGGTTTTCGGAGGGTGCGGTGGCTATGTGAGGGGTCCATGCCGATGGGAATGCAGGGTGAAGATTGCATTGTGCTGTTCTTGTAATTACAAGACCTTGTATTCACTGCCTGAACCATCACGGTCATTTTTCTTAACATATAAACACCATTGGACCTGAACACTTACTTCACACTGACACTGTACAGAACATCCTTCCCTGAAAAAAAATGTGTGCAATCTTCTGAATTTATTAGATAACGCGACCAATTTAATTGGTGAAATCCGCTCAAAGTCAAATTTACTGAGAATAATATATCAAAAAGATAACAGAAAATGTCGAAAACATGTTGTGTAAGTCCTCACATTCTTACACTAAAAACAATTACCCACGTCAGTGCATTTCAGTTACTCTGCTCTTTTTACTTTGAACGTATTTAATGGTTACTGAAAAATCACATTTTTATTATACCTTCTCTTTCCAAACGTTCTTTAAATTTGACCCGGTGTTTCTATGCCCGAAGCACTGATCAGCGCCTAGTGTTGACAATATGCTTAAGAGAGGGCAATTTCTTTCATTCAGTGTCAATCATAGATTTGTAGTGGGCGCGTCTATTTTCTTTTTTTGACCAATCCTCGTCTCGGGGGGCAAGACATGAGGACTCGGAGGCCAATCGACGGACCTCATTCCTGAACTTTTGCTCCTCTGAGCAAGTTAAGACATCGGGGGGCGTGGCCCCGCCTCACTGACTCCACTTGAAAGCTAATTAACTCTTCAAGTTCCGATTCGCTGAAGCAATATATATATTTATATATTCCTGCGGTATACATGCTAGTGCTGTTGATTTTGGTTCTATTAGGTATAACATAAAATCACAATCGTGATGTAACTTTTGCGACGCAGTCTTGTATATATAAAGAAAGTTTGAAACTGGATTTATTGGATTCGTTTTTACAATCGATGGTTACTTCATATTACTTTAAAAATGCTACAGACTTCGCAGTTGTTATCTCATTACTTTAATATTTATTTATTTTGCTTCATTAAACTATGCATAAGTGACGAGACATAGATAAAAAATGAATACAGCCGATATCCAGTGGGTACGAGCCTACACGTTTGGGTGGGTGATTATTGCTGGAATTCGCTCACAAATGAGGGGCCCAGTACGTCATGAGGTCATTCTATGGAATTCCGTGGGCTTCCCGCTCGGACAGAAATTCCTTATGTGCAGGTAACGTGCTCCCCGTGGCAGGGTTGCAAAGCCGTTGTGTGTGTGTGTGTGTGTGTGTGTGTGTGTGTGTGTGTGTGTGTGTGTGTGTGTGTGTGTGTGGTACAATTCATAGAATTTGGTTACTGTGCGATGCACTCACTTTGTTGTCCAACACGAGGATTTAAAAAGTATACTTTGGAACTAGGGGAAAAAATAAAATGAAAATCACTCCAGAGTGTCATTTTCATAGTTTTTCCAACCTGCTGTTTATATGGGACGGCGATTTCCTCCGTAAATTTCTATTACAGAGAATGGAAGAGGTGAATGTTACGCCTTTAAGAGTTAAGAAACTTGAAACCTTGTTTGCGCAACAATCAGTGCAGCTCACAGCCGCCAAAGTGTCTAGACTAGCACATGATGAGAGGCAGCCAATGGCTCCTTGGCTATCCTCGGGGGCCCCGTGTGTATGTGTGTGTTTCAGAAAAAACGAGAGAAACGGGGAAAGAAAAGCCAGGCTGCTGTGTGACCAGATCTGAACACGGGGTCAGTCGCACGTCTGAGCCTAAGGATTGTTCGTCAGCAGTCTTCATGCTATAATACTTTGGAATTCTACGCGAATGCTTTACTATGGTGACTAACCAATGGGATTGTGAATTCTGAAAGGAATTTCTTGGGATTAATTCACAGCGGAGCAGCTCCATTCATGTGTCGAGCGCTGCTTTAAAAGGAAATTTTTTAAGGTGTTCCAAAGTCCAGAAACAAAGCGGAAGCGCAGAGTGATCGATTTCTGCTGTTTACTAGGTTACATTCGCGTAGTTTTTTTTTGCAGTCGCTGGTGCAAATACTTATAACATCGCTTGAGAATCGCGGTTAATGCTTTATGCAGTTTTGTGTGTAATAGCTGGAGTACAAAGAAGTTTTCTGTTGTTCCAGGGAATAGAATATTATGTTTTATGCATTTTGATTTCAGTGTGTTATTGCATTTTGGGACGCTTTTCCTTTTAAATGCCGTTTATTATTTTAGCTCATAATCTAATGTTGCTGTTTGGCCGCAAATATACAGCGTTCGGCTGTGCATGCACTGCACGGCATTTACAAACCATTTATGTTGTACGACAACCATAAAAGAATTTGTAATTCACTCCGATCTGAACAAGAATACAAACTCTAGATTTATAAATTGTCGTATGTTCAGGTCGAAACGCTCAGGTCTTGTGCGGCGACTCTGGAGAAGCCGTTTGATTCCAGATAGACAGGGGGGCGATGGAAGTAGCAGAACCAGCGAAGGGGGTCGGGACGAACTGTGCGGCAATAACCCAGAAAAGATTTCCAAAACGGAGCTCGGACCGGTGACCCGAGGAGGTTCGACTGTGGGGAACCTTCAGGAAGTATGCACCAGATATCCATCGGAGAGTGGCGGCTCGGGGGACATTTTGGACCAAGATGGGGGTGCCATGTGTCTCATGGAAGAGGGAAGTCCCAGATCGGCACCGGAGAATGAATACAGAACGGTGACGTGCTGTTTGTTCAAAGACCGGGAACACTCGGAACCCAGAAGGCCAGATTCGGCTCGGGGTAAAGAACCTGGTTCGTGCCAGTTCGTGCTGAGGAACCACAGCTCTCAGGACGCTGCTTCTCCGGCAGCACTGGAGGCAAAGCAGCGCTCTGTCATTGAGCAGGAACTTAAAAGCGCCACCTATTCCTTGTTTAAAAGGCTAAAGGGAAAGCCGCTGGATACCCTTTTGGAGGCCGTGGAGTCTAAGGGGGGGATGCCGAGCGATTGTGTTATGGTATCGCGGACAGAGTTGCGATTGGGTGGCCATATGGCACCACCTCAGCTGCTTCTCTGTAAGCTTTATCGCTGGTCCGACCTTCAGCACACGGCCCAACTCAAACCACTTTGCGAGTGCCAGAGCTATGGGGCTTCGGATAGTCCGACGGTGTGCTGCAATCCCTACCATTACAGCCGACTGTGTGGCCCAGGTAAGTGCATGTGTTCTGCGTCCCGGGGTCTTGCAAGTGAGGCGGAAATTTCGGGTAATTTTCGCAGTTAGATCAAGTCGAGTAAGTTGTTCCAGTTACTATCGAATGCATCGCCTCACACAGAGTTTATGTTAAGGCTGTTCTGTTTGACCGTGACCGCGGGAATCTTTCCGGATCAACTTTTTAGCGACAATCACAAAGTCTTATCTGCGCTCGATCCCTGTCGCGCGTTGGAGTGACATGTTTTCAGTCCTTCGCGGTACGATGGGAATGACCGCTGTGGGGTGAAGTGGAGATGCTCCGCTTCTCAAGCGACGATTCAGTAAATAATCAGATTTACAAAATTACAATTAGTTATTGATAATGGAAAAAAAAAACAAAAACATTTAAACCCTCTGACATTAGCATGAGCAGATTTAATGTCTTGCATTATTTATTTACACTGATTTTTATTGCTACAATAGCATATGGGAATCTAACAGAATCAAACATCTTGGATATATATAAAAAGAATGAGCATGCAACCTGTTGTAATCGATTACCAGAAAAACCTAGATTAATTCTCAGTGGACAGCTGATACGGAATACCTCTGTTTATTGATGTCATGTTGATTGGGTTCAGTTAAGCATCGTCTGTTCTAAACGTGTGTTAGATAAACGGAAAACTTAGCTGTACTGTACCAGCCTTGTTTATCTCTGTGTCCGATCCTGCAGTAACTCCTAGAGCTTTCCAGCGAACATAGTTTGTCCCAATCCCAACTCCTTTACTCCCTCTGCTATCAGAATAAATGACATACGCCTTAGTATGTGGGAAAGAAATAATACAGTCGCATTGCATCCTTTTTAAACTGCTGCGCGTCTCATGTGACATATGTATGCGCCTCTGCTGTCCAGGTATTGATTTGGGCATCACTGCTTGCTTTATTCTAACGGTTCCCATATGTCTGTCTGCATTCCACATCCCACTTTGAAATGTGAAATGTTCACTGTTTTGTTCTCTGTCAAGACTATGACCCTTATTCAGTGCCTAGTCAAAATGTGTTCAGCGTATTGTTGTTTTTCAGCCTGGCCAATCCTCGATTCAGAAGCGAATACAAGAACAATATTGACATATGCTAGTAATTATCCTGGAAGAACACGTATCAAATCAGTCAGCTGGGGTGGAGAGTAAAAAGTTGTATGCAAGCACGTTAAAGGCTAAATATTGAAGTGTAGAGGAGGAATCTGTCAACTTGTATTGAACGTGTGATGGAAATGTTGTTGAGAATTTGCAATATCGAGTATTTTTGAGGGAGTCGTGACTGCGCAGTAACAGCGAAGACGCGGCGGCCTTATCTGGACGGGCTCGGGGTCTGCGGCCGGCGGCCAGCCCGAAGCACACAGTTAACCCGCAAATCTGATTCCCTCACGAATACGGTAGGCTGGAGGTGCGGCGAAGGCGGAAACGCGCGTTCCAGGGCCAATTTATTTCAGCTGCTTTTGGTGCCTCATAAACGCTTTATACATGCAATTTTGTGCACAAGTAACTCAGACTGAATGCGGCGTATACACAGCATTCAGCATTAAAGATGCATTAAAGATGACCACTGTACCGAAAAAGATTTTAAAATAATTTGAATAAGGTAACTGAAGTAACAACTGCTCGTAAAGTGACTAAAACGATGCACTAAAATGATGTATTATTTTTGGTGTAAATAAAGAATCTAGAAGACAGGATAATAAATCAACTGTCAGAAAACATAAACGCTTGATCCTTTAACTGAGTGGATCTCTTGCTTATTCTATTTCCTTGAGTAATCTATCTGGGTAATCCTTCAAATATAGCGATGAATGCGGGGGGCTGTTTTCTGCAGCCGGCGCTGGGCTTCTCGCAGCGTCCGTATATGATGACAGCTGCCCATTCTAGTGAAGAAGACGCGGCCCTTTTCTTTTACGGGTGTTACATCGTTCGCTTGAAGTTGAGCTGTTTTGACTGCTGTTTCGGCGGATCCATTAGCGCCGTCTTTATCTTTTCTCACTCAAAAACTACATACAGTAGGTAGGATATTACAGTGTAGCTTTTTCGCCCGTCACAATTTGACCGGTTGTCTCTACAGAGAAAAATGTGTGCAATTAATTTGTCTAAATGTAGCCTTATCTATTCACCCATTATAGCTTAAATATTTAGAGAGATTATATAGGCTAACGTGCATTACGTGTTAAGCCTATGAGATTACATGGGCTATGCCTAGGCCTACTTATTTCAATTATAATATTTAAACTTTACCCGTTATTTAAATAACAATTAAACTAAACACTGTCAATAAAAATAGACCCAAGCAGCAGTGGATAGTCCACCAGGCCACGTTCCGCCCTTCTTCTATCGTCGAAACATATACTGTAAATTTAAAACCTAAAAGGCTATTTAACTGTTTAAATTTCTTTAAATGTGCAGCATCGGGAACAAACGACTGTAAGTCAGCACATAAATATTCCGCATTGGTGCACGTCTTATTCTTATATAAATCTTTTGAAATCTGAGTAGTATAATGCTCACATCTGTCCTTGATCGATCCTACGTCCTGTAACTAAACGTACTGGTCTTACTGGGAATATAAGTTTACTAAAGTGCGCACGTAACCGTAAGCTTTTCTTTACAATGGCTATGTGCTTTACTAGACAATAAAATGTACCTTTATTTTTGGTGTTAACTGTAAGAACGGTTCGACCCGGCTAATAGCGTCATGTGCGTAAAAAATCTTCAAATGGATTTATAAAATGGTGGCATGCGTGGTGCTGAGCGGAAAGCTGACATTAAATGTTTCACAGTGTAGTTCGCAGCTTAAACCAGCCCCTTGGCATTTTTCTACTACGGTGGAAATACAGGCCTAGTTTAATTCCGCGATATTGCATTACGAATACATCAATGGTCCTGCTCTAAGAATATCCTATAAATGTGGAAAATATTATTAAAGCTCAAAAGCAACGCGAATGGATTTGATAGGCCTAGTGAACCTGGAATTGACTCGAATCCTGAGCTTCAAATATCTATGCGTGAAATTTCTAAATTGATGCCGTTTGGCTTTCAGCGGTATCGGTCGGCCGGTAACCCCGCTTCCCCCCGGTACCGGCCGGTATTCCCGTCTCGGTCCGGGCCCCCTTCTTCGGGGGTGTCATCTTCCCGTGACACGCACTCATGCTTAAAAGCCAGCTGTCAGATCGACTGCAAGGAGGCGAAATGAATCACTTCAGATGAACTAACGGAGAAGCTTTGGAATGGTCGGGTGTCTAAGGCTGTGTTTTAAATTAATCTTAATTTAATAAAGACAAAAAAAAAAGTTCAACTCGCTAGTTTCCCATTCGAACTTTAACGACCACTGGGCGCTTTTAAATTGTAACTCTTACGTGTGCGAGGTTTTTAGTAAATTACTTTTTTATTGCTTATAGTAGACTGAAGTTGGCCCATGCAGATTTTTAAAACGCGGTGTAACCGTGTCCGCTCCCCCCTTCACACGCGATCCGGGGGCGCTGAGCCCGGAGCCGCAGCCGCGGCGCCCATGCTTGTCCTCACAGGCTGCGCTCTTTTCCTGTTATTGCCGCTGTTGTGCGCCGGTCCGTAGTTTGCATACCGTCACTGGCCGCGGATCGGTAGCGCTCCCTGTACGGTCCGGCCAGGTCTCTCGTACGCACATCATAGCCGCTTCTGGGTGGGTGTTTCCAGACACTATCATTCGGCCAATCAATCAATCAGTCAGTCAATCAATCAATCAATCAATCAATCAATCAATCTATCTATCTATCTATCTATCTATCTATCTATCTATCCCTCTAGCTTTCCTTATTGATCACGAAATCTTGACAAAAATGGACAAAACAGCTCGGATAGGTTAATAGACCGGGGATTTAAATAGACTTAAAGTTTTGCTGCTTTTATTTGCCCAGGCATTATCCCTTTGAAATGAGATCAGTTTCAAGCTGCGCTTTAAAAGCCCCTTTTCCTAAAGAGGTCCCCTCATGCTATTTAGGTGGAGGAGTGGTGATAATATACAGTTTGCATACTCCTGGCGCCAGACTGACTAGCTGTGTATCTGAACGGCTGAGGCTGGATCCTGGCTCTTAAAGAAGCCGCGCCTGTTATGTTTGTGCCCGTCCTCTGGCGAGGTCACGGCCTGCTTTTTGACTTTCACTATGCGCTTCTCTGCCTTTGGAATTATTTTCACTTCTTCGTGCTTCGCCTCTATTCACTCATTGCCCTGAATCGTTTATGATGTATACGGAAGTTTATGCTAATGAGCGTAGTGCAGTATATTCAATCTAATTTTATTATCGTGTGTTTTCATTTGATTATTTGGCTGTTAATGAAAAGTTAGCTAAATGAATAGTGAAAAACAGTTGATTCTAAACAACCCGGTGTTTTTCGCTTGGCACCACTCCAGTAGATCTGCTTTGGATTTTGTTTTTAATATTAAAAATGTGACTGCTGCAAGTCAAAGCACACTAGGTTCTTGGTTCATATATTGGAATGCTCATGTTTTGGGAAATGTGTGCTGCACAGATAGCATGTTTGTTTCAGTGGTTTTTTTGACCTCTTGACTTCATGTTTATGTTCATTTATGAACCAAAACTTAACAAAAAGCAAATGTTTTGTCTTCAGTCCTAGAGGAAACACGGTACTGCAGCATCGAAAATATGAAAAATGGCAATAATGTTCTACGCATAAAAGCTGAGAAGACTTAAAAACAAAAACACAAGGCAGATTTCCTAATGTCATATTATTGACCAACTTCAGAAAAATGAGATTCATAGTAAAAGAAAATGTAAAGTGGCCTGCTGGACTGGCTAATGGCTGGGAGACGTGCTCATTGCTCGGTCCGCAGATGGGTCTGCGTGGCTCCGTGTCGCCGTGTACTTCAGACCGCTGGAGGATTAGCGCATTCTTGCTACTTGTTGTCCTTCCCCATTTTGATATTAAAACTTTTGCTTGGCTTTGCTTCCTAACTCCATAAATAGCAGCTTAATGGCAAAATAAAGACAGAAATTGGTGTAAATAGCAATTTACTTGGTAACAGTAAATCTTATTTACTCTAGAATCTGTTCCTTTTTCAGACACTTCTATTTACTGTGTATGTTTTGTTGAAAATTCCAGCCAACCTGAGCGAAGTGAAGGTCCCCTCACATTCGGGACAGTAACTGAAACCATAACGATGCCATATTACCTCTGCTTTCTCAGTTATTTCCTGGAGAAAATACTGTTCATCCAAACACAGCTCATGCACAAATGAATCATCATAATCTGAAAAACAAAGTCCAGTGGCGCATTCATAGGACGCACTCGAAAAGTGTGTATCTTCAGTAACCTGTGATAAGGGAGACCTTGACCTTATTAAGCCGACCTTCAGGGGCACCTTTCGGCTTCTTTTTTCCTGTTTTCGCGATTAATGGTGCTGTAAAGATGGCAGTAACAGCCAGCCTGTTTTCCCTGAGTACTGCACTCATTTCTTTTCTCTTGTCAGCCACTTTTATATTCATTACATGAGTAACAGGAAGTCTGAAACCGCTCCAGACACCTGATTTTAACTTGGGCAAAGGCTTTTCCATCTGTAATGCCGTGTTTCCTCCCCTTGGTATTTTTAAACCCGAGCACTTTGGTGCAGGTATTATGGGATGGGGATTAGCTGTGGGCTCTGATATGTCTGTGTGTCTTGGCCCTATTCACTTAACACTTGCATCATTTTTCATTGCAGTATTTTTCAGTCACATGGTTGATATCACGCAGATACATTTACACATTTAGCAGACGCTTTCATCCAAAGTAACAAGTAAAGCAAATAGCACATTACAAACATATGTGCCATCAGGGAGTCAACTAAGTGTAAGTGCGGCTAGGCTAATCGCCCAGTGAACGCCCAGGTACAGCGTAAGCAGTATTGGGGCAGGAGCTACAGAAGAACTTCTAATAAAACAAGAACCAAATAACACTATTGAAGTACCAAAAATGTAATATAAAACATCCAGAGACCATAAAGAGGCTTCAGACTCACAGAGCCTAGTAGTAGATGTGATTAATGGGACAACTTGAAAAGATTATTGTCATAATTTCATTTCATTGCTTTTTGCATGACTATATTTTCACAACTCTGACCAGAATGAGTGGCTGGATGGGTGGGTATCTCATCACATCTACTGTTACATGCTGCAGACCAGCGGTGGACATTTCAGTCCAGAAAGTAAAAATCCAGACCAAGATTTCAACCAACCAGTTGCATCCTTCTAAAGCTGCATTGGACGACTGAATGTGTGACAGCGGTGTGACAAGGTCCCATTTTGAAGGCGCATTCAAATGCAGCCTAGAAATGCGTAATTTTTTTGCCAAAATCCCAAGATACAGTGTGTGAACCTTCAAAGGATGCAGCTTACAAAGACTACATAGACCACATCCTTTGAAGGATGCAGCCCCTGAATTCGGACACAGCCAAAGAGTCACAGCTAGAGTCAGAGCACTCAACTGTTTGGTTGAAACAAAATCTTGGACTGAATTTTTACTTTCTGGACCTGAAATGTCCGTCGCATGAAATGTGGGCTTCAGCCCCATGTTTTACTCACTCGTGACATCGGCGCATCTTAAGGGGACGTTAGTCTGACTTCGGGCACACCTTCCTGACGCAGGTGTTTTCTGTTCCAGAGTCACCTCCACCCCCCTACTCCAGACTGTCCCCCACTGAAGAGATCAAGCCACTGGGTAAGTCTCGAGTGGGTCACCAAGCACCGGCCCCCGCGTGATGGAGACCCAGGTTTCCTGAGACATCCAGCACCTATAAAATAGGGAAACCCGGCCACGGTCTGGTCGACGGACAATTTTGCTCGGCCGTGCTTGAATGCTAAGAACCACAAAGAAATGAATATAAAGACATTCGGGTCTGTAGATGTTCCCAAACCCCAGCCGCAGGTTGTGAAGGGGTCCTGATGGACCCCGCTATTTATCACTCACTCTTGGGCTCATGGTTACACTGCTCGGAGTTTTGGGCACCAGGGTCTCTTACTCACTCACCCCTTGCTGGGACGGTGAGCAGTAAAGCTATCCGCCAGAAATAGTATATCTTGGCCCAGGTGCTATTCCCCTCCACAGAATGAATTTATTGATCATGATTTCATTTGCTACAAGTTTAAAGTCACCACTTGAGTCGAAGTTAGACATTTTTACACCACCACCCCCCCTCCAACAGAGGTATTGAAAACAGACACAGGGATCCCTGTTAACTGCGCTGCTCTGTTGGGCGAAGAGTATGTCTCCCTCTCCTGATGCGACATGACGTGTCTCCTTTTGCAGATCTGTCCGATTCAACATTGTCTTACACTGAAAGAGAGGCTGCTTGCTCCCCCTACGTCTTGCCGGGCGACTTTTCAGGTGAGTGAGCTCGCAGTTTCGGCTTTTGGGAGCAGGAGCCGTTGGAAAACACGGGTGATACTGGCGAGTTATCATGCTGGTCTTGCTTATTAGTTTATTCTGTAAAAAGAGGTCATGTCCCTCTCCTAGTGCAGCTTAGTGGGAATCACAGGCCCTCTGCAGATTTACTTTGCTGGAGTCTCTGTTGACCCAAGGTAACTATGACTCATTGGTCCACCATTCGGTGTGCTGGTCTCTGCCAGCGTTTTCGGTCTCAGAGGGATGCGGGAGCTCCCACTGCGGACGCCGTTAGCTTCTGGGTGAACTGGATAACGTGCTGAGAGCTGCGCTGGGGCACGGCGGAATCTGACGAGCGTGGCTTGCTCGCTGCCAACATGAGCAGGGAGATCACAGATGTTTTCACTCGGCCAGGATGTGATTATTAACGAGCCCCCTGGAGGTGGGGGGGGGGGGGGGACCGATGGAGACCAGGTTGAAGGAACCAAAAAGATATTACAAAAAAATAAGGATGGAAGTTAAAAAAAATATTTAAAAAAAATTAAAAAACAAATAAAAAGAATAAAAGTTTTTTAG
>JAODLD010000008.1:9594028-9609745 GCA_026781065.1 Mormyrops boulengeri
CCCCCCCCATTAAAAAACAAATGGCAGGGTACCCGCTGGTCTTAAGTTTAACATAAACACGGTCTTGCATTCATTTTCTCTATCTGCCCTTCCCCCACACCTCTGCATTTATTTTTACATTTAACTAGCTGAAGTCTGACTTTGGAGTCTGATCATTGTTGATCATGATGGTAATACGCTGAAGATACAGCCTTTTGTGAGGAAGTTCAGGGAGGGGTTTCACTAAAACATCAAATCAAGATTTCCTTCTTCTGAAAATGCCAGTCACACCGCGCCGGTATAATGTCCTTGTCATGGCTTGAGACGTCAGCTATTTATGAATGTCAGCAGACAGAGTTGGCTTTAAGAAAAAAATTGGTAAAGAACTTCTGTTGAAGGGTGATTTTGTTTTGTGATGAGCGTCTGTCAGCATGTGGCAGCAGGGTGCAGTACACACAGGCTTTGAGTTGCTGAACAGACTCCTGTGCACTTGTCTGCACTTTGAGAGACACAGGTGGAGGAACACACACACACACACACAGGCACACGCCCACTGGGCAAGCTCAATGCAGTAGCCACTCAGACATCCTGTTCCTCAGAGGAGGAACGCAGTGAGCGGAAGGCTCTTCAAGTCTGCTGTGCCGATACCCTGCTGTTCAACACATTTATTTTTAGTAAACAATGACATAAAAGACCATCAGACTTAAAAGGAAAAATGAATACTTCACTGTGATTGGTAATTGTGATAACCACCCCAGTTACTGGGAGTGACTTGAAAAATGCTCTGATTCTTCTGATGTAGTTATTACTTTGTTTATGTGTCAGTCCCTCGCCACCACTCTCTTGGTCTGAGAGTCTGAACAGTCTCACCCTAAGCTTATGAGTGTTTGCTCGGAAGTTCAGCAAGGCTGGCTCCTCGTCCCTGCCTGTATTGGGCTCTCTGGGGCGTAACAGGCTGTGAAACAGGCCGATGGCAAATCGGTTCTCTGGTGCGGCAGCGACTCTCCATAGGCGTGGCTGAATTGGCCACACCACAGTGGGCTGTCGTCATGGAGGCCGTGCCAGTGCCCACCAGTGACGGTCGAGGTGGAGTCTCAGCTGGAGCAACATGGAGTAATTTGCAGCGCCTGCCTGTCTGTCTATCTGTGTGTGTGTGTGTGTGTGTGTGTGTGTGTGTGTGTGCGCGCGCGCGCGCGCGCGTGTGTGTGTGTGTGTGTTGCACAGCTTGAGGTTCACTTAGTCAGCTCTAAGGAATGCTCTGCCTGGCCCCCAGGGAGGGCGTGGGCTGGTGTTTGGTTTGCGGTTCTCGCCGGGGTGGAAGGTTTAGAAAGCAGTGGCTGCCACAGTATCTGCGGGGGAGAAAGGGCACCCTATACACTGACAACAAGCCTGCATTGTGCTCCACCGCTGCTGCTGCTCCTTACTCTACCGGAAAAGAGATACCAGTGAGCAGCGCGGGCGGTAAATATGGACAGCTCAGGAAGTACAAGCCTGTTGAGCTTGCTCTTGGCTAGCTGACGTCTAGCTAACCGGCGTCAAGGTAGCTCCCCGCCTCCCTCGCCTCCCATCCCATGTTGCAAAGAGAGAGATCTGCACAGGAAGGAGCTGTAATGCATACCCCGTAGTGCCTGCGAAGTTGTCCTCCTTACACATTTGGTCCAGCAGCTCAGAAGGAGAAACCTCTTAGAGCTTTCTAAAGTGGCAATGGAGAGGCTCAGTGACACGGAAGAACATGAGGGCGACGCAGGTCAAAACGCGCTCTATCGCCGTGCATAAATCTGCTTGTTTCAACACCGCCAACAACAACACATTTCCATGCAGATCAGTCGGCCCTGAGCCAGGAAAACAGTTAAAGGTGACCTTTGTGAAGTATGTTGTTTCTCCTTGCTGTGCCCAACTTAACAGTAGCCAGTGGGGCATCTCCTGGCGGGTGGGGCTTTTCTTCTTGAGTGCCAATGAGAATCACTCAGAACACTGGAATGAGGAAATGTGTATCGGAAAATGCTGTGTACAAGGCACACTTCTAAGGAGGATTTCGATGGCCCGTCAGTCGCAGAAACTTCCTAATGTGGTAAACTGGTGTAGCTTCTCAAAAGGACTTGGAGGAAAAAAATGTCATTAACAATATGTTTTGACTGATAAGAAAAGGCAAGAGGATTGGTCTCTCTTGGGCACTGTCTTTGAATATGTAGTTAGCCGCTAATGTAGGTGCAAGTGTTATGATTGGCGAGAGGAGATACCTCATGTCACCCGAGTAACTGCAGACCCTCATGGTGTTACCTGGATGGTCTTCGAAAGCTGACATGATGGATGTGGGCCGAAATATAGACTTAGTGTCTGACCGGTGGTTTTGTCTGCCATTCATTTGTTAATAGTACTACAGGTACGAAAATAATGTGTATTTGTTTAGGGTTTGTCATTTCTTTCATCTCCTGTAGCTTTAGTAGGTTTTAATTACGGCTGTTTCGCGTCTAGCCTGTAAGTCTAATGGTTCAAGCAACAGGCTTGTCATCCACTGGCTCCGTTTTACCCTTGAGCAGTATTATATGTATGAATTGTAAATAATATATTGGGTTGGTATTTACTTGCATTAATTGTTCCTTTCCCATGTCTTGCAGTGCATGTGTCATGTGTCTCTCCAGTGTGAGTGCAGGCATTACAGCTCTTAATTAATGCCATTTATTAGCTGCTACATCTGCCCTGTGTGAAACATCAGGAGCGGATTATAAGCAGTGTGAGCTAACGAGGACTCTCTGGGTTAAGTTTTCCATTCAGGAGCACAGATTTACCAGTAGAGACATTTCCTCATTTCTGACATGGAGGGGGTCCTCCAGTCCGTGACAAATCCAAACCGTCCCCAGCCAGTTGAGCACTGAGGCAGCCATCGTTTCCGTTTGCTTCATTGTTGCCCCCCAGGAATTTGGGCCCCCTAACTACTTTATGAAGCTCTGCAGTGACATCACCAGTGGGCCGTTGACAAACGCACTTTTTCAGGCAAGCTTGATTGCTATAACAGCATAGGAAGTGTGGTTTCTTATGCATGGGAACTTCAGCAGCTTGGCTTAGGTTAGTGACGGGCGTTTTAGTGCATTGAATTCGCCTGTGTGAGTTTGGTGTGCGCACTAAAACGCAGACGGTTGTTTTTAAATACCACTGGCAGTGGGGGATTGGCTGGCAGGTAATGCAAGGCCCTTAAATATCATAGATAACAGGTCTGGTTTCACACGGCTTCGGTGTCGGTCAGAATGCTGGTATGACAGCTAGCCGCAGGCGTGTGCCAGTCCCATGTGTGTGGGGGTGGGGAGCGGGAGCGGGGGGGGGGGGCACACGCCGACCAGCCCGCGAGGAGATTGTGGCGTCCAGGCAAGTGAGACGGTGTTTGCTGCCATCTCAGAAGGCCAGGGAACTGGACATGTGTTTGTGTTGGTGAAAGGGTGACTGGTGCCATGACGTCCTGTGCTGGGGGGGGGAGGGGGACCGGCTGGGCAAAGCCTACGGGCCACAGTAAAGCACTAAAAGAGGTCTGCCACCGCGGCGTCTTTGTTCCCTTTTCCTGCCGCTTTTCTTTTCCCTTTTTGTTTCTGTGGTAAATGGTTACTCATTTCTGTCCCTCTCTACTGAGTGCAAGTTCTGCCTTACTGACCTCCCCCACCTGCCCCGGCTGGTTTTTATTTATTTATCCGTTTCTTTTTTCCTGGTCACGACTTCATACCGTGAGTCTGTCACTGCCCCAGGTAGGGTCAAAGCTGCCCACGTCGCATGTAATGCGAGTGTCACAGGTTTAAGGGTACGGGGGGGGAGTTGGGGTAGGTGTCGCCCACCCATGTCTAGCGGTGTTTGTCAAGCAACCGTAGTAAAAATGTCAAGTGTTAAAAGCATGTAGATACTGGAGGGTCTAGGAATAGCACTGGGGAGGGATCTGTTGGGGGAGGGGTGTGACTTGGGCTCAGACATGCTCAGTGGGGGGCGTTTCAGGTATTTGTGCTGCTCTTCAGATTAGACCAGCAAGGCTGGACTGGGAGCCAGAGCTGTCCTCTCCCCCCACCGCACAAATCCAGTCCCCTCAATGGTGACAGCAGGCCTTTGGTTGGGGGGGGGGGGTGTTCGTTGTCGGGTGGATGACTCCCCTCTCTGTATATGGCACTTTCTGCCCCGCCTCCACATCGACCCAGGCCGTTATGGGGTCTGCTCCTCACGCTGTATCTGGGCGAAGCCGCATTGGGCTGAAAACTCAGAAGTTCCTCGCAGACGTTACTGACAGATCCTGCCTGCAAAGGGGGTTTAAGAGCAGGGAACTTGAAAGGGGGGTGACGGGATTAAACTGTGTCACTCAGCTCAGCACTCGACCGCCCCCATTCCTTAAAAGTCCTTAAAACCACCCTGTTGATCATGGGCCTTAACGGCTTGGGCGCCATCCTCATGCTGTACATGGGCAGCATACACTGCAGTGTTGACATGTATCTTACTGTTGCGTTGCTCCACAGACGTGTTCAAAAATACAGATGCCAGAAGCAGACGAGGCCGGCTTACCCGAACACGATGTACTGAGCAGCCCCTCCCCCTCCGTGTTGGCCAGTGGGCGCCCTCTGGAGGGCAGGGCTGACATTGTCCTCCACATCTCCATGCCCTCAGCCTGCTGGTGTCCTGCTTGTTAACCTTCGCTCTTTACCATGACTACCGACTCATTGATGTGTGAAGCTGGAGGAAATGACCAGTTTACGGATTTGGTGCCACTCCTTTGGCCTCTGCTCTCTCTTTAAAGCTTTTATTGTAGTTGTTACACTTTTAATAGCATAAAACAGGGAGTCTGCAGGGCGTTAAACATTACTGTCAGTGTTTCAGTTTGAGCTGGTCTCTGGCTTTTAAGTGGCCTAATAGCTGCCTGTCTAATGACTGAGAATTAACAGCAGGGTGAATGAGTTTCCTGCTTCCTGTTAACTTGGCAGAGTGACAGTCGCTGTAAAAAGCCCTGTCCTTTTGGACAGTACCTGCAGTAGAATAATGTTTAATGCAGCTAGGGGTCATCTAGTTGACTTTTTAAAAGCTGTGGGCAAATCTGAGCCCTGCTTTCCCTGGTGGTGAAACAGACATTTGCTTCACCGAGTTGTCAGTCTGTGATCTTCGGGCTTTGGCACAATAACCGTGTTAGATGTCAGTATGTTGGAGTGACTTCTGATTTGAAACGGCTAAGTTATAGGGTCGTGGTTATTCTGCTGTGTAAGCGGTAATTTTAGGACCTTTTTAGTGCCCCTAAATGTCTCTGTGGAATGCTTCATTGGAGTCCCATTGAGTCTAGCTTTGTATATTATTTCACATGAAATTAAATGCAGAATATGGAGCTGGTTTCTGTGGCTGCACATGTGACCCGCGGCCTATGGTGTAGCCGGGGAGGGGCTCCTTTCCAGCGGTGACTCTTGGATCTGGGTGAAAGGGCCAGTCTCTCTCTGAGACAGGAACATGGATCCCCAGCGGCGGCATCTGCGTAGACCGCGGTTGGCCTGGGAGGGAGAAGGGGAGGCCACATAACCCCCCCCCGCACGGATGAGCAGAGTGTGAAGGGTGCTGCAGGAAAAGAAATCGAATATTCATTGACTCCTGAAATTCTGCAGAAAAAAAAAGCTGATTAAACAATGCGGGGGGAGGGGGGGGCGTGTTTTGTGGGCAGCCATGCTGAAGGCTTCTGTGTGTCCCCCCCCAGGTCCCTGGACGGCCGGCTGCAGGTGTCCCACAGGAAGGGCCTGCCCCATGTTATCTACTGCCGCCTGTGGCGCTGGCCAGACCTGCAGAGCCACCACGAGCTGCGCGCTGTGGAGCTCTGTGACTTTGCCTTCCACATGAAGAAGGACGAGGTCTGCGTCAACCCCTACCACTACCAGCGCGTGGAGACACCAGGTACAGCCAGCAGGGCGGCGGGATCAAGCAGAGTAGCCGGTGGAAAGCGAGTAGCGCCATCCGCCATGGACAGCGCTGTAATCTCACCTGCTGTGGTCAGAGGCCTCTTTTCTCCTGTTACTGTCTGTTGTGGAATATGGTGAATCATGGACTGCGCTCGTTTAGCAGTGCGTCTCATGCAGTGAGTCTGAGCAGCTGACATTTTCTTCAGTAAGTTTGGGGTTATGAGGAGCGTGGCGGTTCGTCGGTGGCCGGCTTTAATGGCCGCTGAGATGTCCCCCCCGTACCTTGGCAGTGCTCCCTCCGGTCCTCGTCCCGCGCCACACGGATATCCCCAGCGAATTCCCGCCGCTGGACGACTACAGCCACTCCATCCCAGAGAACACCAACTTTCCCGCTGGCATCGAGCCCCAGGGTAACTACATCCCAGGTGAGTGGGTGAGACGGGCGGGCAGACAGGGGCCCAGTGTCTTGCAGAGTCACTCTTTCTCCTCGCTTAGGGTTGTTTGGGCGGCGGCCACTGGCTCCACTTCGCCTGGGAGGCCTTGCAGAAGTGTGTCAGGAGAGGAAACGGGGGAGAAGCCAGGAAGTAGCCGGCCCAAGCCGGGGTTCTTGGCACGCTTGTCGGAGCGTGTCCAGCCCTGGGGGGGGGGGGGGAGGTTGGCAGGAGCAATGCAAAGCCATCAGCCTTGGAGCTGACCATGCTGCGGAACACACACAAGGGCGGGGGCCTTAAGCAGACCTTAAAGTAGACTTTCCTTTCTTTATTTGCCATCTGTCATGAGTATATATCCCCCATCCCCCCACCCCAAAGAACACTTCTTACCTAAGCTTAATTAACTAGCTTTAGACACGGCATGGTGCCAGCCTGGCTCAGAGAAGCGCGCTGCCCGGTTGGCTGGCTGGCTGCGGAGGGATTAGCTAGCGCTGTACTGTAACCAGAAGGCCTTGTTTATCATGTTCTTGGCATGTCTTAGAAACGCCTCCTCCGGGATACCTCAGCGAGGATGGAGAGACCAGCGATCACCAGATGAACCACAGCATGGATGCGGGTGAGCAGCGAGGGCTTGTCTCCCCGGCCTCCGCTGGCCGCCCAGGACCCGCCTGCTCATGTGTTTCTCGTCTTTCGACAGGTTCTCCTAACTTGTCGCCGAACCCGGTGTCTCCTGCACACAGCAACCTAGGTGAGGACTGTTACCGACTGTGGCGTCATCCTCCGCAGATCTATGTGCACCGCATGTTCACTTCTGCTGTCAGGAAGCCCTTCAGATGAGATGCTCGAGTTCAAAAAAAAAAATCCCGTTAAATTTTAAAGCCTCACTCTCACCCCGGCAAGCGCGTCTCCCTGTCTCTGTAACAGAAATCGGTGCCTCAGCGTTGGAAAAGAGGAGGACTTGATGCTATCTGCAATTAGGTACTTGACCGCTCAGACCCCAGATCACTGCCTCCTCTGCATTTCCGCTACAGTGGAGGGGTGATGTACTTCAGATTGTACTGCAAACTACACAGAGCTGTGCAGAGGTGATGGCTGCCAGCATCCTCATTCCTAAAAATACCCCTTCAGATGATATCACCATCTCCCAGTGAGGAAGGGCTGACAGTTTTCTAGATGTACATCAAGTCTATTTTTGAGAGTACTTTGAATGACCCCCTCCCCTCCAATCAGCCTCACTGGCAGTGAGAGACCCCTGACAGATACTCTAATGCCCATCTTTGAGCATAAGCAACAACAGGACAGACACCATGTTGGAAGCAGCTCTTACAGTATGTTTCTCTGCAATATCTTCAGTAATGTTGGCCTTGAGATCCCCGGCATACGCCGTCATTCTCTGACTGCTTTGACTCGCTTGCATCAGTTACTTGGTTGTCATTGGTTGAAACCATCAAAGTGACAGAACTATGGGTTTTGAAGTCGTTTCTCCCGTCACCAGTATTGCTGACAGCAGATACAGGGAGACGGCCAGCACGCCGCGCCTGTGGCTCTTATGTGACGCCTTTGAGGGCAGATGGACGCCACTGGTGACAGGAGCCTTTGTTTTCCATTTCACGTTATCCGCAAGATACCAGCCGACTGCTGAGCGGACCATCACAACATTATAATAACGAGCGCCTTCGAAATATATCTGTAATATATGTCAAGATTTACGTGGCCGGCCCAGTAACTTCTGATGTTCTGAGCCTGTGTTGAAATGAAAGGGTTGGGAGCCAATAGAGAAGCGTTTTCGTTGTATTTACGAAGAGGTCCTCTTAACCCTGTAATTTACCACTTTTGCCCCAGCGTTCCAGTGGCGGCCATGTTTCCGCATCCCTGCCGTGGGTTTCTGGGATCTGATGCAAAGGCTGACGTCAGAGTATCGTTGATCCCCCTGCCGCCTCCCTCTAACTTCCCTCGTCCCCTAAACCGCCCCATGGCTTGTCTCCTCGGGCAGACCTGCAGCCAGTGACCTACTGTGAGCCGGCCTTCTGGTGCTCCATATCCTACTACGAGCTGAACCAGCGCGTCGGGGAGACCTTCCACGCGTCGCAGCCCTCGCTCACCGTGGATGGCTTCACTGACCCCTCCAACTCGGAACGCTTCTGCCTGGGCCTGCTGTCCAACGTGAACCGCAACGCCGCCGTGGAGCTCACACGCCGGCACATCGGTACCCCTGCCGCTCGGGTCCCTCTGGGATGTGCCACATTTTAGCCCAGTAGAAGTGTATAAACGGCGGGATCAGGCACCCAGAATATAGCCTTCAAACTGATATACAGCAGTAAGGGAGCACAGATGTCTGGATGCTGCCATGGTCATGAGGACCTGCATCAGTCAGAGAAATCTGAAATGAAAGGCATTATCATAGTGATAACTGGGCCTGCTGCCCTTAATTGTAATATAAGCCTTGTTTATGCATCACTGTGGTTGATAAGCCAATATGATGTAATGATGTTTTTAAATGTGATGGATCAGGTTCCTTTACACGAGTAAGAGGCTGAAGGGGAGGTGCGGTCACTTAGCGCAGACTCGTCTCGCCCTTCCAGGCAGGGGAGTGCGGCTGTACTACATCGGGGGTGAGGTGTTTGCTGAGTGTCTCAGTGATAGCGCCATCTTTGTCCAGAGTCCCAACTGCAACCAGCGCTATGGATGGCACCCGGCCACCGTGTGTAAAATCCCGCCTGGTGAGCCTCGCCCACAGGGGCAGGGAGAGACCCAAACGGCCTTCCCCCCCACTGCCCGCTAGCGCACGTCTGTCATTGCAGCTCATTCCCCTGCCAACGAGGCACTTACGCTTGTTTGCCGTTCAGGTTGCAACCTGAAGATCTTCAATAACCAGGAGTTCGCCGCCCTGCTGGCTCAGTCTGTGAATCAGGGGTTCGAGGCCGTGTACCAGCTGACACGCATGTGCACCATCCGCATGAGCTTTGTAAAGGGCTGGGGGGCCGAATACAGGTGAGACCTCTGACGATCCCTCCCCTCAAACACGCACACACCTCTCTGGGGCTCCTAAATAAAGGGGAAATATTAACAGGGGTGTCCTTGGATGCTGGCGCTCCCCTGCTGTCCCACCAACTGTCTTCTTTACTGGCAAACAATTTTTAAAGCTCACAAAACACTCGAGAAGAAAATGAGCTGTTGGAGTTTGAAGTTCCCAAGCCTGTAGCGTGATTCAGACACCATTCAGCTGGCCGTGAGTTCCCAGTGAGTCACGGGGAAGAGAGCTGAAGCGTGGGTCCGCAGCCCGGCGGAGCGTGCACAGCAACAGGCAGGGCTTGCGATTGCGTGACTCACAGCACTGCGCTTATCCTCCAGGGCTTGGGAAAGGAAGAGGGTGACGAGAGGGGAAGGGGGGGGGGCTGGAGGTGAATCACCACACGAGTCTGGGTCGTCTGATCTAGATGGGGCTCTGCTGCCCTTCCATGCCAGGTTTTTAAGCGTGCTGCGTCAAGAAGCACGTGTCACCCCCATCCCAGCATTACGCTATCATGAGTAAGTTCAGTGTTTGGGGGGGGGGGGATCCAGCTGTAATTGGAGCCATTTGTATGTTCCTGACCCAGAGGATCTCTTGGGGAAGCCCAGCTTATGAACTGATTTTGGAGGTTGGTCAGGTTAGAGCTCTTTCTCACGCAGTTACCTAGGGAGGAGGGTAAAGGTTTAACAGCGTTATCACAGGTGTCTTAGCCCTGCCTGTCAGGTCCTGACGAGTGTCTGCATGTCCCGAGCAGAGATGTGAAATCCCCAAACTGTTACTGCTACGGACAGAATTGTGCTCTATAAACGTTTAAAAAAACAACCTGGATGGTCTTTTTATTATTTTTAGCGGAGCTTGTCAAAAGGAGGGAATGAAGCTGTGTCACTTTTGAAGCTAGAATATGAATCTGGCTGCTGGGTGTGTGGTAGGACATAAACGGTCTTCGCTCTTTTAGCGTAGAAACCTTTCGGCGTCGGCTTCTGCAGCACTGCCTCCTTCTCCGTCGTCACGGTAATAAGGCGGGAGATGGCGAATGACTCTGAGCCGCCGCCACACATCACTCAGGCTTTGTGCGGGCCGTGATGAGCTTGGCAGGGCCTGTGCCTCGCTCTGGCACCTGGGCGTCGCTTGGAGCGAGGGGGGGGGGCTTTACAGAGGCCGTGAAGATGGATACCGCCTGCCTGCATTGTGTAGGACTGTATTTAAGAAGTCTTCGAAATGCAAGGTTCAGTCTCTGGAGGCAGGAATACAGCTGCATATCTGTAGACTTTCGGAAGCTGAAGAATGGTCAGGAAGGAGTCTGAGTGCAATGCAAGAGTCTCTCTCTCTCAAGGCTGGTGCTCTGCCAGCGTGAGACGCAGCCAAGGACCGAATTACTACCTGGAGTCAGGCAGCAACTAGCTTTGTTTGATCTGTTGGCTTGTCATGCCGTCAGAGGCCAGCAGAGCTCCAAGATAGAAAAGTGTGACATCAGCTCCACAAGAGGTGAAAATTGCAGGGAAGATACTTAACATCATCCTGGGTGTGCCCCTCTCTCCCCCTGCAGGCGACAGACTGTCACCAGCACCCCCTGCTGGATTGAGCTGCACCTAAACGGACCCCTGCAGTGGCTGGACAAGGTCCTCACCCAGATGGGCTCTCCCAGCATCCGATGCTCCAGCGTGTCCTAAAAAAACCAGGGGGGGGAGGGGAAGCTTCCTCGGCACATACCAACAAAAGCACAGACCAAACCCCGAGATGTGAGAGTCCCGCGAAGGGCCCGACCTCCTCCCAGTAGCCAGTGGGGGACGAGCGCTGGCTTCGCTTCATGCAACCTTCTTAGCACTTTTTTTTTTTCTTTTTTGTAATCCACGTGTTGGCAAAGGGGATGAGTGCATTACAGACAGTACAGCTAGTATGGTGTGTCCGTGTGGTCCTCCTCAGTGCGGCCGCTTGGGGGGAAAAAAAATTGGCATTTAGTTGCAAACAGCTGTAGCATGTAAGCAGTGAGAGTGACTTTTAAATGTCAGCGGAATAATCTGCACATTTCAGTTGTACATATATCTAGTATTAGATAATGAACCATGCTACGCTTTTTTGTATAGAACAAAAAAAAAATACAGATTTCACTGAAATTGTACGGTTTTAGTTTTATTCATAGGCCAGAAGAATAAAGATCGCTGGAGGTTGATCATAAATATGCTATAAATGTATAGTGTGTATAGTTTTCACGAGAGGTATTCCGCCATTTTCGCCTCAGAGCAGCTCTTAAAGGGATACCCAGTAAGATGCTTTTATGCATCATGTTTTGTAAACACACCCCCCCTCCCCCCCAAGTATTTTTTTATTAGTAGTCATAGTGTTAGTAGTAGTTTAGAGCAGGGGCGGAGGTGCCTGTGTCTGAGCTGCATGCTGGTCCTCGCCTGCTTCATATCCGCCTTGAATGCACCAGTAAGGCTGCAAAGTCGCTCGGGTATCCTGAGTGTCGTTGCTGTTTGGTTCCTGTACAGTGGCGCTGCGGCCCCCAAGACCCCTTCTGTCCTGGGATGTGGCGTCCTGAGCGCCATGTCGGGCGGCCGGCCCAGTGGGCGCTAACCTGTCAGCCAGTGCCTGCTGGGGGGCGTGGTCTCTGCCTGCTGGGGGGCGTGGTCTCTGCCTGCTGGGGGGCGTGGTCTCTGCCTGCTGGGCACGCCACACCATGTTTAAGGGGAGCCTCTGGTGCAGGCTGGACGCTTTCCCAGTGCGGGATCATGTGTGCATATGTTAAGTGCTTGATGGCAGTAATGTTCTGTCGGGACTGTAAAATGCATTCATTCGGTAGTTACGCAGTAGTGCTTAAGCCAATCAGTATATTCACTTCTCGGTGTCTCTTGGACAAAACGCAGCTACGTTTGTTGCAGCTCTGCCAAAGTGTCATGGTGTTTGGGTCTATTTTTAGATTTTTGCGCATTCTGACAAAGCTAAATATTGGACAAAACTTTATGAAGAGAGAAACTGAACCCGTTTATTATATATAATATTTTTTGCATGAAAAAATGTCCTGTATTGAAAATACAGGAGCATATTGCTATTAGCTTTCTTTTTTGCCATATGGAGGTGGTAGTGCATAGCAATGAAGTGTGATTTAAAGGGCTCTGTGGCATTAACACTAATGGAGAAGAAAGCTCTAGAGTGCCCTCCCTTGACAGAGTTGAGTGGTGCTTGTCCTGACCTCCAAAACACGGTATATAGGAGTGAATGTGTCGGCAAGACACAGGGTATATAGGAGCGAGTGTGTCGGCAAGACACACACATACCTTCAGCTGGTATAACTACTCGGCTTCATTAAATTTCTTTTTCTGGCCATAACCCCAGCTAACGTGAGAACGGCCGCCCAGGGAGGGGCCCTTGAGACCAGCCATTTCTCCTGGTTACCCTGTGTGTGACGATACCAGAGCGCAGCAAGACTGCCAGAGCAGTGCATGTCGGTAACAGGACCATCCTGGGTTTTAAACTAGCTTGAGGAAAGAATGAATCTTTATACATCTCTATAAGGATGCATTTCTGAAGTTTCCACTTTGTACTGTATGCTTTCGTACCAAGTAGATTTTTAGAAAGGTATTTATTGTAATGTGGTTCAACAAAAATAATCCTCTGTAATGTACCGGGGGGGGGTAGATGGTGTGACCTGCTCCTCATGCGCTGGTATTTTTTAACAGAACCAGCAGTTTGCAGAGGCTCATTTACCCCCCCGATAAGCCCCCTTTCCCTTCCTGATTCGCTGAAAATTTCCAGTGAATAATAATAACAATTTTTTTTTATATATATATATATATAAAAAAAAATTATTATTTGAAGAGCTGTTTTTTTTTCCTTCCCCGCAGCCCTCAGACCCGGTGGTGTGTTCGGGTGCAGGGCGGGACACTCGCTCTCTGAGCCCCCAGCCGCGACAGGAGTCTCACATGATGGGTGGGCAGGTGCCAGGTGGCCCCGTCTGCAGAGGCCAGGCGCGGTCTGGGGATGGAAAGCAGGCACACACCCACTGCATTACACTGCATTACACAGTGGTGCCCGTCACGTTTAGCAGTTAAATCCAGCGCATTAGTCAAGAGTTTTGTTTACCAGTTGTCTTGTTTAGAGACGGTCTAAGTGGACACTGGTGGGTTTGAAGTTATTTCCTTTCGAGTCAGTTTGTGTGTCCCCCTCAAGCTGATCTGTCACAGAGCGCACTGCTCTGGTACAGAAGCGAGTCCCAGGCCTCTCTGCCGTGGCCCCTTCCTGTCATCAGAGCCTGGAGGTGTCCCTTCCACACCTGCCCCCCCAACATCGTCGAGCCTGACTATTATAAAATGTCCTCTGTGGATATTTAAAAATGTATTTTAAAAAATGTACTTATCCTGTGTTTCAGTACTTGTTTTTGATTTCCCAATGTAGCCTTTAATTGGTGCTTAGTCGTGTGTGTGTGCTTTTTTCAGTCTTAGGTGTCCTTTTTGTATAAAAACAAAATATATCCTTTCCATTTAAAATATTGCTTTGTATTTTGTTGGTCTTTTAATAAATACTGAAAGTGAATTAAGCATTTTTCATCTTCTACAAAAGCGAACAGAGTCTGTGTGCCGCAGTGACAAAGTAGTGTACTATAATTAAGGTGAAAGACTCAGCCCAAAAATACTGCAAACTGGGTCCAGCAGGGTCTCGCTGCTCTTAATGCTTTAGATCTAGGTCACACCCCTTCAGTGAGTGAGCTTATACTGTATGCTTTTCAGTCTGGAAATGTTCATTGACGCTGATGCACACACAAGTTCCTAAATAAGGTCAACTTACATGCCTCTTTCCAGCAAGCCAGTCCAGAGGATTATTTAATTTTATTTTTTTAAAGCTCCCTCCATTAGTTCCAGCTGCAGCGACAGCAGATCTGGGCTTTTCCTCCTGGCCATTCTAGCCCCCGCTGCCTGGCCGGGGTGTTTTTCGGCCATGGGCGTTCCTTACTGGCAAACGGCGGACCCTCCTCCAAGCGGGGAACGCCTTGACGCAGTCCGGCCAGTTTCTTTCCGGCTGAGATGAGCGGTAATGTGCCCCCCCAGACAGATGTTGTCGCATAATTACAGGCCTGCCACCTGCAGCAGGCAGCCCCTTCAGCTGCGGGGTTATGGGTCACATAGACCATACCCCCCCCCCACTGCTCTGATGTGAAGTCTGCAGTCACCGACGTTACTGGCCGGGTGGGAGGGCAGGCAGGCAAAGAATGCATTTCACTCTCTGCTGCTGAGATTTCCGACGCAGAGAATAACTTTGGAAACAAACATCTGCTCACAGAAGTATTTATATTGGTCTTTAATACGACTTAAAATACTATAATCACTGAAATTACCCTCCGGTCCCGCATTATGTAACAAAATCTGAGAGGAGTTGCTGAACATCTATACTGAAGATGAATCAAAAGTTTGGTTTGCTTTTGTTGAGTCTACTTCACATAATTACGGTAAAAAACCCAGAGACATGCTTGTACACAAACCTTGTGGAGTGTAGTTTTTTTTGGGGGGGGGTCACTTTGACATCAGTAGAAGATAGTCTTGAAGGATAAGCTGAGAGCAGATTGCAGTTTCCTGCGGTGGGGTATGAGGCAAGGCCATTTCAGACCCTCCACCATGATCAATGCTAAGTAACGTGCACTATGTTACTGCCCGTTACTGCCTCATGTCCTGGGAACACAGGACATTACAAGCCGAGAGAGAGGTGGTCGTTCTCAGCCCCCTCCCCCGCACAAAATCCTGGGTCCTGGACTTTGTGGGCCGAGAGAGAGTCCAGGCAAGCAGATGACAGGATGGGGCATCTGCCAGCCAGGTATTAGCTGTCCTCTCCAGATGACAGTCCTTCAATCTCATCCTGGTCTCCTCCAATCGCCATCCAGAAGGCTTTGGCGACCTGAGGGGGACACCATCAGTGTGTCAGGACTTACAGCTGCAGTGAATCGAGGACTTAAATGCCGTTACAAAGCACAAATCCACCCCCCTTCCCCATACGACTGAATGTCACCTGATAAAACGTCACCAAATTCCTTTTAGATTTCACAGCTTGTAGGTCCCTTTATATCCAAAAAGCACTACTGATAAATACCACTAGGGTACCTACTTTAATACACACTGACTTAAACACCTGCATCGAAACCCAATTCCGTAAAGCTAATCTTACAGACCCTCCTCCAGACGCCTAGAATTAAAACAAGTCATTAAAAAAAAAAAAAAGGTTTTAATGTAACTAGCCACCAAACTCCTGAGGATCATAAATTTCAGACAGTTAAGGTATAATTTGAATTTATATATGAGGTATAATTTTGAACATTATTAAAAATGTTGAATCTAAAATTAAGAGCTTTATCTATCCGAATTATCACATCCCCACACGAAGATACCCAAGTACGCACTGAACAATATATAACTTT
>JAODLD010000008.1:9616819-9640041 GCA_026781065.1 Mormyrops boulengeri
ACCCAGTAAGAGTTACACGCCACTAACTAACCCGCCTGGACACCCAATAACAGCTACACACCACTAACTGGACACCCAGTAAGAGCTACACGCCGCTAACTGGACTCCCAGTAAGAGCTACACGCCGCTAACTGGACTCCCAGTAAGAGCTACACGCCACTAACTAACCCGCCTGGACAGCCAGTAAGAGCTACACGCCGCTAACTGGACTCCCAGTAAGAGCTACACGCCACTAACTAACCCGCCTGGACTCCCAGTAAGAGTTACACGCCGCTAACTGGGCACCCAGTAAGAGTTACACGCCGCTAACTGGGCACCCAGTAAGAGTTACACGCCGCTAACTGGACACCCAGTACGATCGTGGGGAAGCGGCGGCCGGACGGCCCGGTTCGCTCTCCCGTTTATCCCCCGTATGTCATCGAGGATCCCGGGCCGTTTCGGGTAACGTCACCGGTTAGCAGCCCAGCTAGCCGGCTAAGCCACGTACGGCCGACCGGGGTGTGCAGTCAGCGCGGCAGGTGGGGTGAAGTTTGCGCGTCGGCCACTTACGTCTGACCAGGTCCTCCTCCCTGAAGCCGGGGTCGCAGCTCGTAATGAGGACGCAGGGCAGCGTCGCCGGGCCGCCATCCTGCGCGGCGGACATGTTTACGCCGGGAGCCGGCTGCGGAGACGCGGTCACACGGCGAGGCGAGGCGGAGCGGCTGGGAAGCGCCGAGGCGGGGGTAGGTCCTGCTTCCAGCTGGGGGCCGGGCACGGCGTCGCCTCCGCGAAGCACTTCGGCTGATAAACGGTACGACAAATGCCGACGAAGTCAGCTACACGGTCTGGAAGGGGCATGGAGGGGCCCCGAATGCTTCCGGGATAGCCGACGTTCTTTTATAACAACCTTCATTTACGTTACGCTGAACAGTCATATTAAAACTGTTATAGATGTTATAAATGCCAGAAAAAGATGTTATACGCTTCAATAATTCTAATTCGGTGGATTTCTATGTATTTAGAATTTAAACATTAATTGTTAAAATGCATATCGCCACCTAGTGGACTGGGGTGCAGGTCGCACAACGAGAACGTTCACCCTCCGCCCACACAAAACGTGTTTAATTTCTTCATTTTAAGTTTCAAATGCTGATTAAGTTACTCCATAATAGACCCAAATGTGAATAATAATAATAATAATAATGTAAAGCTTATTTTAACCGGGCGGTATAATACCTTATAAAATCCGATTTGTTTAACCTATGCATACAAATTACTTTTAGTAACATTTTAAACATCAAATGAATTTCTGCCGGTGTTGTATAGAATGGGAATAGAAGAATGTTTAAGAACAGCATTTTATTATTAAAAAGTATTATTTTTAAGTAGTACTT
Organism: Mormyrops boulengeri; assembly: GCA_026781065.1. NCBI lineage: Eukaryota > Metazoa > Chordata > Actinopteri > Osteoglossiformes > Mormyridae > Mormyrops > Mormyrops boulengeri. The sequence continues at coordinate 9,618,193 of JAODLD010000008.1, forward strand.
ATTTAAAAGCTGATTAATTTAAAATGATTTTATTGAGATACTTTAAACATAGGCATATGTATATATCATAGTTAAGTCAGTTCACAGGTGACGTCTTAAAGGAAGGCCCTCAGTATCCGTGTTTTATACATACATCTCGCGGCGAAATAGTCCAATGTGGCGTCGCTTCATACATCGATTTCTACCAGAAATACAATTACTTTCACCTGTCACAACCTGCAGTCTAATACGGACGTCTGTCGCGGCGTTGTGATCTCACCTCCCATGCAGGCTTTACCTCAGATGAATTAAATTCTGCAATTTAGTGGTTTTGACAAAAATATGACTGTTGCTTAGACAGCAATCAAAGTTATGCCCCTTGCCAGCAGTGAAGGTTTTTCTAATCTTCAATGAAAAATCGAGAGAAACATTAATCTGAAATGTAGTGTCACTGATGTCAAGCATTCATTTTCATATAACCCCCATTAAGCTTACTATTTAACTGTCTATTACAAGTGTCTATTAAACCTGAAATCCGTGTAACAGGATATTAAGCTGGAAAATAGCATGTCTTGTCTCTTTTAAATATATAAATCTCATACAAATACCCATCATCTGTATTATTAGTTTAAACATTGAGGCAATTTTATAAATCAGCTAAATTCTCTACATCAAAACAGAGACCGTCTGTTAAGACTGTCCGAGTTAAGATTGCTCATACTGATTGAAATAATTGCTTTACTCAGAAGCTGCATTATCACTGAGAATAATACTGCCGTTTGGCATGATTAAAAGATGAATGAAACCCGTTTTTAACGGACAGTATCGGAAAGCATAATTCGGCACACCACACCGGTAATGCCGAACCTTTCCGAATTTGCAGTTTTCCACGCAGCTCAGAACCTGCGCAGTTTCCGTGTAATTCCGCTGTTCGCGTCTTTTCTTCTTCCACAGCGTGGGATTAAGCGGCAGGTGAAAACATGTGTCGCCCCTGACTGCCTTACTCTCTGCTTTACACCATAGCGTGTATCGTCCTATTCTTTCTGTTCTTTTGGGAATGGCCACGGGTCTCCGTGACTCTAACTAGCTAAGTGGTTGTTATTTATTACTGGCAAGATGCATTGTTTATCTTGCACAAGGTACATTGAAATTCCTTAGTTTTTTCATCTTGCTCTCTGAGAGATACAGTTTTGGTGTCAGAGCAGAGAGTCAGCCCCCCTGAAGAACTTGTGGTTGAGGCCCTTGTTCAAGGACCCACTAATGAAGCAGTCCCTCTGCCAGCCACAGGAAGTGAACCTACGACCTTCTAGGCGCAGGCTCTGATCCCTATTTTAGTGGGGTGCGCACTGGCCCATTCCGCCCAGGGTACTTACATTTGCTTGTAGAGACATGGATTGATTTAGTAATTTTAATGTGTGCAGCTGAGGTATGTGTTGACCAGGTAGGTTCTAGGCCGAGTGCTGAAATGAAACATTCTGCCATCTTCATTGGAACACTGACTGCAGAACCTTTAAGGCCCGGCCAGTGTGAGGCAGACTGACCAAACGCCACCCAAAGCAATTAACCAAATGGGAAAGTGAATCCCATCCCAAGCTATCTTTGGAGGAACTGCAGGTTGCAGGTACCTGCAATCATCTCAGTGGTCATACGTCTATCCATCCATTCATTGATCTTCATTGGCTGTTTATCCAGTGTAGCATCAGGGTGTGCTGGAGTCTTCTGCTGGACGTGCCAGGCACATGGCGGGGAGATGCCAGTCCATCGCTGGCCATGTATTCATGCACCCTGGCCAATTCAGGGACACCACTGCTCATAACCGCATGTTTTCGAAGGCAACCAAGGTACTTATCCTGAATACACACAGGGCAGAACATGTAAATGCACAGGCCCAGATGTAGAGGGTGCGCTTCGGAGCCCAGGGGGGCAGCTGCAGTGGTGCCCCCTCTCCCCGTGCGCATATTACTGAGAGAGTAATATGTGTAATGAAGCGATCTTGGCGCTTTCTCAGCTGAATTAAATATGGAGTTAGTACTGCACATGAGGGATTATTGAGTTTTGGAGGCCTATGGTCTTGTTATGAGAACATGGTTCCCACTGTGTATGCTTCCCGCTTTTATGAATTTTTCCACTGAGGATATTGACTTTCTGCTGCTTCCATTTAGCTGAATACAGCACATCAATACGGGCTTGTCCATCCTCCGGGAAAAATTTGATTAGGAATTATTACAGGAATTATTACAGCTAATTGAGATGAATTGGATGTTATTATATGATGATGGACTGAATTTCAGGCTCCGTTCGTTGGCCGAGACGCGGCAGATTAATCAGCCGCCACCATTGCAGGCAGCGGAAGAGCGATAGAGAGCTTCCTGCTAACAGATGACGACAGTCAGCATCCTCGCATCCAGGAGACACGGGAGTGAAGGTCACCCAGCCTGACTATGACAGCAAGAACATTTGTTGGTAAACAAATTAATCTTTCTAAAGGTCGCCATTTGTTCCACAGTAACTTTTTTTTTTTTTTTGCCTGCCCTGCTCTGTGTCCTCCCCCCCCCCTCCCCATCCCAGTCCTGTCATAAGGAATAGGGCCGGTGCTGTCACTCTCTCGTATGCAAGGTGACGCGTGCGACGGCTGCTCGACCAACGGGGCCGCACATTGTGACGCCTCAGCATTCTGCAGCGCGAGCCAGAGCCTGATTGCTGCGCCATGGGCTGCTAGTTTACAGCTGTCTCAAGACAGGAGTGTGTACCTGGCCCTGCATGCCAATAGGGAGGGTGGGTACCTCCCCAAATGGTGCCCACTGGCCCCCTGCCCGCCGCCTTCCCAGCTCCAGCACTCATCCACCGCTGCCGTCTGTGCAGAGAAAGCTGCTCTCACACTTCATTTTTGTCGTCCTGATTTTTTTTATTTCCCGGACGCCGTAAAAACAGATGTGTGCCTTTCAAAAGAAAACCGCAAGCACCTGGCGGGTGCCTAAGCTCCATAGGAGACCAGCGGCACGAAAACGATTGAGCAAGCAGAATCCGACGGCCAACACGGAACGGCGCATTACTGTATCAAAAGTCTGTGCTTCTTGTGCTCAACTTTGGTTTAACAGATTGTGCTCGCAGTATGTAAGTATGCCAAGCTTTGCTCTTTAAAAAAGCCACCAGCCTGAACACAGTTTTAATACTGCAGTTTGAAAGACAGCAAGAAAAACCTGGATCACAGTGGAAGAGAGATCGTTCTGTGTTTGCACCCACTTTTTTGGCTTTGTTATTTGTTGGAAATACCCTGAAATACATTTCATTATATTTCTTACATAAAATTAATTGTTAAACAGACAGAAAGGAAAAAAGAATGAAAGACAGACAAAGAAAAAGAAAAAGAAAGAATGAAGGAAACAAAAAAAAAATTAAATTCCAATCACAGCGCTGCAAATAATCTCCACTTATCCAACAGATGATTGTCCTGGACAGAGGGTCATTGTGTTGCCAGTCTTAGACAACACAAGGCTAGGGTCCATCCTGAATGGCATGCCAGTTTATTAATAATTCTTTAAATTATATGTTAAGCTATACTTGCTATAAAGAAGATGAGGAATGGACAGGCCGGTGGTTTTTTGATGCCACAGAGTGTCGTAAACTGATGAACGAGGTTGAATCACAGATTGACAGGAGGCAAAGAAACTGAACCGGCAAACAAGCACAGCTGTCTAGCAGGAAGCAAGGGGAAAGTTACCACCACGCAAGGAGGTGGTCGGTCTGCAGCAGCGGCGACGGCGGCCGTTTCTCGCCGGCCTCTCCTGTGCCGCTGCCCATACAGGTGGCATCTCACGCAGCCACGCACAAGTTCCGTAGCTATGGAAACCATTGCAGTGTCACCGGCGTAAGTGGGTGGGGATTAATTATGATTGCTGTGAGAGAGAACATGTTCAGTGCGAAGGCACACCATCAGAATTCAGACCCCAAAGCAGTCCAACTGGAGGAATAAATAAATTACACAAATGCTGAAATTACCCCCCCAACCATAATTGACCAAAGCAGTGCCAACTCATGATTGATTGCTGGGGGGAAGGAGCTTATTGGCTGGTTTACAATGTCATTATCTGCTGTGACTTAGCGATGACGTTCGGTAATGAATGCAGGAAATCTGTTAGCTGTAACTACATATTCACACGTATATGCAATCATAGCCGCACCAAAGACACAACGACAACCCGACATTCACACAGCGGTGCTGCACTGACTAATAGATTTTTTCCCCTGCTATTTAAAAAGTTTTGTTGAGAACTAAGTCCAACTTGAAGCCAATACCAATATTTAGGATATTGGAAAAAGTGTCTTAGTGTTTCAAGTAACAGTAGAATAAAATATCAGATTTTGTATTTTTTTTTACATACATTGAGCATCACTATTTGCATTATTTACAAAATGCTTTTTATCAGCCTGATTGTTTTAAAACAAATTAATAAATAGCATCACGGCCAAATTTAGAATAAGAAGAGTGAATGATTATTAGGAAGAAGAATTCATGGGAACAAATTATTGTTAGGAATTATTACATTTCTGAATGACATAAGCACAATAAATTGCTACCAAGGCCAAATGGAGACGCAGTCGGGTTCCATCTATCGCTTCTCTCAACTTCCATTTCACTGGATGACTAAACATGATTCGCTAATGCAAGGCTTGGATTTTTTGCAGACTTGGTTTTTATTCACATTTCCTGATTTGAGACCAATAATTAATAATAGCTAGATAACCCTTAGAAAATATATAGCACAAAACTGTTGACTACACGATGTTAGCAGATTACCCTAGCATTATTAATCACAGAGAAAGATGCAGAGATGCGCAAAGTGCTTTCGGTGAATGTCTTCACACTTCAGAGAAGCAGTGTAGCAGGGCAGTGTTAGTGTTGTGGCAGAAGACATGGACCTAAAGGGGTTCCGCTGTAGGAGCCTTTAGCATTTAGCCTGAAAAATAAAGTGATGTGAATCAAATCAAAAAAACTATGACACTGTTGGACTGTCTTGGACAGCGATGTCAGCGATGCGTGTGCCTCCAGTGCAGCGTGAGGATCCGGTCTGATCAGCCTGGGTATTTTGCATTGCTTTAGCAAAACTAACATACAAATAGACACAAAAAAAATCACAGTTTGCCCAACGCTTGCTGGTTAATATGCGTTTTATGCAAGCTTCACTGCGAGGAGCCAGTGTACAGCTGCAGAGACATAACGGACCCAAAGTAAACCCGCGTGCCAATGATGTCATGCCATTTTCCCCGCTGTTTCCTGCCAGCTACTTGTGCGTTTTGTAGTGATCGTAGGTGACTTAAAATGCATGAGTGCAATCCACAGTGACGTTAGTATCCGTACAAGATCGCAGGCCAGCTAACTGGGGGGCAGAACAGGAAACAAGGTCCTACAATTCACTTCGGAAGCAGCTGATTCTCAGTAGCCTATTTGGTTCAAAAGGCATAGAGACGACTATAATGTCTTCTGCTCATCTATTTTGTAAACTCATGTAGTACTGGGTCGCAGTCAGCCTGGAGCCTGAGCAGCCATGAGCCGTGTGGGTCACAGAGAGATGCATGTGGCGGCCCCCTTTCTCTGACACGTCAGCCCCTTCGCGGTCACCAATAGCCCATCATCACAGTCTCTCTCGTCACGGTGGAAAGGAGGCTGCGGCGGGCAGCTGGCACCAGGAGGCGCTGCAGAGCCGGTGGTGTCGGTGAGCAGGAAGGGGCTGGTGGAACCGGAGGAGGGTGGGCCCCCGTAGACTGGCTGCCGCCCGTCCGAGAGCCCGGCACGTACAGCACCAGTGGGTGGGGCAGGGCGATGCAGCCCAATGGGGGCGGCCGGGTCTCATATGGTGCCGGCACGGCCTACCTGCCCGCTGGCCCGGGGCGCTCAGATGGCCCACGTCTCACATGCCCCCCAGGCACCTGGAGGACAGGCTCAGTGGGGTGCCGGTGAGCGCGGCCCGCCAGCTGTCGCGCAATGCACCGTCCCCGGCTCCGTTCCCCACGTTCCCGCTCCGCTGCACACGCAACCACCCCCCCTGCTAGTGACACCCCCACCTCCCACACACTCCCCTTTAACTCTAGAAATCTTCTCAGGACTAAAATATACATGGAATCCCACAGAATTCCTTATGGATTTTATTTCCATTTCACTCTGAGAAAAATGTGTCGCGGTCAGAATGCTTGAGATGCGTCGTGTCGGTTTTCATGTCCCCAAAACATGATGCGGGACTTAAACATCATTAATACACAGCTGAGAGGATCTTTCTTGCTGTTAGTCCTTATTTGTTTAAAGCCGTCTGGGCAAGGCTGTCATCTCCCGGTAACATCTTTATGAATGCAGACAGCCTTTTAATTAGTGATCACAACTTCATTTATGTGTGCCTTCACTCTGTGTATGTTTTCTTGGTTTAAACATTCATATTCTGTTAATTAAACCCTCTAATCTTCCCCTGCCAGTAGCATCATGTAACTGGGTAATTGAATTAATTGGGTGAAGATGTTTTTAAGTATGTAATTGATTTAATTAATATAATTTATGCTTGGTTCGTTCCTGTTAAAGCAGGAGAGAGACAAGCTCGATCCTGTTTTTCCCCCCTCCCTGCGACTTGATGAATATGCGCACTGTCCTGTCACTGATCAATGTTCGTCTTGATTTCCAGCATCTGGCAGCCAACTGGAAACACATCAGGTCTTCCAGAAGGACTATTACCCACCTCCCATCATTAGGGAGCTCACTCCGCTGCCTGCAGATCCATCAGACATCACTATTACCAGGCCCATTACGGCTCCTCGATTGAGTTCAGGGAGGCTCTCTTGTCTTATTCAAATTGGTCTCGGCAGGAAAATGTGCTGGAGATGATGAGAGTAATAATATCAGGGAGAAGAGCCTTTCGCTTCAGACGCCATTTAATTTGGAGATTAAGCAAATAAAAAGTCATTATGCAGCGCCGCTTTAGATGCAAGCGGCGGTGATTTGTTGTAATTTCCTTGCATTTATAGGAAATGAACTAGAAAGGATTGAGATTTTACATCCTCATGTTTTTATGTGTATGTTTCTCTCTTTGTGGGGGGGCGGGGGGCTTTATGGGTGTTCCGTGGTGTCGGTCCGGTCTGATTAGCTGTGCCCTGTTTTAGTGTCAGCGTCGAGGGGCTCGGAAACCCAGGAAGTCTGGGTTCAGGGGAAACCCAGAGCGGACGAGATTCCGGAGCCGCTTTTAATCAAATGTGCAGTCAAAATGATAAGATACGTCGTCTGAGATTATTTAGACCTAATTACGAGCAGATGGGGCTGTTTTATCTGCACTTAGGGCGACTGAGCGAAAGGAAATGCTGTGTGAACAAGAATGATTAAGAAGTTGGAGTGTTTTTTTTTCTTTTGCGCTTAAATAATCAAACGCCTTCATGTTAATTAGTGCCAATTTATTTATTTAATTACATTCTTGCATCTCAAGCAGCCAGTCCTCCCTGCACTTGGAGGTCATGAAGCTAGCACCATGCACTCCATTATTCATCACCCATCATCTTTGTTTATTTTTTTAGTTGTTATATATTTATTTTTTGGCTGCAGCGTGACAACATTGGCGCTAACCTGCCCTCGGTGAACTTCCTGGGTGTTTAGTGCAGGGAAATTGGGGTGAATTTAAGTAGATGCGGGTACAGAAGGACGCCGCTCGCTGCCGCAGTCTCTGTAGATGCGCCTTATAAAAAGTACCCCCCCACTGCCCCACACGGCCCTGCCACCTCCTCTATTGACAGTTGTCGTCAGTGAAGCAGTGATTTGCTCCTGCAGCAGCCCAGTGACTGGCCTCCACTAGAACGGCATTAATGAAGTGAGACTTCACCGCAGTGTGCCCACCTACCCGCCCACCCACCTGCTCACCCTCCTGCCCGGCCGCCCACCTACCTGCCTGTCCGCCCGCTCACCCACGTCCCCACCTGCTCACCTACCTGCCTGCCCACCAGCTCACCCACCTCCCCACCCGCTCACCTACCTGCCTGTCCGCCCGCTCACCTGCCTGCCCACCTGCCTACTTGCCCAGCCACTTGCCCACCTGCTTGCTTACCTGCTCCCCCACCTGCCTGCCCACCCGCACACCCGCCTGCTACCTCAGCTGGAGACAACGCCTCAAACAGATTGGGATGAAGGGGGCCCACGAAGGCAGTTATGGGCCTGGTGTTCGCTTAAACTAATATGTGAATGATTGGACTTAAGCGAGTCTGCGGCCAGAAGCCGTGTGGCCATTTACAGCTGAGGTGAAGCACACCTGGGGAGAATTTATTTATACATTTTTATGGCTTTATTTATATATTCTCTCCTAAATTAAAATGGACACAGAAAAGTGTGGTGATATGAGTTATTCTGAAATGTCTGATGCCTGAAAGTTGTGTTTTTGACCCCCCAGCACAGAGCTCTCCTTCTGTGTCCTTTTACGAGACACACTATTTAAATACACGGTGGGGGCCATGTGTTACGCTGCCCTATATTTTAAAATGTATGTTATTCATTGCTGTACCACTGGCTCATTTGGGAAACAATCTCTTTTTGTTCACCTAAATTACCTATTTAAAGAATAAGAATGGTGACATAATGTAGGCTTTGTGATGCAATTATGTTAGCTGGTACATAGATACACATGTGGATGTTGCTGCAGGCCAGGCTGTCTCTGAGAGATGCGGAAGCGCGGAGTGGGTGTCGGGCCGGGCCGGCGGGAAAACGGAGCGGGTGGCGGGCTGGGTTGGGCTGGGCCGGCGGGAGAACGGAGTGGGTGGCGGGCTGGGTTGGGCTGGGCCGGCGGGAGAACAAAGAACGGAGCGGGTAGTGGGCCGGGCTGGTGGGAGAATGGAGCGGGTTGCGGGCTGGGCCGGGCCGGGCCGGCGGGAGAGCAGAGAACGGAGCGGGCAGTGGGCCGGGCCGGCGGGAGAACAAAGAAAGGAGCGGGTAGTGGGCCGGGCCGGCGGGAGTGCGGCCTTGCAGGTGGAATGTGAGCACGGTCCTGCAGTAGCATCACTGTAGAAGCGAGGGGATTCTAGGGCTGCATGCCAGTGTCACGGTGTCTCGCTTTGTGCCAGCAGCACTTTCCATTTGCTCGGTTACTTACCTTGTAAGTCAGATGGAGTCACTGTTTATGAAACATGATTAACAATAAGGCTACAAGTTTGCTGTGTTTCAAAAAGTAACACACAGTCTGCCACAGTGACAATGTCATCCAGTCATCCCTGAACATACATCAGTAATCGCTTATTGCTACATAAATCACTCACTCTATACATTAATTTCCCTTTAGCTATCAATCATGATTAGGTTAATATTAGGAAAAATGGTGTTTTATAATCTCTGGCAGAAGGGCAGCTCATGAATAAAGTTCTGGGTTTGCAGTAGAAGTGCTTGCAAGTCCCACTCCGGATGTTTGCCTGTAAGTTGTTGTGTTTGATAGCCTCTTCTTGCTGCCCCAGTCTTGGCTGACCAGGCAGGCCGTGCCGCGAGCGGTGTGCGACTGCAGTCCCATCTTGCAGGAACTTTTACTTTCTCCTGAGCTAAGCTGCTTGGCTTGACGTTCTATGTGTCAACCGTATATTTCAAACGAACCGCTTGCAAATCAGCAGGTGTGCTGTAGGGGGCACCAGAGTCGATTAATCTTGCAATAGGGTTTTTTTTCTCCTTCCATCAATTATACATGTAGTTTGGATGGAACATGCTGGAAAGATTCTGGTTATTATGTATCTCATGCATTATCTTGGACCGGCTGATTTCTTTCAACGGTGTAAATCGGGTGTGAGATAACCTAGGACCAGAAGGTTTAAGTGGTCTGTTTGCCAAACGGATAACCGCAAACAAAGCCTGTGCTTCCCCCCGCGTATCAACACTGCGACGGAGTGATTTAGCAGCCGGGGATGGTGTTATTTACGGGCCCTGCCTTGCATGTGCGGCGCTTCGTTTGAGCCCAAAACCACAAGCACAGGTTCTCCTTCTTCGTGTTTTTTTTCTTATTGATTTTCTAGCTGCTTTGATGTTAAACTATGCCAGAAGTGTCACTGAGATGAATGACTGTTAGCCAAGGCTGGCAGCATCTTTTGCGAGTGACAGAAGGATAATTCCGTGCGGATCAAATAAATACAGATGTGAAGTAATTAGTTGTATTCCCAAGGAGACCATTGTCAACACGCTAAAGACGTGAAGGATTGGGTAGCCTCCCACGAGCAGCTTTTATCAATTTAAACTACTCAAGTACAGGATAGGTCACAACCCAGTTGGCTATTAATAATGTATCTGTTGTGTGTACAGCAAAACAAATTACGCCCAGGGATGGCTCATGAAAAAGGCGGCGATAATTCTCCTCACTGCGCTGCTCGCTTCACTCATCTTCTAGGCCGACAAAGATACACTGTTCCTCAGTGCTGACAGGGGAAGCTGTCCAGAACCAAGTTGAGTCCAAGTCTGACCTGGACGGTGCTGTTTCCAGGTGACCTGGGTGCCCCGATCAGGCTCGCGACGGCAATGGGCTTGATGTCTCGCTCTTTGGCGACCTATTCTGTGCCACACCCGCTGCCCAGATCTAATCCACACCTGTGTCAACGAGTGAGGGCATCCTTCACTGGGAGTGAGGGCATCCTTCACTGGGAGTGAGGGACGTGCCGGGGCTCAGCGGGTGGGTTTCGAGGACCCTGACAGGAGGGAGTGTGTGTGGGGCTGCAGCCTGCAACGCAGTACTAAGTTTCCTCACCTACTGCCTGCATTGCTCTTCAAGTCCCCGTGTAACAGAGCCACGCTCACATCTCGAAATTTACGCTGAGGCTCCCCGTCGGTTTCTCTAATCCTCACTTTGTCATTAACTCCCAGGGGCCATTACAAGGTGCAGAGCGCCACAGAAGACACCGAGATGCTCAGAGGGGATTACATTTCGAAGCTGATCCACACATGAGGAGAGAACACATGACACGGCGCTGCTCTCGCTACAAAACAATCTGTGATGTCAGTTTGCAAGTATGGATGGTACCGTCAAGAAATATCACAGTAAAAGGAGTCTTTTCACGGATAGAAAAAGGCCTCATGGTGTCATCGATAATTAACTAGTACGATCTGTATTAGATAGCCTTTTTAGGGTGTTAAAGCCCGGCGTGTCAGTGGCGGGTGCGGGCTGGTGCCACCGCAGGCATGCCGTCGTTTCGCTTTACGGGATCACAGAGCACCGCCGGGTGAGCCTGAGGGAGCCGTTCTGCTTCCCCAGCATGTTACTCTCAAAGAGAGACAAGCACGTCCCTCCCGCGCTGCCGCTGCATGGAGTTTGGGCCTCTTCGCTCTGCCGCTATAAAACGCAAACACCACCCCCATTATCAAAAAACACCTTCACTGCGATACCCCCCTGAAGAAGGTTCAGCCGCCCTGCGGGTCTGGGAGCGGCCGGTAATCTGTACTCATCTCAGCGGGTTTGCGCGCGGACGCCCGTGCTCAGCGGCAGGCTATCAGATAACACCAGGACGCCTCAAACTGCATATCAATGTAAAAAAAAAAGGCTTCATACATTCCAGTGATTGATCCATCTACTCAGGGGCATCGCTAGAGATTTTGGGCCCCCAACCCAAACCGATCCAATTATGTTCCAATTTTTTTGGAGCCCCTGTCAATCAGGGGCCCTTAGAATTACCCTAACTACCCCCACCCTTTAAGGCATCCCTGCAGCTACTTATGAGCATAGTTCAGTGGGGATAAAAATAGTACATTTGGCGCAAGGAATTAATTTTCAGTTTCTAATTTGAATTTTATATTATTTTAACACGAATGCCTATTTCTGACATACGATGTCTGTATGCCTGGGGGGGGGAGCCATTTGACCTTTCACCTTCACCGTATGAGATTTTGTTCCCTGTCATCAGTTATTTTTAACTTAAGCTGCTCTGTAAGATGCTATTCTCTTTCCAGGTGCTTCGAACACCATTGTGAAAGGCATTATATAAGAACATTGTCCCTTTAATTAGACACAGCCAGCCTGTAGATAAAAAGCGGGCCTCGATATGTCAGCAGAGAGCAGGAGGTGCCACCCCGGCAGTGACTCCGTCGGCAGTGCCGGCCGGCTTTGATCCGTCGTCTTCCGCTCCGAAATGAATCTCGCACAAATGAAAAATACTCCACGCGAATGGCACCCGCTTTGTGTGCCTAATGCCGCCCGCGTTCCACACACTCAGCAATTGGGGTGTAATTTATAGAGATTAAAAACAGCCCTCAGGCCCACTCGGTTACCCGGCCTTCAAAAACAGCTCAGATAGGTGTAGCGGTTAGCGACGCATTGATTTAATATGCCTGTAATCAGTGCACACACCTTGGGGCCGGCACCGTTAGCTTTTCATATGCTTACAAAAGTAGCCTTTGATTTTCTGTCACGCGTTAATTACTGTGTTCTGCCATTAAATGGGGAGCTTTGTGTATACTAATTGCGAAGTAATCATTGACTACTGCGAGCGCATTCTTCACCTTTTATTTCATTCAGGGGCGCACCCACCTCACAATCTGCGGCCGCCGCCATCGCTCCCAGCTATTAGCTCTCTCCTCAATCGTAGCGCGGCTCCGTTAAGATGGGGTGGGGGGGGGTGTAATTGTTGTGGTATCGGTGCTGTTAATTACTGGAGTAAACGGTTGAAGCATGGCCAAAGTCTATTGTGGGGGGGCAGTGGAGGGGTTTAAATTGTGTTTTCACCATCTGGGGACCCTGGGAGCGGGGAGAGCGGGGGTAAACAGCAGTGAGGGCCAAGCGGCCGCTCCCGCCCTCGGGGCTGCGAGGCCATATGGACCCGGTGCTTCATTTCGATTTTATTGTACACCTTGCTGTTTTAATCAATGGCAAGCCTGTTCGCCGGGCTCGCATCACGCAGCCAGCATCCCAGTGTCGTTGTGGTTTTTATTTTTTCTCTGCCACCCCCCAGCATCCTACATCCCCACATGCATTTGGCTTTTTTCCCCACCCCTGCCATTTTCCCGCGACGCAGCTATTCGGCACCTCCTGGTGCCCGCGGTCATGTTTACACGCAGGGTATCCACACCCCGCCCCTGCAGTCATATTTACGGTTTGGGGTATCTGCACCCCTAACCCTAACCTCCCCCCCCCCCCATGTGTGTATGCCTGGGGGGATAAAAATATTAAGTATTACTTTAGTGTCAGCTGAAGGGGAAAAAGTATTCCTATGCAGACATTTCAAACGTATATATAGGAATAGACACATATAAGTCATATATATACTGTAGATATATATATATGCGTATATATTCTTTATTTATTAGCCACTGTCAGATCAATTAGCCGGCCTCCTGCTCCTCCTCTTCCTCCTCTTTCTCCTCCGTGTTTATCACTTATCACAATGTCACCTCAACATGCAGCCATCAATTCTGCCTCGCGATGCCTTGGCTAATGTGACCGCGAAGGCCATTAGGATCTCATTCCCAGCTGCAACTTCCCCAGGTCTTACCCCGGGACACCCCCCCGCTCCCGCCCCCCAGGCCCGTGTGCGGCGGGCCACACGGCGTTCCTGCTATTCAGCAGCCCGTGTGCATATTGTTTAATTATTGACTGCTGGGGGGCTCAGCATGAAAGGGAAGCCCTGCAAACTCAAAGAGAAGAATACAGGACCCCATGTGGGCCTCGGAACATAAAATAAGTGCAGTAGCAGGGAGTGAGGGGGGGGCTGCAGCTGAAGGAACAGTTTTTTTGGATTCTGCATCTCATGTCCAACAACACTGGCACCGCCTGCAGCGGACCCCCCAGCTATGACTTCAGGCAAAGAGGAAAGGGTTCGAGAGACAGGGCTGTGGACGGCGGGGTGAGAATGGAGGCCACGCAGCGCTGTCCATTCATCGCCTTGGTACAGCCCCCCCCCCCACACACACGCACGCACACACACACATGCACACACACGCGCACACACACACACACTCACAGCCAACACGACGGATCATTAGGCACAAGAGAAAATTACACTTAATAGCATCAACAGATGGAGCGGTTCTTTTTTCCCTCCTTTGTGTTTTTCACGTTGAGTTTGAGTGATAAAAATTAAAGTGAGTCCTACTGTCCAGTTACCCATTGTCACTGTGTTCAGTTCTGTCCAGTTACCTATTGTCGCTGTGTTCAGTTCTGTCCAGTTACCTATCACTGTGTTCAGTTCTGTCCAGTTACCTATTGTCACTGTGTTTAGTTCTGTCCAGTTACTATGTCACTGTGTTTAGTTCTGGCCAGTTGCCCATTGTCACTGTGTTCAGTTCTGTGCAGTTACCTATTGTCACTGTGTTCAGTTCTGTCCAGTTACCTGTTGTCGCTGTGTTTAGTTCTGTCCAGTTACCTAATGTCACTGTGTTCAGTTCTGTCCAGTTACCTAATGTCACTGTGTTCAGTTCTGTCCAGCTACCAAATGTCACTGTGTTCAGTTCTGTCCGGTAACCTAATGTAACTGTGTTCATTTCTTTTCATAAAAGGTTTCTGTAAGAGTGGAACAAAGATTTTCTGACATGTTTATATATTGCCTCTTTGATGGAGATGTGTCAGACCCTATCCTACACCTGACAGACATCATAATGAGACAGAATGTCTGCTGCAGGGGGCTGACACACGTCCTCTCTGCTTATCGCCACATAACTGCAATCCTTCATGAAGATCCAAGTGATGAAGGCCCTTATGGTGTGAAACACGTGATTTAAGCCTAAATAAATAATTTCAAATTTGTCTTTCTTTTTTGGCCCATTATGACGACCGCGGAGCACCGTGACAAGTCCTCAAAGCGAGGTCACTCTTCCGTGGCAAAAGACAGAAGTTTTCTTACACTTTTTCTCGCGCCATTGTGCACCTCATGACTCGAGGAAAAGGCAAAATCACTGTGTCGTATTTGACCTGGACTCTTACAGCAGTTTAATATGATGATGGCGCTTTCGTGGCTGGAATGTCAACGGCGCAGGCGTCCCCAGCAGCCAAAACAAACACCATCAACTTCATTCACCTACTTTCAAGTCTAATTTGTGTCTTTGAATGACTTTATTCATCGATGAATGAAGCTAAATAAAAATCCTGTTTTTGTCTGTATATCACACTGTATCATTACTTGAGTGCATATTATTTGTGTTTCTGTATTTGCTCTGTAGTTGTCAGCACACTGTTCCTGATCTGCTGATGCCTCCAAGCCTCCATAGTCATTTCTTCACTGAAAGATGGAGGTTAAATATCAAATCTCCGTACAAAAGCCATTCACCTACACTCTGCTAACAGCATAAAATAATTTCTTGAATACCATTAACATTTCTGCAATTAAATAGCTCTGAATTATTTTCTTTTATTTTGAAATCTAACAAAGAATCGTTGACGTACACCAAGCCAGCTACGCCGTTTGTCGTTTCCAAGAGGACAATGCTGCCGGTCTTTCTTCAGGCCTTCGGGTGGCGTAACGTAACAGCTGTGCTCGTGTGTCATATCGACTGTCCCCCTCTCAACAGGGCTCCTGGATTATTGCTGCGGCCCGGTAAGAGAGTGCACAGCCATCCTCAATTACCAACCTGTTTCCAGGCACGGCTGCAGAAAGTGTAACTCAGCAATTAACGACATAATTAAGTGCCAAAGCCATTATGGCATTTTCTAGCCGCGGAGACAAGAGGCTCGTCGATCACCGGTTTGGGAGTCGGCCCTGATTGATCGCCCCAATCGACTGGCGCTTATAGGCAGCCATCAGCAGCGGAGAGCGAGGCGGACACAGGAGCCAGGCTGAATTGGGGTCAGGTGATGTCCTCGCCGTGGCATGTTAAACCTATTAGGCTGCCGTTTGACACCAGGATAATGGGCTGTCACGGCCCGGCCTGACTTTCCTGCACGCTGGCAGCCACGTGCCATAGCGGCTGCATCGCGCAGCGGATCCAGAGGCTCAGTACGATGTCAAAGCCTCAGATAACGACAGCTGTCCTGCGGCTGCTCGCTGCAGCCCGCCGTCTGTTCAGAGGCGGAGTGTAGAAGGGTGGCCTGGTTTCATCAGGTGAGAGTCAGACACTTTGAACTAATTAAATCCACTGTGTTGAATTAATTCATTCCCAACATGGCTACTCTTTTCATGCTATTTATAGCAGGTAAGGTTCATCGCTCTTTTTGATCAATCAGGGTTTGCTGGTGGTTTTTAACAAGCTCAAGTGAAGCAGCAGGATTTTATTCCAGTCCCAAATCCATGAAACAGTATCTTTTCCAAATGAGTGCAGTGCCTCAAATAAAGGCTCCTATTAGTTTCACTGTTCTGATGACATTTAGAACTGGCTATAATAGTTCTGGTTCTGATCTGTTCTGAGCCCAAACCTGCAAGTCAAGTCAAGGCCAGTCATTTGCTTGCGCTGACTGGATCTATTGATGTAGATAAACGTGTGAGTGTGAGCTGTATTGAGTGGATCCACAGCGGCCCTTGTGTTACTGCTCCTGATTGGGTGGGAAAGATTGTCTTCATTGCAGTTCCTTTCAATTATTAACCAGTGGCTGTTGACGGCATTTTGGGGGGGGCGGGAGCGAGGAAACATTTTGCAGGGGCAAAAGGTTAAGTAAAAGAGACATGCACGCGTTGCGGGGGGTGCCCATGTGTGAAGGCGCATCAGGCCATACTGCCCGCCCCTTCCCGCCGACGGCTGCCACCCCCCTGTCCTCTCCGTAAACCCCTCCCCGCCTTCTGCTGTCGATCAGGTGGTCGATGCACCCTAAAAATGTGCCGGTGAGAGGTCGCTAATCTTCACTGTGGCCAGGCTCCGTGAGCACAAACAGATAGCAGCTCCCCCCCCCCAGAGCACTCCCTAGAGGGCTGTGAAATGGAGAAGCAAGTAAAAGAGCGCGGGGAAGATGATGCAGACGGCCATCAAATAAACTGCCAGGTCTTATTGTGTCAATAAACTAATACCTTTTAAGAGTAGCTCTCTGACCTCGCAGCACTCCAGCAATGTACAATCCCGTAAGCGGGGCCGGGGCATGACATGCCCCCCCATCCTACGCTCCTCTCGTTTCCACCTCATTCTTTGTGGCGTCTAACGCGCTTTTTGTTTTCTGTCATGTTGGCTGAGCTGTCACATATTTCAGGCCTAGAACACCTTCAATGGGAGGGAAGAGCGCTACCCAAGGATGCGTTTCCGGTTGGCCACTGTTAGCATTTAAGGAACGGCTAGTGTGATATTTAAGCAAAAAGAAGACAGAAGCAAAGGTTAATGTGAATCAGGCCCCTTTCTTCCAGCTTGCTGGGACTGCAGGCTGATTTCCTACCAGTAGAGACCCACACACAGTGACAGAGGGGCTCCCCAGTCTCTAGCCACTAAAGCCTATTGAACAAATTAATGTCGACCAGGAGAGAAAGCTGAGAAGCGGCAGAAAGCCTGGTGATCCCAGCAGCCCCAACAGTCCAAAGTCCAAAGCATCGATCCCCTTAAGGTGAGTCTGATCATATATGAGCACAGCAGAGGGATGAGAGTATGAGTCTGAGATAACAGAGAACAGCAGGTCGCTCCACAAGTACAGGGGGTGCTGAACAGACACACAATCACCTTCAGGGTGGAGCCGTCATGATCTGTAACATCCTAAAATGGGTTATTGTTTAATAGCTTAGAACAGGGTCTTCCAGTCCGGTCTGAGGGGTCCCACAGACAGTACACGTTTTTGCTCCCCTCCAAGGAGCAAAAATATGGACTGTCTGGCAGGGAGCTCGGAGTGAACAAAAACATGGACCGACTGTGGCTCCATGAGGACCGGGTTGGGAAACACTGGCTTAGAAGACACTTCTGATGAGAACCAGTGATGATTTCATGAAGCTGAATATTTCCACTGCATGGAAGCTTTTCATGCAGGAGAACCGGAGCAGGAATTATTCAATGGAGAAGGAATACCAGGAACTGTGAGTGCTGACGGTTTTGCTGCCTACTGACCCTACAATGGAGGGAGATATAATTTGGGTTGCGATATAGGAAATGAAGAACTCTATAATGCATAGATGAGAAAACAGTCAAAATGGCAACAAAGTATTTATGGACATTGGACTGAGGGGAGATATTTCAGAAGAGAGTCTTTAGGTTTTCAGATGGTGCTGTGCGTTTAATGTGGGACACATGACCCACCTCGGCTTCCTGATGATCATTTCAGATGTATGTGACACTGCTCCATCTCGTGTCCCCCTTCTGGCACGTGCAACCGCTTCATGCTGGGGTTCCCAGTGGCACCTTTGTCGAGTGCTTCCTCAAACTTTGCCACAAGGGGGCAGCATTATATGTATTGAGTATGACAAAGGGACTTTGCTTTATACAGGTTTATAAATCTTGCTATAAATCTAAATTAAGGTAATTATATGAAACTGTGGAATTAGGGTAATTTTTGGGGGGAAGCATTTTCAATATCGCTACATTATTTATATAAAAAATTATATATCACTTAATGTGTCTCATGACACCATTTAAATAGTGACAAATCTATTGCCCTTTTCAGCTGAGGAACACAAACAGGGAGTTCCATTAGGCCGTTTTAATCCAGAATAGATATTTAGAATCAGCAAGACAGCGGTGCCGCTGCCTAGTGGGATCAGTACTCTCCTTAGACCCACAAATTCTCCAAGGTTTCTAGCCTGACCTGGTACCACAAGATGGATTTCCTCAGTACCTCAGTACAGAAGACTGGGGATAAGCCCTAATGCATAGCTATGTTAGCAGTTTATCAGGTTTTTCTCAAATAGAGGTGGGGGGGGGGCCCAGACCGCCTCCATCTGGTGGCTGATGAGAGCACAGGAACCAGTGGGATGGGGGGGATGTGGAACATCAGGGGACAGAAACCAGTGGGACGGGGGGGGACATGCACCCCCCTATATTTAATTTGGCTTCATTCATCCTACCAGTGAATAAACCTTTGTATTTAAATTATTAAGTTGTGTCTCCCACACTAAATATATATTTATTGCATTAAACCTCAATGAATCAAACTCCTGTTCAGTAGCTAACCCAATGAAACTGAAATCTGGGGATGAATATCGAGTATGACCTGCTTGCAATGGAGCTGCAGCCCAATGCGTTGTTCCAGCCTGCGGTGGTGGGAGCTGTCTGACACACAGACAGTCAACTGGAAATTAAACAGCATGTGCATTAAATGCAACAAAGACACAGAGAGCTAAGCGGTCTGGGCCATTATGGGCAGAAGAATTGCACGGTCCAGTCCCACTTTCTCTGCGCACAGCGGGAGGCTTGTGTACAAACGTGTCTGGATGCGAAGACCTATTTGCATTGAGACCTGTTGCGAAAAGCCATCTCTCTCCCTCTCTCTCTCTCTTTTGACGCGGGGGAAGGACTGGGTCGCATGTGTTTGCCCTTGTGTTGCAGCTCACATTGTGGGGTAAAATAGAGGCTCAGCTGGGGATTACGGCTTTTAATGAAAACGTACGTTATAGAAAGCAGGTACGATGCACACTTGTATTTCACGCGCCTTTGTTGTGCCTGACAATAAGGCGGGGGGGCCCTTTCATTCTTACACACTTGCTAAACGGCTCTCCTGAGTCCGCCCATCACCCAGCCTCTGCTATTATCCAGACCCGAATCACAGCGCCATCAATATGGCAGCAGAGCGGCTCACACGCTGACTGAGATATCTGTGTATTCGTGCTGTTTGCCTGACGATTTCCGAGGCTGGGGGGTACCTGCGGACGGGGGGCCGGCCTTGGTGCCTGTGTTGGAGGAGGTCTGCACCTTGCTGGTCTCCAGGTATCCAGCCGTCCTGAAGAAAGTGCTTCCAGTGTGAAGAGAGCACGCAAATGTACCAAGACTGATTTTTTTAAAAAACATATCAGTTTTTCTTTACCTCTTACACTGTACAGTGTACAGTGTGCAGTCTGCTTTATGCATCAGGATCCGCAGCAGTTTATTCAACATATTGCTTTGCACTGTGTGAAATCACGTAAAAAATATTTACACTGTTACAATGTTATTTATCTGGGATGATGTAAAACATCCAGTACTGTTTTTCTGTCTGTTGCGTTATCTCCAATAGCACTACTGTACTAATCCTGCCCCCACCCCCATCCTGTATATTTTTTTCCTAATTAATGACTCTTTGTTATTTTCATGCGCCCTCCTGTAACCCGAGGCCGCAGAGAGCCGGGCGTGCTCTCTGTTAGGCTGCCGTAGCAGGCCGGCACGGTGCTCCGCCGCGCCATCGCCAGGCGGGGTCAGGAGGCAGTCTGCCATTGGCTCCTGCTGGCAGGAGCGTTTAAGTTGACAAATAGGATCTGCAGGAAGACTTCAGCCACCTGGCATTTAGTTATTAACAACTCTTTCAGGGGTGATTTATTTCAGGGGGGCATTTGCTATTAGAATATAATTCTAAAAATTAGCCCTGTTTAAGCACAAGGCCCTGACTAGTCTGACCTCTTAATATGCTTATAATGATGCCATTTACCATATAGATCAGAAGCGGGTCCCAGAAAAGAACAGCAGACATGAGCAAAATTCTTCACGTGGCCCAAATTTCAATAGAAATCTTTGGGGGTGGGGGAGCAAATACAGACCCACCTTGGCAAGTTTCTAGGTGCTTTAAATAGATGTGGCTACGGCGCCATCCAGTTTGGCTCCACACTTCACGGCCTGGGTGATGTGTGTTAGTCACACATTCCCACCTCCCTCACTAAATACCAATCTGAAATAAAAGGACACATTAATACAATTTCAATCACTACTCAAGAGTTTTATCTTGCAAATATATAATTTCCTCCTGTTGAAAATACAGGGGAAATACATGATATTATTACTGCAATGCAAATAGGTCTTCGCATCCAGACACATTTGTACACAAGCCTCCCGCTGTGCGCAGAGAAAGTGGGACTGGACCGTGCAATTCTTCTGCCCATAATGGCCCAGACCGCTTAGCTCTCTGTGTCTTTGTTGCATTTAATGCACATGCTGTTTAATTTCCAGTTGACTGTCTGTGTGTCAGACAGCTCCCACCACCGCAGGCTGGAACAACGCATTGGGCTGCAGCTCCATTGCAAGCAGGTCATACTCGATTTTCGTCCTGAATAATAAGTATTCTTATTGTGTTCTGTATCTGCCAGGTTTTCTGTGGTCTTGTACTGGATGAATATTTGGAAGATGGATGGATGGATGGATAGATGGATGGATGGATGGATGAAGTTTTACTATATTGATTAAGGCCAGTCTTTGTCAACAAATTTCTCCCACACTAACTGAGCTGCTGGTCACAATGGTGGGGAGATTACACCCGGTCTGCTGGATTTCTGTAGGATACCAATCGGTTATTCAGTCAGTTTACTGTAAAATTCTGCAATAAACTGGCCGCACTGGCAGCATCTTATTGCCACCCCGTTGTTAGTCATAAAAATTTAGCTGCCATGATCACTGTCTGTGACCTCATCTGTCAACGCGGAAGTGTGCTGCTGCCTCGGACTTCGTCTGGGCCTTGGGGCAACAGTGGAAATGAAAAAACATGAAAAGTCAAATGGGCCCAGAATCCATTATTCGTCAGGTAAAAGATCTATCGTTAGGAATATTTCAGTGATTTAAAACAGCTTAAAGCCTAAATTTACACTGAGTCGCATGTACTGTAATCAAAGACGCATCAGTATGAGTTGACTGTGGCTTCACAGCCATTACGCTAAGGCTGAATATCTGGCTGCAACGCCAACACCAATGCCGAACGCAAGGAAAACCGATTACACGCTGAGAGAATCCTTCATTTACATGTTTGAATAGTAATTAAGTTCAGGGTGCACTTGAATGCCAGTACAGAGCGTGACACTCTCAGGACGGTTTGCGATCAGCCGGCGGGGGGGGGGGGGGGGGGGGGGGGGGGGGGGGGGGGGGGGGGGGGGGGGGGGGGGGGGGGGGGGGGG
>JAODLD010000008.1:9646786-9662853 GCA_026781065.1 Mormyrops boulengeri
TACGGAATGCGGACATGTATGACATGGCATGTACGGAATGCGGACATGTATGACTTGGTATGTACGGAATGCGGACACGTATGATTTGGCATGTACGGAATGCGGACACGTATGACTTGGCATGTACGGAATGCGGACACGTATGCCTTGGCATGTACGGAATGCGGACACGTATGACTTGGTATGTACGGAATGCGGACATGTGTGCCTTGATATGTACGGAATGCGGACATGTATGACTTGGTATGTACGGAATGCGGACATGTATGCCATGGTATGTACGGAATGCGGACATGTATGACTTGGTATGTACGGAATGCAGACATGTATGACTTGGTATGTACGGAATGCGGACATGTATGATTTGATATGTACGGAATGCGGACATGTATGACAAGATACACATACCTTGATTGTCAGTTGCAAGGTTAAGTATAAATGTATTTTTGGCAAAAACTAGATGCTAGATTTATTGTGATGAAAAAACTTTAATAAATCACAAATTAATCAAAAGACTAATAATCTTCCAATATACAGAATTTAAGCTTCATGTATTGTCCTAATATGTAAATACATTTTTCTGAACTCATTTCTAAATTAATTTAGGAAATAAAAGCCACTCTTTTTGAGGAGAATCTTTAGAGCCTGAACAGAACATTCTCTCCATTTTTCACATTCCCATTTGGTTTCACCCTCTTAATGCACAAAGTTAAATAACTGCAGCTCATATGTTTAAAGTCAAATAGTGCTCACTCACTGCTAAGCAGGTTGTCAATAGTGAGCAGCAGGGAATGGTGAGAGTGGAGGTCTGATGAAATGGTTTTTAATTACTAGACACCAAATGTGGCCTTTGTCTGGAACCTTCCTTCTCCACCTCCTCCTCCCAGCCAGCCTAGGGCTTTGATTTCTAATAATGTGGATTGCTGACTTGGCTTTACCTGTTACTCTCCAGCAGAAGCTTCTACGACTTTTCCTTCACAGAATCAGCCTGACAAACTGCCTATGGATTGCCATTCCCTCTGCACTGTGCTGCTGGAAGCATTAATCACTGCCGTTGATTTTCCTGGCCCTGTCTCCTCCATCTCAGTAACAATTAGACAAAGTAATAATTTCTTGTATTACATGGAAATCAATGGACCTTCTGCTCCTTTGTGGTTGACGACGGTGAGAGATGAGGCAGGGCCAGGAGGAGTCCATGGCCTGGTTTAGAGATTATGTTTCTGAGCCTTGGCTTAGTGCTGACAGATTTGCTGGGCAGTCACGCTGTTTTTCTCTGGTTCTGGGAAGTGAGTATCTTAATAATCGGAGAGGGTAACATAGAATCTCCAGACTTGTAGCAAAGAGCTACTCCCCAACCTTAAATATATTGTGATGTCAGAGTAAGTAACTCTGCACCATAATTACAGATTAATCATACTGTTAATTATCAGTAATAATGTTCTCTGTAATCAACAAAAAGGAGAAATATGATTCTTTGTTTCCGATTAAAACGAGAATGCTTCATACAGCAGTGCCCCGCTTTCACCTTCCATGAATGTTTAAGTATGGGGGGGTGCTCAGGTTGCCATTCTTTTATTATCCATTGAAGATTAAAACACTCTATTTTGCACTGATAGTGTAAGCCGGGAGCAGGTAATAGCAGTGGGCTGGAGCTTTGTGATCAGGCTTTTTTTCATCCCCCCAACACACACACACACACACACTGCTTTTAATTGCAGTGTGCTGTTTGGGTAAAACAGCTGCTTACAGCGATATTCTGCGACACTCCCTGTGTCAGCAGCCCAAGCTAAATCATAGTATTGAAAATGTATCTTATTCCCTGGGGAAATGCCTTCCAAATGTGTGAAAAAGTGATTAAATTCCCCTCTGTATTAATGATGGGCACATTTGTGATATCGTCTTACCTGCAAGTTCAAATACTGTAATCATAACTCTAGCTGGAGCCCTGACCGTAACCCTATCCACAACCCAAATTGTTATATTAAAACCGAACTTAACCGTTACTCTAATATTATATCCAATCCTATCTGTAACCCTAATGCCAAACCGAACCCCAAGCATAATTCAAACCATATTCCTAGACTTTACCCAATTTCAAATATTAAATCCAACACTAGCCCTAACTCTAAACCCTAGTGCCAACTTTGACAGGTACTGTAGTTTAGTCTTCACCCTAAACCTAACCTTAAGATCAGCCTTCACCTTAACTGGTAATACCTACCTTAATACCCCTAACAATCATAATAACCTTTTTCAGGAGAGGGTCACATGAGGCAGCAGTAAAAGGGAGGGCCATCTGAAGAGGCCCCCCACCCGCCAACCCCCACCCATTGGCACTACCACTTTTATTCCAGTACAGTATCGGTACACCTACAACTCAAAAAATATCAATGGGCTTTTTTTAAAAAATAAAATATAATGCTCTTTAAAATGGCCAACTTAACATTTTTATCAAGTACAGTGGTGCATTGGGTCTCACTGTGGCCTCACATCTAGAAGATTGGACCCTGACCCCAGCGCTGGTGTGGAGTTGCCGTATTGTCCTCATGTTTTTGTGGAATATTCATCAGTTTTGTAGGCAGTGGTGGCTTAATGGTTAGGGACGCGCACTTGTAATTGAAAATTTGCCGGTTTGAATCCCTAACCAGCAAAGCACCACTGAGGTACCCTGAGTGAGGTACCGCCCCCGGGTGCTGAATTAGCTGCCCCTGCTATGTCACATTGTCACATGTGGGTTAAATGCAGAGAACACATTTCGTTGTTGTGCACTGTGGTGTGTCAACAATGACAATTAATTACTAAATTCTAATTTTGAAAAACATAAGGAAAATTGGGTTCACAGACTATTGATTACTGGAAGTTCCTAAAATAACTTACATCAGTAAATAACCAGCTGTCTAAATCATTGCAGCGAGAGAAGGAACCTACTCCATTTTGGTGCTTGCTTATAAAGTGACCTGATCAGAGTGAGAGATTTAGCACATTGTCTGTCTTATGGCATAATTATTAAAATATTATTCTAATTGAATTATAGTAACATTTGTCTGAGGGTGTTGTATTATGTCAAGTACAAGTATGAAAACAAATAAAATCTACAGATGCATACATACACACATGTTTGTATTCATATCTTTGTGGGGACTCTCCATTCATTTCTATAGGTAAAACCCTAAACCAACAATGGCAATCTTAACCGTTACCCAGCCCTAACCGTAAGCACAAGCACTCAAAGTCACGGATTTTTTATTTATTTTTTATAAAATTGAGTTTCCCCTTGTGGGGACCAAAAAAATGGCCCCCATAACATCTTTCTTTCTTTCTCTCTCTCTCTCTCTCTCTCTCTCTCTCTCTCTCTCATATATATATTGTTATAATAATTTCTACGTAATAATTTGTAATAATATATGTGTGTGTGTGTGTGTGTGTGTGTGTGTGTGTGTGTGTGTATATATATATATATATATATATATGCGCGCAGTGATTAATGTGTACAGATCTCGTATCTGGTCATGACAAACCGCAAACCGATGTAAAACTTTTTTTCTAGAAATTATTATTACAATGAACCACAAATGCAACTCCATAGACCGATCCGCCTACATAACACGTATTCTATGTGATGTGATGTAATTCCGGGTTATGTTTCTTGAACTTCCGGCGTACTTCCTGTATTTTGAATATTGAGAAACTCACCGTGTATGGTTAATATAAACAACCAAAAACGCCTATCTAGTCAGGTTTGCCGTCTATTAAGTCATCCGTTTTTTGGACACGCCGTACTGGACTATCTTAGAGTGGCGTTCGATGGATTATATGCAGCCAGCCGAACTTTTCCCACCAAAATTAAGCTTTTAAATCGGCAGCATAAGAGAATGTCGCGTCTTTTCTCAGCATAAATTAAGTTTGACTATGACTAGTTTAATGCGTCTGTTATGCTTTTACTTGCTCTAAGTAACATCAGCGCCATGGACACCGAGCGAATTGTAATTCGAATAAAGACACCCGACGGAGACATGGACTCAACCGTGGACTGTCCATCACTTCTGAGCTTCAGTGATTTATTGGTGAGCGGGTGCCTCGTTTATTTGTCATTTTATTATCGTGTTCCCGTGTAGTGGTAATGCCATCTATTTCAGAATGGCTAGAACACGCATATTAACATTATTAAATATGTACCTGTAATGTGGTCACTACTGTTACAATTTATCCAGCTTTATTTTCGGTTAGATCCCGATTATTGGTTCCTGGTTGAGCTTCTAGAAGTAAAGTGAATATATCGGAAAGCCGCTTATTGACATGCAATTGAACTTATTTTCTCCAGAACGCGATAAGGGACGTAATGCCGGAAGCGACAATCACGGCGTTTGAGTGTAAGTAGATGCTCACGTTTTTATGTGTATTTTCTAGAGGGAAACGTTGGCCACTTGTAATGTTTTACTGCATGAAACAATGAGAAAAAACTTTATAACCGCGTTTAAACATTACCTATGTGTGTGATGCAGAGTAGTTTTCCTACTGCCTCCAGCAGGTGGCAAGGTGGTTAAAATACTGGGGTCTAGCTGGGCTCTAGGACAGAGACTTTATGTCCCGAGGTTGGGGCCGTTCATTTCAACTTTATCTGTATTACAATGTTCAATTAGGTACATTTTATTATGAAAGCTGTTCTGTTAACGTAATAATAATAATAATAACCCTGCAAAAGCTGCAAACTCTTTGCCAGATACTGCATCTGTGGATTTTAATGTCTACACAAAATATTGTTTCTGTACCAGCTGCAGTGCCTGGAATCAGGTTCTTTTTGGGAAGGAAAATATGATATTATCAAGGGGAATATTCCTTTTCACAAAAAAATGAACTTGAAATGGAAATGCAAAAAATGATAATGGCAAGGTTTCCCCCACACCTCACCTCTCCATTTTCATTTTTATCCCCGAGAGAAGAGCACTGCAAGACACAATATTTCATCTAGACATGGCTCGACTTGCCTGCGTCGACGGGCATCGACAAGTAGTTAAAGTGCCGTATAAATGCCCTTTTCCCACCTTCCCATGTGTCCTGAATTGCAATATCTGTAAACATCTTCCATGTAATATAA
The DNA here is from genome assembly GCA_026781065.1 of Mormyrops boulengeri. Classification (NCBI taxonomy): domain Eukaryota; kingdom Metazoa; phylum Chordata; class Actinopteri; order Osteoglossiformes; family Mormyridae; genus Mormyrops; species Mormyrops boulengeri. The sequence continues at coordinate 9,651,882 of JAODLD010000008.1, forward strand.
ATGCATTGTGCTAAATAAGTCAATTAATTTCACAGACTCCTACCAAGTGAATTGTAAAAATCTTTCATAGAGCAGCGGAATATCAGAATATGCAGTGACATGGTGTGATTTTAAGACGGCCAGGCTGATTTGGTTGGCTGCCGCTGGCCAATGACACGCCGCTCTGTGACCAATGACAAAGCCGACATCCCAAACTGTTAGTTCTGCTTTGTTTCCATGTGAGGCTCCTGTTTCCCTGCTGTTTTTTTCTCTTTTTTTGCTCACGTCAGCTGAATTCGTTTTGCATGTTTGTGTGAATAATTGTTATTATCATAAGTGTCTGAAGACTCTCAGGTCAACTAGATTAATACCTGAGGATAAATGAGAGCGAGGTCGGTCATCATTTCAGAATCCGAATCAGAAAAAGCCTTATTGATCCTGGAGTGAAATCATCATCATCATGTCTCAGAAGAGAAAACAACCACAACCAAAGTAATCCTTTCTTAAAACCTGATAAAAGTTCTATTATAGAGTAAGTGTTATCAGTTTTGGCCTTATTCAGTTGAGCATGATGCAAGTGATCCCAAAGAATGCAAGTGATCCCAAAGAATGCAAGTGATCCCAAAGAATGCAAGTTCACCGGTATTTATAAATTGGGATTTTCTAAGTCTAACATGTAGCGTTTGGTTACCAGATGAGGACGAAGTGGGGGACAGAATCACGGTCCGGAGTGACGAGGAACTAAAGGCGATGCTCTCCTACGTAAGTATGCTGGGCACGCTGGTCTGCGGCCTTCTCAGCTCCTTACCCTGTGAAAGGCTGGCCTGCACGCGGGTCCTGGTGCCACACCTGCCCAGCCCCCCCCTCCCACCAAGTCTGGCGTATTCCAGCTCAGAGCATCTGTGGGGACCGAGACCGCGTCAGTGTTTTTAATTGAGACTTCTATTTTTGTGCTGTGTGACTTTATGGAAAAAAAGAAATGCGGGATTGGGAAATGGGTTTACCTTATTGGCAAACGGCTTTAGGTTTTTTGCGATTTCAATGAATTATAATTGCTGACCCCATACCCATGAAACTGGAATTACAGCCTTTTTCAGTTATGCTATTGAGTGCTGGAAGTGTTTTTTTTTTTTTCTTTTTTTGTTGGGGGGAGAAAGCTATTAAAAATCTATTATAGCAGATCTTTTCACCCAGGAGGAAAATGTTCTCATTACTAAGCAGATTGGAGGGAATGACAAGTGGATACATATTTTTTTTTTGGAAATGCTGAATGGAGAAGGCCTGCAGACCCGCTGCGCCAATCAGCGTTGCCATGACAACAGGCAGCGCCTGGTTGAAGTATTTGTCAATAATTTTATAGTCCTGGGCCCCTCCCGTTTTGGTAACTGACAGTGTGTTAACACGGGTCAATAAAGGAATGAGTCAATACACAATCCTGTTGGTGATTTTCGCAGCGGCTCCCATGCGCTTTGAGACCGGGCGAGGGTTTACGCACAGACAGGACAGGTTTGCGTTTCAAACGGTTATTCCGCGGCGCCAGCGTTGTAAGTTAATTTGCATTCACATTTATTTTCTTGTCACTCGTCGCCTGGGTGATGTACAACGACACTGCTTTTAAAAATCATTGTGTGTTTGCAGTGTTTTTGGGGAATGTCTGTAAAAAGTGCATGTCAGGGTCTCTGTGCGTTTGCAGTGTTTTTGGGGAATGTCTGGAAAAAGTGCATGTCAGGGTCTGTGTGTGATTGCAGTGTTTTTGGGGAATGTCTGGAAAAAGTGCATGTCAGGGTCTGTGTGTGTTTGCAGTGTTTTTGTTTTTAGTTGTTGTGAGTGTTGATTATTGTTTCGATATTCCCCTCTGTGCTAATATTATATATGCTTCCTCCGTACTTACTGCTCACATTGTGGACATTAAGAGTAATGGATTGTAATGGCTTCTCCATGAGGTACAGTGAAAGCTAAATGAACTATCAATTTTTATTATTTATTATGCAGTACTTAAAGTTTCGGCTCATTAAAAGGCAGACCCCCTGGGCTGGGAAATTTTTCAAAATCTACTTTCATCTGGGGATGTCTTTTACCCCCTGTGAGCATACGATGATGTTCTTGTAGCCAGAGGCTCAATATCCTCTCCTTCCTTACACGGTTTTATTTATCCAGTGCTTTGTGATTTTTAATCTTTGGGTTTGTTTGTTGGGGCTGCAGGCCGGCATGATGGCAGCTGATGGTGGGGGGGGGGTCACGCTGGCTGTGTCCATGAAGTGCTGCATGAGGACAGTCACCTTACTTTGATTTATGTCCCATGTCGCGTTTTTAGAGGGACTCTTTGACTACAGTTCCCCTGTGATGCTTTGAAGGGTGTGGCAAAAGAAATCATATATGTGTGTGTGTGACTTTGGAAATTGTGGCGTCCCGATGAGGTGCAGTGATTGTGGGGCTGCTCGGACCCGGGCCGCCTGGCCCGTTACTGTTCCAAAGAGGACAGAGCTCCATTAAATTCCACACCCGAGCCTGTCTGGGCCTCCGGCTGACCGGTTTACCGGCTAGTGTAAATCTGGAATCATCTGGGTTCAGCTGAGGTCACACAGCTAATATCGGAGGCTGTGCTTCATCTTCTCGGGGTCAGCGGCCTACAACAGGAGTCATAAGTCAAGGTGCAGGTCACTGGCCTCATCTTCACAACAAATATGGATTTTCTGTTACACTGTCCTTTGTGAACACCGGAAAGCCGTGACCCTCTTCTCCGTATGCCGGTATTAAATAACAATACGCATTAAACCACGCCGATTAACCGCTGCACGCCGAATGTTCATCTGAAGGACAAGTGTCATGGAACCAAGACAGTCGTGCCATGAATCACTCTGTCCTGATTTATACAAAATAGGAGTGATGCCCAGCCTTCTCTGGATGGTTCTGTGGGGCCCCGCTATAGTTCAGGGCCACAGGGCCCCTCTGGGGACCATCTGTTCTTACTGAAAGGCTTTGAACGTGATTCATGTGTGAAGCAAGCATTTGTAGGATTGTTGGCAAAGGTTATACCCTTTGTCAATTACTGTTAAAGCTAATAAAAGAAAATATTGCTTGGATGTCTTTAATTCCAGTTCAGTGGAGAGCCGTTGTGTAAAGCAGGGGTGGCCAGTCTTATCCAGAAAGGGCCGCTGTGTGTGCGGGTTTTCGCTGCGACTCCCTAATTAGGGGACTGATTGGCTGAAGAGTCCCCACACCTGGGTGTGAACAGCTGACCTTAAGGTTATCCCGATACCCCCACATAAACACCGGCTCTTTGCGGATAAGATTGGCCACCCCTGTCTTAAAGTAGAGAGAATTAAGACAGGGAAGTGGATAAGAGAAGGATTCCTCTGGGTGTTTAGAGGTATACCTGCCTTTGGGGGCATGTCCAGAGGCTGTTAAAGCAAGAGAAGGCCGCTGGCTCTCCACTGCATCACAAGTACTTTGCTTACAAGGAAAGAATTTGCTGGCCCTCTCATTTGCACTTTCTAAGCATATTTCTGCAGTTGGTAATGTGACAGAGCTATGCGTGGTATGCCAGAAATAAACAGAATTGAAACTAACTGAGGTTCTATTATTGCTAAGGGTGTAATGCTTTGCTTTTTTTCTCAGTCTTTGAATTCCGGCCCTTGTTTAAGTAAAGATTTTTTTCATGTTATTGAATAATGTGTGAAGATGGAGAGAAGCAACACTCGAATCTCAGCTGAAGTGTTTAGAGCTTCACACTTTCTAGCAAGTTCTCCTCTAAGGGTGTGCTCATGCTAGCCGATCCGTACCGTTTCCGAGCACATTTAACTAGTGTGATCGCTCTGTATGCTTAACTGTGCCCTGGCCTGCTTGAAGAGGTGGTCCTGAGCACTAGGGCATGGTACGCATCTAGTGTGATCGCTAACCGTGCCCAGATATGGAACTCAGAGTTGACATCGATGATGTGACTGGGACACGCACGTACACTATACATGAAGCGTACCTGGTAGGAACGGATCAGGTAGGCCGTGCAGATTTTCTCTTTTTTTATTCTTCACAAACTTGTCTTACAAAAAAGAATGACGTGTATAGATTGTATATCAACAAACATTTAACAAACATCGTGGCAAGAGGATCAGTTTGGTGTATGGCAGAGGTGCAACGCTGGCCAAAAATGTAAGCTGACAAGACTATCCAGGAACAACTCTATGCAACACGCAGTCCTGTATTTTACCAAATATCTTCTATCTTCTTATACATGCAGCACAACTAAATGAAAATCGCAACCCTGCATACTTGATGAATCTATGAGGGCCGTTTGTCATTGCTCCCAAAACAACTCCAAATAAACCACAAAATAAGGGCATTAATCATGAACTCTATTGTGCTGTGCGATAGCACTTTTCTTCCTATGTTTTCTTTAACTCAAAAGTCGCACGATGATGACGAAGACATGCTCGGGCTCAAAATGTGAAATGTGAGCGCTAGGCCTGTCACAATAATGGCCTGTCACAATAATTATGTTATCACCTTATTGCACAATATACAGATATACATTTTTTCTAAAGTGTATATCGGCAAATTGTGTTTACAAAAGCATGACTGCCCCCAACATTTTAGCCTGTCTTGGTGCTTCTGCTTTCTGTGGTGTAAGCGTGGCTCAGGGCCGATTCGTATTTCACGTGAAAAGGTGCGTTCACATGCAACACGGCGCCGGCCCGTCCGCAGTTCTGGATGTTCGTATTTCCAGCGCCAACATGCCAGGCGAAGTCGCGTTTATGAAGTGTGGTACAAGAATAAACAAGAACTTTACTAAAAGTAATCGTGCCCTGTGTTCTTACAGCTTGCAAGGCAGTTAATGAAAACATTTCCATGAACTGAAATATTACAAAATAAAAACTGCATCTAAATGACAACTATAAATATAAGTCAAAACCAACTGAGATAAAATAAAAACATTAAATACTTCTCATTGGCCCTCTTTTGCAATGTACTTGAACCATATAAATAGCAAACGGCACTACAGCGGCACTACATCTTAACACTTTGTAGTAGCAAAGTCCTACAACCTTCCGTCTATCCCTAGAAATAAAATTACTAAAACCTAAAGTAACATATATAACAACTAAATAGATTTACATCTTTAAAATAAAAACTAACATAAGCTAAAACCAAAATTAAAATTAAACTAGATATCAAATGAAAATAAACAGTAATATAAAAGAAGAAATGAATCAAAACAACAATAAGAGCGACACAGAGACAGACGGCCGTATGGCGCTGCAGTACAAACATTTTTACTTTGTAGCCATCTGGGAGTCTTTATAATCCTGTAGCAAGGAATCGTATAAATGCTGGTATTTCCGGACTTTGTCAGTCAACCATTCTTAATATCCGGTAGCCGTTTTTGTTACCATTCTGATCATAGAGAGTAGCAAAGGTGTTTATATGTAGTCTTTGATCTGACTTCCCGTTACTGTTCCTTTGGCCGATGAACAATCGAGGTTCGTTTGCATCACTGAGTGGAGCCTCCTCAAAACTGGGTTGGCAGGATGTTGCCTGTAAAGGAACGAATGATTCTCTATACCCCTTTGCCAAAGGGACTCTGTTCAGACCATTAAAGGCACACCATAAAACTAACTACATACAAAATTAAAGAAAACAGCCTCTGGTTATCAGGTGGCTGCAGTTGGACCCTTGCTTAAATGTGTCAGGAACCTGCAGTTGTATAAGCAGATGTGACGGATCACATGACCAGCCCACTTGTGAGCCCTGCTTTTTCTCTTGCTTTTTTCAGCTATTTTTGCGATTTAATTAACATGAGCTGCAGTAATTACAGGTGAGTATGTGAATTACAATAAGGCCTCTTCAAAAAGAGCCGTGTAGATTTAAACTGGATGGGAGCCTGACAGAGAGGCACGTCCACTGCACTCTCCTGCCATCAATGGAAGCAGGACCGACTAGCAAACCCTTCATCTGTGCCCATTCAGGATTGGAGAGGCCCCCACTTTATTGATTTCTCTTTTTTTCCCTCTTTTTCATGTTATGGTGTTAATGTGATTTGCTCTGTTTGGTGTCATTGGCCTTTTCTTTATCGGTCATTTCTGCTATTAATTAATCTGTTTTCCATGTGCTCTGTGTTCTAATTAAAATTACAATTACATGCCCATTAACAGAATTTCTTGGGCCTCGGGTGACTTTTACATGCGGATTTGCTCAAGACTCCTTCTGATGGCCGGTATGCGTCGCCTGACTCCACTTGCACCCCCCCACCAGTCCTGATTCTGGAACCGCTAATGATGATGAGGCGAAGGGGACGCGCGTCCCCCCAGGCTGCGAGACAGCATTGCGTGAACCTGCCAGTCGCTTACTTACTGTCCAACAAAGGGAGATCCCTTTAATACACTGTAGCACATTAGTGGGTAATTGCAGCTTTAATCAATAAAGTAGCAGAGTGGAAAATTAAAGGTGTTTGCACAGGGACTCTATGTGTGTGCGCTAGCATACGTGCGTGTGTCTATGTCTGTGTGTGTGTGTGTGTGTGTGTGTGTCTGTGTCTGTGTCTGTGCGTGTGAGGCCGCTTGCATGCCGGCGGGGGATGAGCCTCATTGTTCCGGCGCGGCCTACTGACAGAGCTCGCAGGCAGAGGAGGGTGAAGCCTTGGGTGGGGTGACAGTGATAAATAGCCCTCTTAATAACAGCTGCACCACTTGGCCAGGCGGCCCTATCCGCACTCCTCCGTTCCTTAATTCCTCTCCTCGTTTACGCATCCGAATCCAATTGGTGGGAGCCGCTCTGCACTCCTCCTCCCGTTGCATCGAGGAAGAGGAGGGACAAAATAGCACTAAGAACTGTGAGACAGTTGCCTAAATCCTTCGTCCGGGCCAAGTTTAAATCCCCTCATCCCAGCCTAACTAGTGTGAAAAAATAGGCTTGGGATTTAGCTTTCAACAGATGGTTATGCTGACCGTGGCTTCCACTGGAAGATTCTTTTCGCGAGTCTGGGAGGTGTTTCAGAAGCCGAATTTGCCAGACATGGCCCGGTTATTTCAGACATGCTGCTGTAGGCTGTATGACAGCTATGAATGAAGCCACCTTGTGTGTTTGCCTTGAGACTGTGAGAGCTGTGTGTTTATTCAAGTTACTAGATAAACCTGCCTGAAAATGAGCAAAAATGTCGGGGGTAGGGGTGGCTAAAGCCAGGTGACCAGCCAGGCAGCAGGGTGCCGTGGCGTCACACAAGAGCAAAAGCGCCTCTTAATGCCCCTGACAGCTGCGTGATTGGATTGTAGCTGGCAGGCATTACAAGGTGTGGATCGATAGAAGGCAAATTTCCCATTAAAGACAGATCACCTGGACAGGGCAATAGTATGGTTGCTGGCTCCGCCCCCTGGTGGCTCCGCCCCTTGCTGTCTCCGCCCCCTGGTGGCTCACCGTGCCTCTCTGCTTTTCTCCACAGTACTGCAGCACCGTCATGGAGCAGTGCATGAACGGCGTCCAGCCCGAGCCACTCCACATCTTCCCTAGAGGTAACCCCAGTGTGAGAATGGCATTCTTTCACCCTGCTCGGAGTCGGCTGACCTGTGGCACCCATGTGGCAGGTGTCGGGGGCATCGGACCTGCCTTTATAATTTTTAATAAGGGTTCGATGCTTAAATGGAGAGAGCTGTGAAAAGCCAAGCGAGATACAATGTGACAGAATTCACCACTGTCATTTTCAATGAGCGGTGTCTTTGTGGATCACCACTATCGCTGGAGCAGCGTGTTGCTTACTGGCTGCCAGTGACATCATTGCAGTGACTTGAGGTCCCCGGTCCAGGGTTGCCCCACCCCGTGCCCGATTTGTGAGCCCGTCGGCATGGCGCCTGGATGCCCAGCGTCGCGGAGAGGCTGATAGGCGTGATAATTACAGCTCATTGGTTAAGCGGCGGTGGGGCGGGTCAGCAGAGGCCTGCTGTGTGGCTTAGTTAGGGCTGGGGGGGGCATTGGGGGATCAGTCAGTCAGTCTGTGACTGCCTGCGTGGTACAATCAATCAAAACCGACAGCCCCTTCAACTTATAATTTGTTGGTATTGTATTTGGGAAATGAACGTGCCAGCCGACACGGCCGAGATCTCTGTGTGGTCCTCAAACACTCCGCAGCACTAAACACTGAAAGCAATTTGGCGCTGTGTTCGCGGCTCTGCGCGCTGTCGTTACTCTTTCTCCTCTGCTGAATAACCGAAAGAGTCTCTCCGACAGAGCCAGTTCACTGACTCGCATTATTCCGTCTTGATAAAAGAGCGTTTTTTGGCTCTTTGGCTTTTGTTAAACAATTCACAGTATTTTGGGGGAAAAAAACGTACTACAGTTTATATCCTACACATTGAAGGCTTTCTTTTGTCGGCCTTGTGCTTGTTTGTGTTCATATCGTATTGTAGTAATGCATATATTATACTTCACTGTTCTCTACAGCCTTTAAATTAAATGTGTGCTGAATATATATTATGAAATTACAGACAATGATGCATGCCAAAGCCCATTTCAGGATAATTTGGTGGTAAACCGTTTCTGTGACTCATGAGAGTATTGCTCCAAATAGGATTTAAAAAAAATCTGGCAAATGACTGAGGGTGTAATCCGGATTGTGCCGCGTGCCCCTGTCCTGTGTGTACCCAATGTTCAGCGCAGTGTGTAAATAGGCGCCGTGGACCCGCTCAGAGGCGCCTGCTCTCGCCGCTCCTAATTCCGCGGCCTGGGTCTCTAGAGCCACATCTCCGTCATTTTCCCTGCTAATTTCAGAGTCACCCTCATTTCTTTTTAAACGATTCATTTTGAGCAAATTTGTAAATGGCTCTGATGTGTTCTACAATTTAGTCAATTACTGTTTCAGCCGGGAAGACTCCAGGGATCCGGAACATTCATGGCCTGAAGGTACCCATTTCAATAATTGTTTGAGGAAAGTTGGGAATGGATTGGTAACACTGTGTTCCACTTACTGAAATATTAGTTGAAGTCTTCCTAGTTCGCTTTTTCCTGTTCTCTGATTCGCTCCACCTCCAGCATCACACTGTCCCCCCTGTCCATCAGTCTTCTCTCTCCCAGGTGCCCTCTGAGCCCACTGAGTGGGGTATTACTCTGTAATCTGCCCCCCAAATGGGAAACGCCTGTGGTCCTTGTGCACTCCATTGCTGGACGGGACACGGGTCCGAGCATTTCTCAAGAAGGGTCCGCCGTTATCCGCCAGTTCCAGAACATCAGCCTGGTTTCCCTTAAACTTGCTGACTTATTATTTTTAAATTATGATATTGGGTTTTCATTTTTTTTAAACACCCATCAGCCTGGAAAAATGGCTTTAAAGCATTTCATGACATCAGCTGGGGAAAGAAATACTGCCTACAAAATAAATTTGATTGGTTATTTGACCAGTTGATTCATTGAATTTTCCTCTCTGATCTCTATTTCTCTATTTTCATTTGATGAAAAAAATCATATATATTTTTTTTCACTAATTGTGTTTCTGTAGATGCTGAGAAACCTTGGGTAATCTTTTCCCCCCCACTTTTCTTTGATTAAAAAAATTAATTGGCTTGGAAACAAGGAATAAAATAATATACATTTAAATTAGGTCTTAATGGGCACTAATTAAGGAGAGAATCGCTGCTTTACTGGACTGAACGAAATGACCTGCAGACCTCAATTAAATAAGTTATTTTTAGCTGCATTCCCTGTGTTTTCCTTGAGTCTTTGTTGAGTCTGACAGCTATGAGGATCAATTAAACCCAAGAACTGTAATCTGAGAGGAATTAAGAGCTCTTGGAAAGTTTTATTTATTATTGTCACATTGGTGTTTCCTTCCACGCATCTTCTGCAGGCTCTTAATTTTTTCCTTTAAAATTAAGTGCCTCCCCCCCACGACCCCCCTCCCATCTATCCTTTCTCACTTACAAAAGCCAATTAACCTTCAAGCTGAACTGAGGAGTTCTGCGGCAAATCACAGGTTAATTAGTGCTGTGGAGGCCTTGCGTTCAGTCGTCCCCGTTTGCCCGCAGGTAAACACGCGTCCCAGCTCCGCCGGTAGCTGTGGCCCCGGCACCGTGGAGAAGCTGCCCAACAACAGGTGAGGAAGCAGAGGTGGGGTCCGGTGGGTGTCAGAGCCGGGGGCTGGGGGGTTTCCTGGATAATGATATAAGCTGTGACCCTACATCAGGCTTTTTTTTCGGCTTTTATAAAACGTGTGCTTTGGAACGAACCCTCTCGTAGTCCTGTGTCTTGTGTTGAAATTTGAGTAACAGTGGTAAAGACCTGAAGGTGGTGCACCTTTTGGATCCTCAGTGGTGAGCCTCATGCCTGAGCCTCATGCCTGTGGACATGGGCCTATTACAAGAAACTCAGACCTCAATGAGGTCGACTATAAAGAATATTTCAATTTCCTTTGTTAAGACTCCTTTCTCAGCTGGAACTGTCAGGTTTATTGCATAATTTATGCATATAGTGAGTGTAGCTGAACAGTGCTTTTGTACTTAATTGTTAAAATGTCCCATTTAGAGCTCTGATGTGATTACCGGTCTGATTCTCTGATAAAAAAACAAAGGAGATTTTGCTTGGCCTGGCTTTTCTGGATGTTTCCAAAGCAGCCGCAAAGGTGAAGCCTGTGCACGTTTGTGTCACTCTCAAGCACTCGTGACAGCAGAGAGTGATTTCTAAGCATGCTGTCTTTGCCTCTCACAGCTTGAAGAAGTCGTCAGCAGAGCTCAAGAAGATTCTGTCCAATGGCCAGGTGAGTGTTCCTGTGCTCATAAGGAGTTTGGATATGTGTGTTATTAGTTGGGTTACATCTCTAGGTGTGTGAAGTTTAATTCAAGGGAGCCGATACGACGATTATATAACTCCTTGGTAAGACAACACCTAGAATATTGTGTGCAGGTTTGGTCACCATACCTTAAGAAGGACATTGCTGCCTAGGAAAAGGTGCAACGTAGGGCTACGAGAATGATTCCTGGTCTTAGAGGAATGTCGTATGAGGAGAGGTTAGCTGAGC
>JAODLD010000008.1:9679720-9690888 GCA_026781065.1 Mormyrops boulengeri
TGGGGTTGTTTTTCAGGGGTTGGGCTAGATCCCTTAGTTTCAGAGAAGGGAACTCTTAATGCTTCAGCGTGCCAAGATATTCTGGACAATTCTATGCTTCTAACTTTGTGGGAGCAGTTTGGGGAAGGCCCTTTTCTGCTCCGGCATGACTGTGCCCCAGTGCACAAAGCAAGGTAAATCAAGACTTGGTTGGGTGAGTTTGGTGTGGAAGAACTTGACCGGCTTGCGCAGAGCCCTGAGCTCAACTCCATCGGACACCTTTGGGATGAACTAGAACAGAGATTGTGAGCCAGGCCTTCATGTCCAATATCAGTGCCTGACCTCACAAATGCTCTTCTGGATGAATGGGCAGAAATCCCCACAGACACACTCCAAAATCTTGTGGAAAGCCTTCCCAGAAGAGTGGCAGCTGTTATAGCTGCAAAGGGGACCAACTCAATATTGATGCCTATGGATTTAGAATGTGATGTCATAGAACTTCCTGTAGGTGTAGTGGCCAGGTGTCCATATAGTGTATATTTGGCAAGGAAAGACCCAGTTCTTGAAGTTGATGTGTTAGAAGCAGGAAAAATGAGCAAGAGAAAGGATCTGCCTGACTTTGACAAGGGCCAAATTATGAATTTTTATATGACTGGGTCACAACATCTCCAAAACAGCAGGTCCTGTGGGGTGTTCCCGGCATGCAGTGGTCAGTACCTACCAATAGTGGTCCAAGGAAGGCCAACCAGTGAACCAGCAATGGTGCCAAAGGCTCACTGATGCGCGTGGGATTTGAGGCCTACTCCATTTGGTCTGATCCCACAAGAGAGCTACTGTAGCAGAAATCGGTGTAAAAGTTACTGCTGGCTATGATAGGAAGGTGTCAGGGAACGCGGTGCTGCATATGGGGCTGCATAGCCACAGGCCGGTCAGAGGGCCCATGCTGACCCCTGGTCACCACCAGAAGCACCTACAATGGGCCTGTGAGTGCCAGAACTGGACCATGGTGCAATGGAAGAAGGTGGCCTGGTCTGATGAGTCACGGTTTCTGTTACGTCAGGTGGACGGCCGGGTACGTGTGCGCCATTTACCTGAGGAAGAGATGGCACCGGGATGCACTATAGGAAGAAGGCAAGCCGGCGGAGGTAGTGTGATGCTCTGGGCGATGTTCTGCTGGGAAACATTGGGTCCTGGCCTTCATGTGGATGTACTTTGACACGTACCACCTACCTAAGCACTGCTGCAGACCAAGTACATCCCTTCATGGCAGCGGTATTCCCTGATAGCGGTGGCCTCATAAAACAGGATAATGTACCCTGCCACACTGCAGAAGTTGTTCCGGAGTGGGTTGAGGAACATGAAAAAAAGTTCAAGGTGTTAACTTGGCCTCCAAAATCCCCAGATCTGAATCCGATCGAGTATTTTTGGGACGTGCTGAACAAGCAAGTCAGATCCACGGAGCCCCCACCCTGCTAACATGAGGGGATCCCACACACACAATACTGGGGAGGTGGTTTTAATCTTATGGCTGATCTGTGTATACATATATTAAATAAGTATTGTAATGATACTTTCTATTTCACCTCATATTTCCAAATGGGATTTGAATATACTTTAAGAATAAAGTTTCCATAAACATGTTTTAATGTTTTGATAGATGATGAAGGTCAAATTCAAGATTTCATACCGGAGTTCTTAGGATTCATAGAAAATACCTCGACCTTGTGATAAAGTGCTGCAAGCAGCTTGTATTCATGCTTTTCCCGTCCAGCTGCTCCCTCCCGTCCCTCTGACACATTGTTCTCATCCTTTAGTCTCCCACAGCATCATATGGCTGCTCTGGCCTATTTTGAAGGGATACGTTAGCAGCTAAGAGCCGTGCCCGTTTAGCTAGCTGTGTAACTATTTTGGCATAATTAACAAACTGGGAAGCAGCCCTGTTAATTAAATCTGTCCATCCAGCTGTCCTTCTGAGCACTTGTCTTAGGGTCGCAGTGTGCTTTTGTGCCCGTGCTCAGTGTTTGCCGAGTGTACAGTCTCTCCACTGTACGCCAGGATTTCCTCTTCAGCCAGACACACAATCCTGCTGGACCATGGTATCCTGATGTCCTTTGTCAGTGTGCCCTGTGGTAGACGGGCATCCCACCCAGAGCCAATCTCATCTTGGAAATTGTGCCTCTGCATATAAGCTACGAACCGCTTAGACTGTAGTGAGACTTTGTGGGCAGTTATAACGTGCTAATGTGCTTCGCCACATTTATGTCACACATTTGACGTGTTTAAGTCGTCCAGATTACAGTGCAGTATTGAATACAGGGCTGATAAGAATAATCTGGGAATAGGTTTCAGAGCCGGAAATCTGAATGTCTGGTCTAAGCTGGTACTTTGGTAAGCTGGTACTCCTACAGACCCTCTACTGCACTGCCGTGTTCCTCTGAAAGCCTCCTATGGACCCTGTACTGCACTGCCATGTTCTTCTAAAGGCCTCCTACAGACCCTGTACTGCACTGTCGTGTTCCTCTGAAGGCCTCCTACAGACCCTGTACTGCACTGTCGTGTTCCTCTGAAGGCCTCCTACGGACCCTGTACTGCACTGCCGTGTTCCTCTGAAAGCCTCCTATGGACCCTGTACTGCACTGCCGTGTTCCTCTGAATGCCTCCTACGGACCCTGTACTGCACTGCCGTGTTCCTCTGAAGGCCTTCTACGGACCCTGTAGTGCACTGCCGTGTTCCTCTGAAGGCCTCCTACAGACCTTGTACTGCACTGCCGTGTTCCTCTGAAGGCCTCCTACAGACCCTGTACTGCACTGCCGTGTTCCTCTGAATGCCTCCTACGGACCCTGTACTGCAGTGTCCTGTTTCCTCTGAAGGCCTCCTACAGACCCTGTACTGCAGTGTCCTGTTTCCTCTGAAGGCCTCCTACAGACCCTGTACTGCAGTGTCCTGTTTCCTCTGAAGGCCTCTTACAGACCCTATACTGCACTGCCGTGTTCCTCTAAAGTCCTCCTACGAACCCTGTACTGCACTGTCTGTATCCACTGAAGGCCTCCTACAGACCCTGTACTGCACTGCCGTGTTCCTCTGAAAGCCTCCTACGGACCCTGCATTGCACCCACTCTTCTTGAGTGGGGCCTTTCTGCCATAGATGATCTTTATTTACTTGTTTGTATGTTTGTTTGTTTTCCTGTCCTTAGTGCCTCCTGGATTACAGCTAAATATTTCTCTCCGTAGTTGTCCTGCGTAATCAGTCTTTAGTTTCTTCTCCTTGCCTAAACTACCCTGGCAGGGTTATTTTGTCCCGTCCCCCCCCCCCCCCCAGCAGGTAACGTGACTCTTAATCATTCTGTCCTCATGGCCGCAGGCAGGCAGGCTGGGTTATAGCTGTGTGGGGGATTTGCCTGTCCCCCAGACCCTACACACATGGCAGCGTGTCGCGCTTCTGAGGTCCAAACCCCATAACCGCTCCAGGGCGGTATTGATCCCAGTCCGTTATTTGTGCTGTGGTGTTCCGGCTGATTTGTGAAAATGGGTGTGGGGGGGCGAACGCGAAGTTTTTAGGGGGTGGCAGCTCGTTTTATGCTTAACAGGATGAGCTGTTCAGCTGATTCAGCTGCAGTTTCAGGTAGATTTTTTTGTGACCCATTTTGATTTGTGCAAGACATTAATAATGATGGGGGGCCGGCTGCAGGCACCTGGCTGCTTAAGGATGCTGATTTTTCTTATATCCTAAGACTGGTCTTGCCGTTCTACACCTTTAGCTAGGAATTCTGTCTGGGTATTATTTAATATTTTATTTCATTGTATTTGGTGGCAAAATGACATTTCATCTATGTCGTCTTTACCCCTTTAAAAGGTGGATGAACCTCTCAGTACTGGGGAGGCTGTATTTCTTTGTGTGTATCGAAGGTCTTGACAGTTTTGGGTTGGAAAACCTGTACTTCACATTACTGTTGAAGTCTTTACAATCCCTCGGTTTAAGGACACTAGCAAAATTCAGTAGTTTTACAAATGTCATGAAATGATTTTCCTCCATGCAGGTAAAATGAAAAAGCAGTTTGTCATTTTTCCTCCCTTTCACTGCGATTTATAAATATTTTACTCCTTTTCACTCATTCATTGTTAAATGTTCACCTGCATGTCTGCGAGTGCAAAGCCATAGGGTTATTATTCGGAAATCCCAAATCATAATTGGAGGGATGGCGTGGCTATGCAGTGGTTAGTGTAGTGATTTCATTATTAATATTAGTTCACACCTCTGGGACTTGGGTTCAAGCCTCTGCCAGGATGCCATGTGTGTGGAGTTTGCATGTTCTCCCCGTGTCATTGTGGGGTTTCCTCCAGGTACTCCGGTTTCCCCCTACAGGTCAAAAACGTGCTGAGGCCGATTTGGAGCTGCCAAATTGCTCATAGGTGTGCATGTGTGAGTGGTGTGTGAGTGTGACCTGTGATGGGTTGGCACCCCATCCTGGGCTGTTCCCTGCCTTGCGCCCGTAGCCTTGGGGATAGACACCGGACCCCCCGCAACCCTGAATAGGATAAGCGGTTTCAGGAAAGGGATGGGTGGATAGAAATTATAAATGGCAATTGTTGCATCATTATAAAAGAAATAATCATTGGTGATTATTGGCAGAAGGTCCCCCTTTAGTATGGAGTGAATATTTTCCAGAGCAGGTTGATGGCTGTGTTTGGTGTGTCATTTCTGGGCTACAGAAGTCCTATATCCTTCTTCATGTGTCCTTGGTAATGCGGGCCTGATTGTTATGCTTACAGTGGGGAATATAAAGGAATTCTCATGTTTAATGTCATTACTAGGTAAACTGTAGACTGAAGAGTTTTCCTGTTAGCTCCGCCCCTTGCCAGACACCCTAATCAGCCAAAGGTCTAATTTCAGTTTGATATTAACCACAAGTGATGGTCTCCCCTTGCCATGTGTGTCTGTGTGCAGGAGGCTCGCTGGACGTGTACCGGAGGATCCCAGAGCACGTGCTAGGCAGGATCGCTGTGGCGGTGAGTCAGTCCCTCACCCTGCGTTACGGCCATCCACCCTCGGCCAGTCGCCCTGTGTTACGGCCATCCACCCTCGGCCAGTCGCCCTGCGTTACGGCCATCCACCCTCGGCCAGTCGCCCTGCGTTACGGCCATCCACCCTCGGGCAGTCACCCTGCGTTACGGCCATCCACCCTCGGGCAGTCGCCCTGCGTTACGGCCATCCACCCTCGGCCAGTCGCCCTGCGTTACGGCCATCCACCCTCGGGCAGTCGCCCTGCGTTACGGCCATCCACCCTCGGGCAGTCACCCTGCGTTACGGCCATCCACCCTCGGGCAGTCGCACTCGCCACCCATTCACACGCCTACAGACTCCATTGATGCTCAGCTACTCTGTTTACCTAGCCGATCAGTGCTTTTTTCCGGAAAGCCTGAATCCAGATGTCGAAGCACTGAGCGTCCCATAATGTAAAACTCACAGCATCCCGGTGGCTCCCTACTTAAATCTGCTGATGTTCTTGTGAAGACGTGTGTGTTTCACTCTGTGTGAAGACAGTACCTAAGTACACTGGAATGTAGACGGCTGCACTGGAATGTAGACGGCTGCACTGCCGGCGCTGACGTTTGCTGTGATGGATGCTGCTCTTACTTTCACATGAAGTTGTGTGTTTGAAGGTGGAGGAGTAAGCCCAGTTCGCCCAGTCTAATCTAGCCCAGCTCACCCAGTCCAGTCCAGCCCAGCTCACCCAGTCCGGTCCAGCCCAGCTCACCCAGTCCAGTCCAGCCCAGCTCACTTAGCCCAACCCAGCTCACTCAGTCCAGTGCAGCCCAGTCCAGTCCAATCCAGTCCAGCCCAGCCCAGACCAGTCCAGCCCAGCTGTTGATATGACTCACCTGGTTTTTTTGACCATCTGATTTCCAGTTCCCATATCCTATGTGTTACAGGACCCTTCCCTCACTGTAAGCAAGCTGAGATGCCATTAAGGCAGCTCTCGATCCCAGCTTTCCCCCCGAATTCCTTCCCTCTCACTGACAATGATCCCCAACCATCATCTGCTTAAAAGCCCCCAGGACACCCGAGGTCCCATGCAGCTTCCAGGTTGGCCTCGCATGTCTCCTGCTGTTAGGAACGCTCGCTGATTTGTTTTTCCATTCTTCTCGCCCTCAAAAGATGCGACACTGCCAGCCCGTGGCAACTTTGATCTCTTGCAAGTATGACAGATGCCCTGGTCCAGCATTACACCTTATTAAGGTGGCTTGTTTTTTAATAGTTTTAAAATTAATCTAACGAAGTTGAGGGTTTCATTAAAATCCTTTCACTCAATTTCTTCCTCTCATTGATAGCGCCGGCAAACAAACGCGATGGGAAATGAGGTGTCGTCGCGATGGCTGCTTGTCTGAAATGAATCCTGTAATGCTCCTGACTGACGGAGCTTCTCTGTTGTATCAGGGGGTCTGTCTGTGTCTTGCCCACATTGTACGACTGTTACTGAGCATCAGCATCCAGATCTCCAGTCCTCGAACAAATTTTACTTGGATTGTGGAGTCTGACAGTGTAACTACAACAGCGGCTTGTCATTTGTCCTTCTATAAACATCTTTTGACACATAAAGTTCTTTTATCCAACGGATGTTGCCGCCCTTCATATGAGCCTGCATGTCCCCATTGCTTCCAGGTGGTGAAAGGTCTCACATACCTTTGGAGCTTGAAGATTTTGCACCGAGGTGAGTGCAGAAAGCAAGGCGAGTGGCACAAGACGTTCAGCCACAGGGGTTGGCACCAGCGGTGCAGCACATTGCCGCGTGTGAAGCACATTGCCGCGTGTGAAGCACATTGCCGCGTGTGAAGCACATTGCCGGGTGTGAAGCAGTGTCCTCCTCAGGAAACTTCCATATATTTTCTGTTCTACCACTGGAACACCTAATTTATTAACTGTTTGCCAAGCAGCCAGACTAATCATCTGACCCCTTATTGGTCGGTCTGTCTGTACGGGTTGGTGGGTTTGAATAAATTTGTGGAATGGTTGGGCGCCTGCTTGGAGACGAGGACGCTGCATCGCAATGTGCAGGTCGTCTGTGCATGAGCGAGAGTCCGGTCTGCAGCTTATCACAGACACACATGCACGCATTCACACACACGCAGACACATACACGCACACACACACACGCATCCGTACATGCGCAAATGCATACACGCACGCACACACACACACGCACACTCACACACAGATACACACGCACGCACACTCGCACACACACACACACACACACCACAGCCCCGCCTCCCGCTCAGTACACAATACCTGAAGCAAACAGGCAGGTCACGTGCCCCCCCCCATTCTGACATGTTCCTGCGGTGCTCCTCCAGATGTGAAGCCTTCCAACATGCTGGTGAACACGCGGGGGCAGGTGAAGCTCTGTGACTTCGGGGTCAGCACCCAGGTATGCCGTCCTGAAAGCGTCACCCCGCCTATGCAAAGGTAACCTCCCCGAGCTAAGAGACGGGCTCCTTTGGCGTCTGAATGGTGCCTGTCTGAGGCGGCATTGTTTCGGTGTGCGTGCGGGGGGGCTGCTGGTGTTGTTGTAATTACTACTCAGGAAAACAAGGCAGCTACTTCATTGATATGTGTCTGATGACAAGGCGAGAGCTTGGCTGACAGACAATAGCCAAGGCCATTTGGGGGGGGGAGTGCATAGCACCAGGGAAGGCCCTGCCGCCTCAGTGAACGCAGGGGAGGGTGGGGGCACAACAAAGCCACACCATTCACCACTCAGAGCAATTTTAATTAATTTTCATCCCTTCCTCCTTTGAGAGCGGCAAAGACGATGACCCCCTAGATACGGGTTTGAATGGCTGTTAGCTCAGCTCTCTGCCTAGAGGAAGGTCAGTGTCAGCCAGAACGCCCCCCCCCACCAGACCGGGCTCTCTTGGTGGTTGGGGAGCACGCTCATTATCCAGCCCCCATCATTAATGCCGCGTGCCATTGTGTACGTCACCTTCATTGTGCCCCGTCTCTGGGGCGGCCCCCGCAGCACACGCTCTTAATCGCGCCTGCAATAATGCCGATACCTGAATGGAATGCGCCGCAGAAGAGCGGCATTTCCCGCGGCCCCCAGCCTGATCCTGAGGGGTCTCCAGGTAGCCTCCTGAGGTGCGTTTTGTTTTAAAGAGACAGGTTCACGTTCTGGATGCTTAGCTGGAATCTGAACAGGTGACACAGCCACCGACCGCCAGCAAGCTCCCTGCGTGGTTTGCTGACTTTGGTGTCTGTATGTTTTCAAAAGTGTCCCATTTAAGCCAATGGCGAGGCAGGAAGGAGAAAACGACCATTCCCTTAATCCTGTGACATCACTTCCTGGAACCGTGAACCTAGATTTCCATGGAAATAAAAGTCTCATCCATATTCTGAAACTGGTAGGTCCAGAGCCTATCCCGGAGGCTACGGGCACAAGGCAGGGAACAACCCAGGATGGGGTGCCACCCATCGCAGGGCACAAGGCAGGGAACAACCCAGGATGGGGTGCCACCCATCGCAGGGCACACTCACACACCATTCTCTCACACATGCACACCTACGGGCAATTTGAAAACTCCAGTTAGCCTATGCATATTTTTGGACTGTGAGGGGAAACCAGAGTACCCGGAGGAAACCCCCCCCAATGACACGGGGAGAACATGTAAACTCCACACACATGGAACCCTGGCGGAGACTTGAATCCTGGTCCCAGAGGTGTGAGGTGACAGTACTAACCACCATGCTGCCGCCATGAAAGTCTCAGTGTAATGTAAGTTGTATTAATTCAATCTGTGTGCAGCTTCACCATCATAAAGCCAATGCACTTGTGTCTTTTTCTGCAGTTGGTCAACTCCATCGCTAAAACCTACGTGGGGACTAACGCGTACATGGCGGTAAGTGTGACGCGCGCTCGTGCTGCTCCTGTGCAGGGCCGCGGCCGTTTGCTCTGCACACCGCAGCTTTGTGGCCTTTCGCGTCAGTGTGGAGGTGGAGGTCATCTAAGCGCTGCAAGTCTCTCAGCTCGTGAAAGCCTGCCAGCTGCCTTTGAACAAGAAAATGAAATAATCTGCTTTCTCCTTTGCTCATATGTTACATTACCTGCTTCTCAGTGCCTGTAAATAATCATTCCTCCCATAAAATTCAATGCACTTGTAAACATGAGGGCCATCCACCTGTTGCGTGTGCAGGAAGCTGATTAGCCTGCAAACACTCTCCGCTGACCCTGGCTGGGTCCTCACTCCTCCCTGCAGCAGTCCCCCCCTCCCCCACCACCTTGTACGGAGAACTCAACTTTCTATTCTGATCTTGTCTCACACCCCCGGAGACCCAGACTCAATTCACATCTCTATGTTCTGAATAACCGCCGAGCTTCTCCAGTGACACTGAAGTGGCCGTCGTGGCCGTTTCCCCTCTGTTTGTCTGTTCTGCAGCCTGAGAGGATATCGGGCGAGCAGTATGGCATTCACTCGGATGTGTGGAGTGTCGGCATCTCGTTCATGGAGGTAAGCGGTCTGCCGGTTTAATTACCTCGATCGCGGTGATAGCACAGCTCACGGTGCGGCTCGGAACTCAGCGGAGCTGTCGGCGAAGGCCGGATCGCCTGGGAAGGCAGCGAGGGCGTGCAGCGGGCGTGGAGACTTTGAATAGAGGGAAGAGTTGCGGGAAAGGGGTCTTCAAGGGAGCTGTGCGAAGGACGGCCGCTCGGGGAACCATGCAGGGGCCGAGCCATCATGGCATCCGGAGGCCGCTAAGAGGAAAAGCTGGGGGTGGGAGGAGGTGTGGCGGGAGCCCATCAATCAGGCAGCCACCAGAACTCCCAGTAATTAGAGCACAGCCCCCTCGGCCTCTCCGCCACCACCGAGACCCGCTCGCTCCACTCGCCACGGACGCACTTGGGGGGGGGGACCTCAGACAGGGTTACGTCTTAAAGTAACGTCTTAATTTTGCATTCCGATGCGCCGAGCTTGTTCTGATTAACATTATCGATTCTCAATCTGTTACCGTTAAGGACTTTCTGCCGCCCTGACAAATTGTTCCACGCCTCGCTCCACCGGAGCTATCGATGGCGATGCATATCAGAGTGGAGCTGTGTGGGATGGGGGGGGGGGGGGGTCGTAGCCAGTGTTTTCGGGCTTCATTGTTTCAAGACGCCTTCACTTAATAAAGATTGACTTCACAAGCCAGGATCAAGACATTTTAATAAGAGTGAATCCCAGCACCGTGAGTCTCATTGAGGTTAATATGATGAGGTCTAGCCTTCACTCCTCCTGATCTGGATTAATCTGCAGGTAGCAGCTCGCCTGCTCACCCCAGACAGGCTTTTTGATGAGGAATTACTGCCAAGTGACATTTTTCGAAGATGAAAGCGTCTCCGTGCACTTTGGGTGAATCGCCACGTCTCTGTGTCATTTTGCCGTTGGCCTTGTATCTGGGACGGCCGCTCCTGTCCGGTTCCGCTGCAGCCCCTAATCCCCGGGCTTCTTGGCTCTTATAGGTGATTAACTAATGGCTGGGAGCCTTTGAGGGCGGTGCTGTCCGGTGGGGCGCCACGCCGGTTCTGTCAAAGCTAATCCACCCTCAGCTGCTGCTCCTCTCATCAGCAGATTGGACCATCATGCTTCCCTCGCATTCCGTCCCATCTGCCCAGCCGCGCCACCCCCCCCCCCACCTCAATGGTCCAGCAGATTGTGCTTAGCGGGAGGGGGTACTGCCCCCACCCCTTTCCATGTCCTGCTATTGGGCCTGGAAGTGGTACCCAGGCCAAGCATTGCCCCTGTGTGACCTCTGAACTTGTCTGCTCCCAGTGGAGCTTCTCCTATCTCTCTCCATGTTTGGGTTGAGGACGCTTTGGTTAAACATTTGAGCTAGATTCCGGTTCCCCTCTCAGCGCAAACGAGAAGCAACAGGTCCTTGGTGGGGGTGGCTGTTCCCGCCCGAACTTATAACTGCTGTCAGATTCTGGGAGCTCCCAGCGCTACGCAAGTCCCTGACTTCATCTGAGAACGTTCACTCAGCTCAGCTGCGGTTTGTCTCCAACCCCCACCCCCACAGCGGCCCCTGTGTGGAGATCGTCCTCAGAAATGTCAAAAAGGAAAAGGCCCACAAGGGCCTTCATTAAATGGCAAACGTGGTTAACCGTGGGGTCCAGCCCGAGGCCACTGGGGGGGGGGGGGGGGGGGGGGGGGG
>JAODLD010000008.1:9724497-9736645 GCA_026781065.1 Mormyrops boulengeri
CCCCCTTAGTCAATGGAGAATGTTTAGATGCTGTGAAATCATGTTTTTAATTGTACTTGTTTGAATTAATTGTAATGTAATATATTCTTTGTTGAATGTAGTAATTAGGTATTTATGAATATATTGCTGTAATTTCAGACAAAAAGAAATAAATTACAAAATGTACATAAGTGGTGTGATTCTTGTCTGGTAAACATACCCCCAGTGAGGGTGAGGATTACAACAACTAGACCAGTCATGTCAGAGTGGGGCGCTGGTGAGCTCACACTGAGAAAACTGGCCACAGAAGTTACACAGTGTCACGTTTCAGTATCACAGGAATCAGAAGATGCGACTGAAAGGGTGAAAGTAGGCAAGCGTGGGTCCTGATGCAGCATGACTCCACACGCCTGCTTACCAGTAACCGAAATAAGCACTGCACAGCGGCATGCTGCAGTCTTCCTGCAAGATCTTCCCTGCTAATAATGGTGTCCCTTGGCAGTGGGCTGCGGCTGCAGGCTGGCGCGCAGTTTGTACATGCTGTTCAGAGAGTCCAGGAGGAACGTCCGTGTGGTGTTGATCTCCATTAAAGTCAGGTTGTCCAGCTACATCAACGAAACAGAATTTTTGCATGCATTACTGAGACAGCATAGACCACCCAAAGATGCACGCAGCAGTCGTCTAAAGGCCTGGACCCCCAGGGTGAGCTAAACCCAGGGGGAAGAACAAACCATGTAAGTGATCAGTACAGACAGCAATAGCTATGCAGCTGAGTAACATTACAGGGCAGGATCACAAGTACATTTTTAATTTACTAGTCTTTTAATCATCGGTATGAATGTAAATTTCATTTCATCCATTGTCCAACCACTTTTCCAGTACCAAAGGCTTGGAGATAATCCCAGGCAGCAGGGGGCACAAGGCAGGGCCGCCCCAGGCGGGATGCCAGTCCATCGCAGGGTTGCACATGCACACCGTCACACACGGTGGCCAATTTAGGGTCATCAGATCCCCCAAATGCAGGACAATGGGAAGTGGAGTATCCAGAGAAAACCCATAAAATGCAGGGAGCATGTGCAAACTCAGCAGACCAGAGCACAGCGCCATCGGGACCCGCACCTTGGCGTGGGCCTCAAGCTGACTGATGAAGCTGTCGGCAGACAGGCGCAGCTTGGCCACACGCGTGTCCCAGATGTCCTTCACCAGGGTGCGGATCTCGTCCGCTTTGGGGATGTTGTCTGATGCACTGCCGAAAGAGGACAGATGGTATACTGAATACGTTATAGTTGGTAACTAAGCAGTTTAGACAGAAACTAGCAAATGGGCTGGATGATGTCACTCACTGATTGAGGAGCAGCTTAGTCAGCTCCATGTAGTGCGGGTTCGGTATCGGAGTGAAAGTCTCCTCCTTCCTTTCTTGCTCTCGGATTTCCTCTAGTTTTTCTGCCGGGGTGGGGAGGCAGTTAGTCAGTAACTGCATTAGTCAGTAATTTGCAGCCATTATGACATTCAGATCTTTTCTTACCGACATCCATCCACTCTGGGGGCACGATCCTGCATTTCTGCCTCTGCTTCAGGTTGAGGGCCAGCCAAAGTGGAACATTCACAGGCAGCCCAGGGTTAAAAGGACCAAGGTCCCCCTACAGACATAACTAATCAATTACTGACAGCCAGTAGCCACAAATGGTGAAGTTAAAAGGTTCACTAAGTTAGCTGTATACAAATTTATTAAAGTAAAAATACGCTATTACTAGGGATTGGGAATCACCAGTGACCTGCTGATACGATATCACGATACCTAGGAGCCGATTCCATATGTATTGCGATTTTGTAAGTACTGTGATTCTATGGGTATCCCGATTTAATACTATGAGTTTTTTCTGTTTTCTCTTATTCAGAATTTTAAAACCTTGAACCATGTAAAAAAAAATAAAAAATAAAAATTAAAAAGTTGAGTCATACCACTAAAGCTTTATTAAACAGCTGCGCAGCTGAACTTAACAGGAGTAAACGTAGCACACTCCAAATTATTTTCCCGTTCAGAAAACCAAAGGCAGCATTTAAACAATGCAAAAGAACTTCACATACAACAGTATAAATTTAAACTTCAAATTAGAAGTTAAAAAAAGCTACATTTGCTGGTATGCTTCTCCGCTGCCTTGTCTGTCTCAGGATGATGTCCAGCAACATGTGCCTGTATGTCCTTTATATTACCACGGTGCTTAACTTTCGCAGGATAAAGCCTGCATACAGCACAGCTCGTATCCATCTCCTTTATACCGTTTAAATTTTGAAAGCTAAAATTCCTCCATACATTGGATCCAAACTGGAGGAGCAGCACGAATCTCTGCTATGTCGTCAGCCATTCCTGTTAATGCTAGATAAAGTTAGAAAATAACTGGCTCCTACTAACACGGGATGCTGTGCTGCTTGTCAATGTGGGAATAGTTTAGAGGGCGCAACCTGTAGGATTATAGAGAAATTGCAACGTTTCTCCACCTCGAATCCAAACACACATAAATTCTAAACGAATTTAAAAACCGATTGTCGGAGTGCATGAATACACGAATTACCCCACAAAAAGCTGATACATAACTGAATCGATCCCCCCCCATCTCTCGATATTACTGAATAATACTGTTTACTTAATTTCAGTAATTAGCTTCAGTTTGATGGCACCGGGCCTGCATGCAAAATTAATCTTGTATTACGCAAGAAGGTTACCAGTTCAATCCCATGGTCAGCAGAGTGATGCCACCACTGAGAAATGCCACGTCGGTAAAGTTAGTTTGCGGTTCGATTTTCACATTTTAAACGGCCAAAAAAACGTTATATATGCACGAAAAAATACGAATTATGGCTTCATGCGATAGTCCTGATGTGTGAATTCAGAAAATATAAATACATTACGTAAAAACAGCCTTTAGTGTATTTTGGCAATTTATTTTCATTAGCTTCTCCCGTCAAAACCAGACGTCCTAATAACTCCAAAAGCATCTCATATTAAACAACCTGAATTGTGAAAAATTTCACAAGTGATAACATGTCCATATATCGCGTGTAAACCCATTAAAAACACACTTTAAAACGCGGGTTTTAAGGATGACCGGAAAGATAGCTCTTAGGGTGGACCAACAATATAGCCCCAAATCCACACATTTTAATAATTCCATTCATCCTACATGCATTTAAACCGGTTAAAACTGACCAAGATGACTTGTGATGGTCAAACAAGGACCGTTCACACCTTCAAATACCCTTCAGACACTGACATTGATTTGTGAAAGCTTTCACAAGTCATATATTAAGAGTTATGACATTAAAATGACCGAGATGAACTTAGACTGACCAAATCAAAATTTTCACACCTTCATCTACCCTCCAACAACTCACCCTGATTTGTGAAAGTTTTCACAAGTCATATTTTATGAGTTATGAAATATTTATAATAGTTATGACTGATTAAAAGCCTATGACATGAGAAAAGCCCGACAGTACATGGAAATTCAGTTGTGATGAACAATTTGCACAATCTTTTAATTTCACAGTTTTGCACTCAACCTTACTGCCACGAACTGATCATGGTCCTGAAGTGGAGAACTTCACCCTGAAAATATATTCAATTAATTAGAACAATTCCTGATAAGACAACGTCACTTTTTATTTCTATATCACTCAGTTATATCACTGTCACAACAATCTGGTTACTGTGTTTCTTCCTAACTGCCCTCTAATGGAGTTATTACTTGCCCCCATTGCCCCCCTGGCTTGGTCTTTAGGGATACATTAGGGAATATTAATTACTAGTTAGTATCAGCATACAAATCAGTATGGGTTGTTGAAGGGTACGTGAAAGTGTGAAAGTTTTGATTTGGTCAGTCTGAAGTCATCTTGGTCATTTTTAACCCCTTCAGAGGCACCTAGATTGAGACCTTGATCCGCCATAAATACTATTGTACTTTAATCAGTCACAACTCATAAAATATCACCTGTGAAAACTTTCACAAATCAGGGTGAGTCCTTCTAGGGTAGATGAAGGTGTGAAACTTTTGATTTGTTCTGTCTGAGGTCATCTTGGTCATTTTTAGGGCCTTTAATCAGTCATAATTCTCAAAATATGACTTGTGAAAGCTTTCACAAATCAATGTCAGTATCTGAAGGGTATTTGAAGGTGTGAACGGTCCTTGTTTGACCATCACAAGTCATCTTGGTCAGTTTTAACCAGTTTAAATGCACGTAGGATGAATGGAATTATTAAAATGTGTGGATTTCGGCTAAATTGTTGGTCCACCTTAAGTGCTATCTCTCCGGTCCTCCTTAATACGCGCGGTTTAAAGTGTGTTTTTATAAGTTTACACGCGATATATGGACATGTCATCAGTTGCGAAATTTTTCACAATTCAGGTTGTTTAATATGAGATGCTTTTGGAGTCATTAGGACGTCTGGTTTTGACGGGAGAAGCTAATGAAAATAAATGGCCAAAATACACTAAAGGCTGTTTTTACGTAATGTATTTATATTTTCTGAATTCACACATCAAGACTATCACAAGAAGCCATAATTTGTATTTTTTCGTGCATATATAAGGTTTTTATTGCCGTTTAAAACGACAAAATCGAACCGCAAACTAACTTTACCGACGTGAAATGCCCTCAACTTCGATTTTTCCAGGAACCGACTGAGTGCTTTCTCAATTGGGATCAATAAAGTTTATCTTGGATAAACGTGTGTGTCAGTCATGAATAGCTCGTGCATACCTTAAATGCACGTCTACCTTCTGTTAAAATCTCTTGTTTCGGTTTTAATAACACTATAAGTGTTGGAAAACATATACGAGCCCCCTACGCCTCATTCAATCATTTAATCCCAAACGATTAAAAGGAAACTCTGGAATTTACCCAAACTCCTATTTTCTAAGTGGGACAAAGCGCTAAATACAATTTGACAGATGTCAAATATGTGTCGTAATTTACTACAAGAGTGATTCAAAACAAGAAGGGAAAGTGACACAGAGGCAAAGACTGTAAACAGTCTTTGATGAGCATACTCTGTCAGCGTATTACGCATTAACTGCAAATCATTTAAAAAAAATTATATAAACATAATTGGTAAAGTTAATCTCCGGGGAACTAGTATAATTAAATGTACGCCTAGAAGAGGTTCTTAGTCCTTCAATAACTATAGGGCTACCATAGTCATTATTATTATTCTTAGATATTGTATTATTTCTGAAGTGTTTTCTTGTTGTTGTTGTTATTCTTCCTTCAAAGAACAAACAGAACGACAAAAGACGTAACAGGAACATAGGGTACAGATCCCGAACAGCGATTGGACTACTAACATATCATCATAGTTTTGTTAACTTTGTTCACCAGGCGGCAAAACACTTACCCCAATCAAATACATTTTGTCGAGACTGAAATTGGGAATTATTGACACCATCTCCTTCTCAGCCAGAAACTCAACCTCAGAGGGATCCATCTGAGATATCAATAACGGAACGTCTCCGACAAGAAAGACCCGGAGCGCACAGCGAAAAGTCCCGCGCAATATTCATAGTTTGCCCTCTCACCCGGAAGTGATATCAGAAAACCCTCTTCTGACCCGGAAGTAATATCTGGATGTTTGTATAGATTTGCGTCAGGCCTGGTATTATTCTGCTTCTTTTGTACACAGTACAAAGATAAAATAAGATGTATTGTTCCGATTTCCTAAAAAATCAAATTGTCCATTTCGCGGAACTTTAATGCTCTGTCACTCTAGGGCTATCGCCACATACCAAGGTTTCCAGTTTGGTCAACTGGCTGGAGTGAGATTTTCAATTCGAGACAAGTCTGCACACTCATGCACTCGCATTTACATGTATGTAGCGGTTTTAATACCTTGCAAATCGTCTATAGAGTTTTCAAGCTACCCCAACGATTTTGATGTAGCTAATTAAAGGGCTATAATGGAACAATATAGGTTTGCCCTAAGATTTCTTGCGTGAGCGTGTCACGCCAGATGCGTGGCAGTTGGCAACCCTGAGATATGCAGGATCCCTTTTCGTTGTGACGCTCTTTCTCATTCTCCCTTAACCATAACACTAATTCTAAAGTCAAAGTTCCTTAAAAAAATCGACTGTGGTCGAATGATTTTCTCATCAAAACCAGTGTGGTCCTCCCATCATGTTCTTGAATCATCCTTTCTCAGATGCCGATTCCTTTAAGGACATTTCTGCAGAACATGTATTACATTTTAAATAGTAAATCATGCAAATGAACTTGGTTAAGATAACGCAGACCATAATGCTTATTACAGACAAATATTGGCCAGTGAAAAGATCGTGGGAACAGTTGTTCTTAAAAGTATTTATTTGCAAATTAAGTGTCTTTTAAGTTGCATTTACATGCAGCCTTAAATGACTTCTTAAAATTGATGTTTAAAACCAATATTAGTTTTCATTTAGCCAGTGAAATAATTAAATAATTAAACTATTATCAAAGCTTTCTAATCTTTAACACAATCTACCATTAATTCCAAACATTGGTCAGGAGATCCATTCTCCTAGGATATAAATATTAAGACTAAATAAAGAACATAATTAAATGCATTTAAACATTTTTTCCACATAATAATTTAACACTTCAACCTAAATTTAGTTTTGACCTATATACTATTTTATATGGCTACAGTATAAATGTAAGCAACTCAAAGAAATGTTAAAATTTATAATGCAATAATTTATGTTTAACTAGGCCCATGTACAACCACCTATCCAAGGGGGTGTTGTTAACCATTGTTAACCACTAATGTCTTGCTTGTCAACTGATTCCCAAAACACACAGATCTCTCTTTTTATAACCTGTAGGTACCTTTGAAATTATACCAAGGGTTGTGCATGACTCTATTTTATGAAGGCAATTCACTGGAGACAAAAACAAGTGCGATTTGAGTCCTGTTTTGGCAGACATGGCTTTGAAGAGGGACACTGTGCCCTTATGTTTTAGCACAGGTGCAGCACAGACTTGTTGATCTCTGGATTTGTCCAGTCATTCCGTAGGTCATCCAGGTGGTTGTCAAAGTCTATCAGGTTCTCATAAGACCTACTCTCCAAGAGTGCCGATGTAATCTTCTGAGCCTCTGCCCAGTCCTCACAGCAGTCTCTGTACAGAAAGTTACATTGATTCCTTACCGAAGGTCATGTCCGGTGGCAAACAATGTATATCACTAACTGAAGAGTTAAACAGGGCGATATTATGAGTGCAACTCATACACTACTGGCGCTACAGACATCAATGACACAACGACCAATCAATCACATTGATCGACCGATCAATGACCCCAAATATATTCAAGGTTACTAATAAAGCAGAATAATTGTTATCAAAATGATTATATTTATGGTAAATGCAATCTATACTTCAGTGACAATACAAAAAATGTACTTACGCATCAGCATCCCGACATTTCCATTTGTTTTCATGATGTTCAAAAATAGTAAGTATAGGTTCATAGCAGTCCGTGGTAAATCTGCTGTTATCCACCTAAAAGAGAGCAAATACAAA
This sequence comes from Mormyrops boulengeri, assembly GCA_026781065.1. NCBI lineage: Eukaryota > Metazoa > Chordata > Actinopteri > Osteoglossiformes > Mormyridae > Mormyrops > Mormyrops boulengeri. The sequence goes on from JAODLD010000008.1 coordinate 9,732,025, forward strand.
CAATCCTTTGTGAAATGTTTCGGTTTTTCACAAATTTGGCAACTATTTAATAAAATCACGTACCACTATTAAAGCTGCTTCACTGAAGTTCTCAGAGATCCTGGCCGCTACTTTCTCAGCAACTTGGTTAGGCCTGAAAGGGAAATATCGAAACCTATTAAATCGGTCAATGAAACCAATAAGAATGTCCTGTCCAGGTTCATATATGTAGCGTACCTGAAATCTTTGATCCGCTCGTTAGCTTGGTAATACCCTGCGATCACATATCTGTTTTCCTTGCACCATGTATCGATCTGGAAGACAACAGGGTGCTATATTTATGTCTGTATAGTAATGCAGTTTGAAAGTAACACATACGTAGGCAACTTCACCCAACATAACACTTAAGTGTGCAACTTCACCTAAAAAGCAGATTCACTTAGTAAATCCATCTACAGTTCATTGCAAAGGGTCCACACAGTCATGCCACAGAGGCGATGAGATGGCATCGCTACTCATGCAAAGGCACTGAAAATGCTCTCACCAGATTGAGTGCCACCTCCAGCATGGGCGCTAAGGCGAGCGTTCCGTGGAAGAGAGGGACGCAGTCCACGTAGAGCACCGGCGCCGGCTGGCCGTCCCTCCTGCGCTCCTTCTGCTTCTCGGCCACAAGGAGCCCGTTGACCGCACAGTGCGGGTACTTGGCGGCGTGCAGCAGCATCTTGCAGTACGCCTGGGTGGTCAGCTTCACGGTCATCGCTGGAGCTCTGCCTGCCTGCCGCTTTCGCTAATAACTTCTATCAAGTTATCGTAAAGAAACTTCAGCTCCCTAGCGAACTAGCTGTCATACCGACTCGGAAACCTGGCAGACACTACTAGCTAGGCACCTATATACTGTGTCTATATAAATATCTGAGATCTTTGCAAGCGTGAGTTCTTAAACTATACTGTTTAAAAACGACGCGCTAATAAAACGACCTAATCAGCCATCCGCTATTTTCTCGCTAGTCATTCACACCGGTACCGTAAAGCATAACGCATTGTGAAACGGCGGAGATCCGCCATTGCGGCTCAAGGCGCCTCGTAAACGAGATAAGTGGAGCCAACATGGTTTCTCAACTATTGAGTTTCATCACGAAGCCATGTCGTAAAGTATTATTTTGTACCATTTTTCGAATATCCATTTTTATTCCAAACATTATATTTGAAATTATACCGAAATTGATTACTATATTTTCCTTAAAAACCAATTTTGAGGAAAGCACATGTTTAATCGTATAACCAGCTGACCTCTGCGTTAAATTACGTCATCGTGTCACTTATTGTTGTACTGTTTAAAAACTGCTCACATGTCAAATTAAGTTCAGTATGTTTACGAAATAATAGTCAGATATCCAAATAAAAATATTGCAATGCCCATTACTTATTTAAAAAAAGTGTTTTTTAGAACCTTTATTTTATTTTTTTAAACACCTGTCCATACAAAGGATCCACATAAAGGATTCAGTGAAGTGAATTAACTGTCATAATCGTGTTTCGGTATGCGTCATATAACATTTCTTTAGAAATTTTATATTGCAGTTTTTAGAATTTTTTTTTTTTTTTTTACTTTTTTGCAAATGCCCCCATTTATGGCGTTTGCATGTTCTTCCTGTGTTGTATGGCTTTCCACTGAGTACTCCAGGTTCTTCCACTATCCAAAGATATGCAATGAGGCTAAATGGTGGCTCTAAATTATGAGAGCATGTATGTATTCTGTGATGGCCTGGCATCCCATTCAGGAGATATGTATTGTAAATGATTGTTAAAAAATTTAAACGAACAGTTATTACATGCAGTTATACATACATTCACATAGAATTTAAAATATACATGTACATTTACAGCTGCATACGTTACTCACCTATTAAGACAAACAATATTTTAAAATATTATCGAGTATTATACAGAAGGAGCCTCTGAGTGGGACAAGGCATCGGAACTGAAGTTCCGCCTGGAGTTTCCTACCGGGAAACGTAGTTTGCTTGCACTCCGACTCGAAGTGTGACGTAAGATCCGCTTTCTTGTCAACGCTTAGAAGAGTAGCTTCCGTTGTGCGCTTTCTTTACGATTCCCGGAACGACAAGAGGTGGGGTGTTGTGCAGTCGTTTAATGTTTCTGTTTGTTCGAAATTTAGTGTAGCGCTTGATAATAACAATGATTAATTACACAGTGCTCTATTTTAGATATTTTGCTGTTAGTAGAAAAGTTGTTTTGTTTAGTATGTTTCGCACAAAACCGTTAATTTTTTTATCCGCGTAGCGTGCGGTTAGTGACATTGAGAAGGTAGGATGATATTAGCGAACTAGCAAAGGAAGCGAAACACCAATTTATCTGGGTGAACCCTCGTATTCGTCGATATCTGGTTGCCGCAGATGTTTTTGCAATGTAGATTTCATTAGGCAATAGGATATTGATTAAGTTTGCTTATATTTAGGAGGGTAATTTGAGTGGTCGAATGTGACCTTGTGATTCTCCGGCTGATAGTCCTTGCGCCTTTGCCTAGTGCTAACTGCGCAGCCTGTTTTATTTATCTTTTCTTCAAAACCAATTGAAAACCCCATTACTGTAGCTCGAACGGAAATTGTAATTACCCAGTAGTTAAGTAAGTATGTTCCTTTATATAAGTACGAGTACCTCTTGCGTTGCCTTTTAACAGATCTTTAAGTTTATGGGCGGGTGAAATAAGATCTCGGTGACCATAAAGTGCACTCTGTAACATAATCGCAATCTTAGTGGCGATTTTCAATTAACTTTATATGTCGAATTGATAATGATTTATGTTTGTCTTTTAAAAATGTTATTCAAACGCGGCTAGATTAGTCCTGCACGATATTGAAAAACACGCTGCTGTATTTGACGTTTTTGTGATTAATATTGCGATGTTTATAAAACAAAAAGATTAAACATACCTGAAATAAACTGTAGCCAGCTGCTACTTATCTACCAACAATGTGTCAAATAGGTTGGTGGTGCCGCCGCGAGTTGCCGACAGACACAAAGCACCGCCGATAAATCGTTTAATTTTTGCTCAATATCGTCTTTGGAATACAAAATACTTACATACCGCAAAAAGGCGAATGCATTTTGGTGACTAGTTCTTGTTCGGTTTTCTCGTCCTCACTCAGTTTTGCTAAATATCCTCGCCACACAGTCTAATGGGAAGACAAACATTGACTGCCTGGAAGACCGCATGCAGAGGGCATGCAAAAGAAGGCAGTAAAGTTCAAACTGATTTTTTTAACATATACTCCATTTGTTTTGTAATGGTCGTTGGGCTTAAGTTTTGTTCCCTATAATAGTAAAATGGTTTTATTTATTGTGACTTAACCCAGCTGGCACTCGCGGTTCTTACAATGTGAAGATTGCATGAGTAACATGCGATGTCAGTATTAATGTTGCACATTGTCCAGCTCTGTCAAGAATGATTGTATTTAGTGGTTCGCAAGCCTCCTTGTCATTCACTAGCAGCAAACTGCAAAAACCTTTAAATTGCAGTAAATTGTATCAAGTAGCAAAAAAAGAAGTTACAGCAAAACGTGTTTGGTTTAATTTGCTTTGAAAACTCACATCCTGAGATGTGATTATTGCGCATGTGCGCATCGTGATTACGATGCTAAAATTATGTATCGTGCAGCCCTAGACTGGATGATGGTCCCAATTAATTCCTCTGATATTTCCTCCCCAGAATGTTGGCATCCAGGGTATTATCAGTCGTGGGAAAACGGGCCCTCTCGACCTCCGTTTGCCTGCGCGGTAGCCATGGTAAGCTGTGCTGCCGCTGACATTTGCCCTGTAGTTTGTCTCTCTTTTCTTTTCCCCCCACTCTTATATTACAGGGACAGATAGTGATGTAAGGGGCTGGTTTGTGAACTTTCCTGAAGATCTCTTTCTGGCCCTGGAATGGAAGGATCACCATGCAACTATTAAAAGCTATTGAATGTTAATGCTAAGCTGTGTTCACTACACATTTCAAAGACATTTCAGTTAACATTTATTGGAGAGATTAAACCCTTGGCTGAATATATTTGTTAAATTAATTGTGGGGGAAAACGTACGTTCCCGAGTCTTTCTTTTGAAGAAAACCTTATTAAAAGTGCTCTGTGCATTTCCTCAGGAGTTGCCAAGGTGGAAGATTACGCACTTCCGGCGTACTTCGACAGACTTGATGCACCCCTTCCTGAAGTCAAGTTTGTGACCAGTCTGAGTGCAGAGCAGAAGGCTCTGAAGGAGAAAGAGAAGGGATCCTGGGCCAAGCTCTCCAGCGAGGAGAAGATAGCATGTATGTGTCCGTGTCCTTGTGTGTGGGGTCAGGTGGTTGTATTCAGTGTAAATTTAACATGGTTCATGTGGAGACAACATTTTGTCTGGTGTGTCTTGAAGCTGGGGTTTTTGGTGATGCGTATAATATTATATCAGCGTTTATTTGTTCACCATGCTCCTGCAAATTCATTCTCCCCATGATACGGTTTTATGAAATTAAATTGGCAAATACAATTCCTCATACCCTGGTTGTGTATGACTTTCAGAGGTGGCAGTTTCAGGTCCAGAAAGTAAAAATCCAGACCAGGATTTTGTTTCAACCAACCACTTGAGTACTATT
>JAODLD010000008.1:9741028-9786102 GCA_026781065.1 Mormyrops boulengeri
CCCCCCCCCCCCCCCCCCCCCCCCCCCCCCCCCCCCGCCCCCCCCCCCCCCCCCCCCCCCCCCCCCCCCCCACCCCCACCCCCCCCCCCCCCCCCCCCCCCCCCCCCCCCCGCCCCCCCCCCCCCCCCCCCCCCCCCCCCCGGGGGCCGGGCCATTGTGTTTCAGCATAAGTGGGGGTGTCACAAAACCACCACCTGCCCCCACCCCCCGCACCCATGGCACCCATGGTGATAAAATTATCATGTTGCTATGTTCTGACCTGTGTATGACAGAAACAAGGCTAACTTGGCACTACTCGATGGTATCAACTGGAACCAAATGATTGCTAAGTGTGATGTTTTTAAGGACTCATTAAACATGTGATGTGAGTAATATCAAAAATGCTTGAAAGGTGACAAAAATGTCTGAGAAAATGATGCCCCCGGCATCCCAGTTTATTAGGGAGGACACCATGGGGCGTGGGGGGGGGCTGCCTTAAGGTTACAAACTAACACTATAATGTGAGAATCTAACTGAATGTGACCCTAACAAGAGCTACATAAAAGGTGCCACATTTGAGACTTTGATGTTGTGGTTAAACAAAGCAGGAAGCAGCCTGGAACATAGAGTCATATTATTATATTGTTTTTACTGATAGGTTTAACACTGGAAAAACATACCAAAAATACAGTAACGCTAGAAAAAAGGGCTACTTTTTAGGCCTTAAAAATCAGTATGTCATAAATGATGAAATATAGATTATAGTTTATAGGATTAGGTTTTGCAGGCAAATAAACATTATTTTTTGCAATGTGTCCTATAGTAACTTAACTGATGAAATTCCCTAACCCCAAGTCACATGCTCCCTTGTGGCTGAGTGTTGCAGGGGTTGGTACAGTCCCTGCAAAATGCTGTGGGCGTGTGTCTCGAAGGGCGGCAGGAAGAAAGGCAATGCTGTGACACGTACAACTCCTCCCACTGCCGTGGTCACATGCACAGGTGGGGAATTTTATCAGTGGTTGTGCTTAGTCAGATTGAACACCTTGAGAATCACGAGCTTACATCACAGAGTGTTACAAGAGGGATCTCTGCTCAGCTCCTTTGCATACTATGCCAGTCTCCACCAATCGCCACCAGTGTCTTTGGATTTCCCGATTTGTTATCAATGTCTTATTTCTGGCTAGTGCTTCTCAGTCCTGACTTCATCTGCCTTTTGTGTTCATGGTGATCACCTAACACATTCCCCTAATCCTTTAACATACAGTCGCTCAGTGTAATTAGGCAATTTTAACTAGCACACGCATAAACATTTAGACTAGGCGGGGTACCCTATGGCTCTGTACCGGTAAATAGACATTACTAGGGAGTGGTGCTGCTGGTGAGGTCACACTAGGAAAAATATGTATGCTGTACATTGACTATGAATATCTCTTCTCTCTGTTTACTTTACTTATGTATTGGATATAGTGCTGCATTCCACAGTGGCGATATCATTGCAATTAATATATTTTATTGACAGCTCTAATCAAAATGAACTAGCATAAACTTCAGGAAGCAAGCAAGTGTTTTTTTTTCAGTTTCTAAACTTTGTCTGATCAGTTTGGGTAAGATTTTTGTTCATTACTCATTCATCCTTCCGAGCCTGGTATCAGGAAGGATTAAAATAGAAAAAAATACTTACATGGTCCTGTGCAGCCGTTGGGGTAATGAATCCTCGGTGCGCAGGATTGTGAGCATGGTCTCCGAGATTGTCTCTCTGTTGCCTCCACTGCCCTGCTGCACCTTTCCAAGGTCTGACAAGAAAATCACAGTGCTGACAAAGGTCCTTGTTTTTGCATTTGGAACTGAGTTTCAGTCATCTGTGGGATGCCATCCAAAAGCAGCTATCTGTAGATTTGGTCGACCACATTCGGGAACCATTCAGGAACAACTGGGGATCCGTATTTTCTAAATAAATAATTGACAGGATGCTGGTTTTTGTGACCTGCTAGGTTGTAATACTTTAATATGAAAGGAAACATGACATACGGTGGCAAAGGCTTGGGGGAAGAATTCTTCCTCTGTTCCGTGTGTGTGTGTGTGTGTGTGTGTTTGAATGTTCTCCCCATGCCACATGCGGTCTCTCTGGGTACACTGGTGTCCTCCTGTAGTCCAAACACATGCAGTTAGGCTAATGTAGGTGTCCCTATATTGCCCACAGTGTGTTTTTATATGTGCCCCCCCGCCCAGGGCCCTATTTTGGAAAAGTAGAGTGTGGATGGATGGAAATCTGATCTTGAACCTCAAGAAAGATTTGACTGCTGGTAGACAGCATTCCCCATTTGTCTGGGGACCTTGATTAAACAAAATCCCATTCCGGTTTAATTAAACTAATGAATAATACACCAAATGATGTAGGGGTGGGGGGGGGGGGGGTGCAGGCCCCCCCGGCAGTGGCGGGCATGTGCGCGGAGGTGCTGAGTGCCCTGACGGACCGTCACTCCCCCCCAGCGTGCCAGACGCCTGCTCCCAGGTCCCTGACGCAATCCTGGAGCTTGCAGACTACAGAGGAAGGAAACTGTGCTTCAACAGCCAGCGAGGCCTGCCCCAGTGGGCACTGCACTGTCACAATCCACGGGGGATAAGAATACAGCTAACGGTCAGCATTTTGGTTACACCACTCACTGCAGGACAGTGACCACACCTGTCAGCCCAAACCAGTGACCTCGACGTCGCCAAGGTGTGTCAAGGATACCAGCATTCCTGTTTTGCTCACCCTGAGTGACTCATACATATAACATCATTTATCCATGCAACATAATAAAAAAGGAACATGTTCACATAGACGTTACACCCAGAGACATGTCAGGGGTTTGGGTTTTTCATCTGTAGCTCTCCTGCTGCATTGTCTTTCTCTTGCCAATGACTAAGAGATTAAACATCCCATAATATATGTATGTATGCATGTATGTATGTATATATGTATAGCAGGGCTGCAGAATCTGCTGTTATTGCCGGCCTCGTGTTTACCGCACACCAGCGTCTGAAAATGTGGCTTCTCTTGCCTGTGTGCTTATTTTGTTCAGTCCATGTTCCATGGACTCTGTTTTAACTTCCTTCCTCTTTCTAGAAGCTGCAACAAACATGTCTCTTTGACCCTGATAATGTCATACTTTAGGACCATTATCTTGTAATTTAATAAAAGAGGCTAGTTGGAAATGTATACACTTATTAGCTTATTACACATTATTACATTATAAGTAAACAAAAAAAAACTATTTCAAAAATAGGTTTCTGTGAAACTGTGGCGCTCTCTCACAAATGTATGGTAAGGGTTACTAAATTAAGCCGAAACCGATATTTTAGTCAGAAAACAAGCACAACTGTTTCTGTCTTGTTTAGGGTAAAACCAGCGTGTGACCAAAACACAAATAACATGACCTGCCTTTGTGAACCCCCCTATGAGTACAATGGATCAGGCTGAACAGCAGGAACTGAGAGACCAATGAAATTCAGTAACACGTACAAAGCCAGTATAACCTTGGCAGCACAGGGTGGTCAGCACAGCAGCCTCACACCAACCAGGGTACAGGTTTGTGTCCCTGCTGGGTGTTAGACTGTCTGGCAGGGAGCTGGGAGGGAACAAAAATGTGGACAGTCTCCAGGCTTGGGAAACACTGCTTTTAAGAGATTCCTCCAGCACCTACCAAAACCATGGGAGGTACATGCACTCTGGAGGCTGCTCGTTGATAAACCCAGACCTGCAGCATACTTTAGATCAGTGTTTCCCAACTCGGTCTTCGGGGACCCTTAGACAGTCCATGTTTTCTGGCGCTGGGCTGGGAGGGAGCAAAAATGTGGGTCCCTGTGGACCGGGTTGGGAAACATGGCCTTAGATAATTATCCCTCTAGGAACTTAAGGGATCCTATATGGCCTTAAGTGGTATATTATACAGAAGAGGTTCCATTCTTTCAGTCTGCTACGCAGCATCAAGTGGACAAAAATAAGCATTGACTTTATTCTTTGTAGCATGTGTTTCAAACAAAAATAAAACCACAAATAGCAGCCACATGGTGCAGATCTACGCATACTGCAAATATGCACGTACAGCCGGAAAGGCTGGTCAGGAAGATCAAATAAATGCTGACATTACATCTTTTCAAAATGGTTGGCTCTTCAGAAAAAAAGAATTATAAAAACAAAAAATATCTCTTGACTGGACTATACAGCGGCTTCAATCAGCCAACAAAAAAAGCACGATGTTGTGAGGCTCGTGTGCAAATATGTCTGCCGTGTCATTTCTGTGCTTCAGTTGTTGCGAGACTTTAAAGGGACTGGAAACAGGCTGATTAAGCAGTTGTAATTAAGACAGAGAGGCAAGCAGTTGATGATCAACTAATTGCTAAGACTGAACAGGCTAATGGCTAAAGTGAACAGTTACTTTTTCTGCTTCTATGTTTATCAAAGCATAGACAGACATATAAAATTATTATAAATGTAAAAAAAAATGCACAAACCTAAGCATAAAACACAGTATCACTTAAATAAATTGGGTGAAACTGCTTGCTATGTTAAGCAATCGAGGCTGCCCTTAAGTCTGTACTTTCTGCACTCAAAGATCTATTTTTCCCACAGAGGTCCTTCAGGGTTTCAAAATGCCTGATTAGAAGCATCTGGTCGCAACAATAAGCAGAAGGAAGAAGCAGTTGTTCATATTTCATGTACAAGAAAAATCAGAAGTATTCTGGGTAGGAGCCACAGAACACAAAGCATAGATCTCAGAGCAGGTCCCCCGACCACTGAGGTGGCTCCTTGGCTACTGCTGTGCCCCAAAATCAAAATAATTGGATGAACAGTCTGCAAGATATTATCTCCGGGACCTACCACAGGAGAACACAGAGCGTTCTTCTCACGAGGGACCTGATGGCATCCAATATCATTCTTTATAATGACTCCGTCTCCAGAAGGTTTCACATTATACTTGATGGAGTCATACACAGTGATCTCAGTAAAATCAGGCTACTTCCTGCCCAGCAGGCAAAAAAAATATATCCTATTGTCTTTATTCACTGCAGTATTTTTATATTAAGATGACCAGCTTGCTGCCTTGGAAATTAAAACTCATCGCAGTACCAAACAATGTTAGTGGTCAATCGAGTGGTGTCTCTCTCGAGCTGGAAAAAGTTTTTTAAAAAAAAGAACCTTTCTTCTAGCAAAAAGTAGAGCTGCACCATTCACACCTTCACTAGGAGGCGTTACTGTTATTTGTCAAGGCAGAAAGGGAAGCTCGTAACTGTCCCGTCATCTAAATAACATGCAGCTACGATGCCTCCTCCCATGAACAACATGAGGCACATAGATCACCTGAACACTGAAATGCATGCAGCAGTCTGAGAGGTCAGAGAGTGGGAACCGGTTATCTGCAAGGTGATGCCATCAGAGAGCAGTGTGGGAGGAAGTGTGTACACAAGTTGTAATAAGTCTGCAGTGATGTGAGAGACAACAGGGCATCATGAACTACTACAGAAATTGGAAATATTTATTATTAATATAATATTTATTATTATTATTATTATTATTATTAGGAGTAGTAGTAGTAGTAGTAGTAGTATTATGCTATTTGCAACATCCCTCCAGGACACTGGAAATCTAACACATTGCACAGTAAGGGGTCTGTGGGTTAGGCTGCTGTGTCTGTGGTCAGAAGATCAGGGGTTCAAATCCTGTGTTCAGCAGCGTGATGTCACTGTCAGGCACTTGAGCAAAGCCCTTGACCTCCTAATACTCCAAGGACTGGTGGACCCTGCTTTGTTGTTTATTTTGAATGTTCATATCATTTTGAATGTAAATGTGATAAATATTTATATGTACCAGTGCATCTGAGAGGGACTGTCTGCAGACACAAATGGCAGTTACCCTTCACGAGACTCTCACTAGTGTAACACGTAGCTGAAGCTGTGTGTGTGACTGGCAGATGTTCTGCTGGTGTCTGAGTGACAAACTCTGCACCTGTTTAAGGTGCACATAGCGCCTTGGTTGTGCTCGCTACTGGAAGGTGCGAAAACACAGTTCCTGCGAGGCCTCAACATCTGAGGCAGAGCCCCGTGCGCACACCACACGAAGCTAAAAAAACTCTCAGATTGGGTGAATCCGTGGGTGGGAGGGGTAGAGAAAACAGCGACAGCTCTGCGTGTGCACTATGTAAGTGATTAGGGGAATTCAGGGGGCATGCTGAAATTGCAGAGCTACAGTTTGTCACGTGGGCAGCTCTCACTCCCAGTGTCTTGCGACACGATGTTCAAAAGACACCGAAAAGTATCCAGTGTGACGTTGGCCTGCAAAGAAAACACGACTCTTCTCTTTCGGTGGCCAAATCTCATCAGGGTGGCTCATGTTACCAGGAACATGGCCCGAGGACATAAGGCCTGATTCTGTTAATTCTTTTTGCCATCAAATGTGCAGCTTATATTGCATTAGGAGCTACACAACTAGTCCTAACTGAAATGGACTCACCGACACTGGTGCCAGTGTAGGACTATACAGTTCTAAGGCAAGTAACTTCTATAACTTGAAGGCCTGCATTATATAAAAACAGCAGTATTTGCTACTTTTGTTTTCAAGTATGTGTTCAAGCACCAAATAACTCTTGATAAGTATTATTTCCTCAACAGTCCCTAATGATAACCAGCCGTGCAGAAATATCCTTTGTTTACATACAATGAAAAATTAATTAGCATTATTTAAATGGTTAAACAGCAAGAGGAGATAAAAATGGAATGTGGTCACATTTACCATTGTTTAAAATGTCAGTTATGGTCAACATTCAGACTTGTGACCTACGTGAAAAAAGATCAATCATTCTGTTTAATGTGTCTTGAAACCCCGGCTGTTAAACTTGTATTCTAAAGGTGTATCAATCATAAAAACACCAACGCCGGCCTGTGGATGAATTAGCATGTTGTTAGATTGCAGTTCACTGTAAAAATGTTTTATGTGTGGGTGGGCAGGAGAGCCATGGCGAGTCAACACCCTACTTACTGCTGAGAACAAGAATCATACTGTCTGTCTTTTAGATGGATGTTCTGTATATTCTACTAACAATATAGCTTTTTGGCAGCAATTTCACTACTTTTATTTTCCCCATTCTGGCATTGTCTCCCTTTGCATTTAGATACTGCGAGGCTGTTTTACTGGAACATGTTACGCAAGCCCTCAGCTTGCCATATTTTTCAGGAATACTTTCAGTTCGCCATGTTTTGCAACGTGTCGCTCTGCCACCGACATCAAAAGGCCACTACGCCCGATTTCCTGTTTTACTTTTGCCGGATTCACCCCACAGACCACATACATGAATGTTGCGCTACTGATCTGAATTAACTATATGTGATTTATGTTTTGTAATACTGCTTCAGATTCTCTTAATGTCGTGCTGATTCAGGAGACAAGGAAGAGCAGTACGTTGGTTCAAGGGACACTCACGTGGCATGAAGGTGAATGGTGAGAAATAATTATAACTGAATGTCATTCAGAAATGTAAATATTGCAGTGCGTTTGACACAGCACTTAATTCCCACAATGCAGTGCTTTGATTTCCCCCACGTCTGGTAGTTAGGAATCTTGATCCCTGTGGAAACATCCAAATGTATCTGAGTGTTGTGGTCCAGACAGCACACTGTCCGATTTCCCTTCTTCTCCCAGAGTAGAGCAAAGGCCTAAAGGGTCTCCTTGACCCTCAACCGGCACTCTTCACTTCCTCCTGCCTTCAGTGATGACAAAGACCAAGACTAAAAAAGTGACAAACAAACATCTGCTTCACTGACAATTGCATTACACGGGAGAGACAGCAGAGTCAGTTAAGGTCCAGTCCAGCTATGACGTCACTTCAACCAAAGACCAAATTGTACAAATTTTCACTGATACAATAGAAGTTTAGACTTGAGGACTTAATGTTTTTACTTGTATGTTGGCAGGTCTTTGAGACAGCAGGTACATGCCTGTGCTTTATTTATATACTGGACTGCATGAATACAAAAAACCGCTATACATGTTGCTGTTTATTATTTTGAAATTTATTGTATGTCAATCCCATTTTTCCAGTCCTCTGGTCAGTGGTGGTACAACCGTACACTGGGCCCTGGGGCAAAAATGGACCATGGTCCCCCCCTGTCCAAATTCACACCTAGGGTCTGCCTATGCCAGCTGCTGCAATTGCAGATCATAGTCTCCAAATATCGTACCCATCATGCACTGCAGTAGTCAGCAAATTCCATAAACATGCTTTTTTTTGTTAAATACACGCCTGGACAACAGGCTACAATGCATTACAACCTATGACATTTCAAAATTATTTTAAGGATTGTACCAAATATTTTTTGTGCTATGACTTATAATAGCCATAATGAGATTGGAAACACAAAAACGAGAGATATAAAAGTAGCATGTCACAAGTTCATATAATATGCATGACATTAGCACCTTAATTCTCAAATGTTTTGCATAAATGTGAGATTTACAGGTATTGGGGGGGCTGGACCCTGGGGCATCAGTCCATCAGTCCATCCCTGCCTCTGTTGATCACAAAAACTTCATGAGATAGAACTCTGTAATACATATTAATTGTAGTCGCCTTCATAATAATAGTTGATACTTCATTGATCTCCATGAGGAAATCCTCTTTTCATTTTGCTCTCCATGAGAGCAAGCTTGGCCCCAAAGGGCAGCCAACCATAGCAGCGCCCAGGGAGTTGGGGGTTAAGAGCCTTACTCAAGGACTCGCCGACATGCTGAGGCCGGGTTCGAACCAGGTTCAACCTTCCGATCGCAGGCGCAGAAGCTTAGCTCATCCATGAGATGATTAATTAACCTAAATGGCATGGAGAGGTCTGTCATGTTATTCTCTATTACAATATTGTTTGCAAATGCTCCACAGGGGCCTGTATGGGCTTCAAAATGGGGGTGTCATCCTGACCACCATCTCATTCTAATGTTCACCAAGAGCAAAAACCGTGGAAGTATAATGAAGAATTTGTTCAGGGCATTCATTTTACTTTACTAGTTGAAATAAAATACCGACATTTTTTTCTGAATATATCATTGTCCTTTAGATGAAATTGAATTTCAATTCAATTCCTGTTCCTCTAAAAGACAATGGTCTTCACAGAACAGCACCTCAAAGGAGAAGAGGAGTCAGGTCCAGTGCTAGTGAAACCTTGGCACGTCCCTCACTGCGGCTTGTTTGCCACTCTGGTGTGGCAGGTGCCAGGGCATACGTTTCTCACAGCTATTTCCTCAAAGCAGCCATTAGGCCACACCCCAATGGAACGCAGGGTCCACTGTGGGGGGAGGGGGACAGTGTTAGGACAGTGAATGTAGCATCGTGGGACCATTGGGGAAATCAGCCATCCTCTGCATCCCTGCATTTCAATCAGCTCCATCTGTAGCAGAAGACCCCACACACTATAGGCCTTGCTTTGCATAACAGAACATTCCATTAGCTCTAGGCCCACAACATGGAAGTCAAACATATCACTGACCCAGCTATCAACAATAGATACTCCAGTCGCTGGTGACTGCAAGTGGCGATTTCGCATCACTTAGCCAAGTGAACAGCTTATCTGTTTACACAGCATGCGTATTGATGGCCAGGATGCGCATCACATCAGCACCAAAAGGTTAACGCTAAACCATAAATGCTCACATCCTAAAACAAGCCCGGTGCCTGGTTTCATGCATCCGCATTTCAAAGTTTCTGTATGAAGTTTATTATGGTATTGATGTGGAGAATTAACCATTTCTGGCTGAAAACATTCCAGTATGCTGTCATGTTGTCAGCAAACATAAGCATGTATGAACTATGGCCTTCATAGCACAACGACTTACAAGGCTAGGAATCCATTTGAAATATATTATGGGTATACTCAGTGTGTGTGTCTGTGTCCGTGTGTGTGGAATAGAAAATGAAGCAAAAAGCCCCAACACTTGTAATACTGAACTCTCACATGGGCTATCCTGTCAATGTAAACTGATACGACAGTACCATTTGATATGATCATAGGTTCTAACACCCTGTTACATGTAACTTAAAATCTCAAGGCCGATCCAACAGACCAAGCCTGTGTCACACCAACTATAGAGCACAAAAAATGCAATTCTTAAGTCACAGAATGTATTTCACTCTTGAAAATTAGCTTAATTGACATGCAGAAGTGGGCAACTAGGGGTGCTTTAGGAATAGCTAATGTACAGGATGTATGCGAGTGCAGCACACAATTCTAATTACTTCTCAGGAAGTATGTCACCAGGAGGTGGAAAGAAGTGACTGGATGGGCATGACATTTGGCCAGCGTACAGGGGGCTTCGAAGACACCCACCAAACCGGCAGGATTATGTGACAGACAGGAAGTGCTTAAGGGTGTAGAGTGACATTATCAAACTAAAAAAAAAAATGTCCAGACTTGGAAAGACTTTAACAGGGTAAAAAAGATGAAAAAGGATGAAAAAGTAGGAAGGGAAATCGAAAGGCTTTCACCTGCTTTTAAAAACTACAGTACATGCATCTGAGTCTCTTAGGCAGATAGAGATTTTTTATAGGCTATTTTCTAAAATGGGGGTTCCTAGCTTTTTGGAATGGTTACCGTCATACAAAAATATCATGGACCATTAATTAACACCGTCCGGGGGGGGGCGGATTTTATAAGTTTATCCGTTTCCATTTTCTTCAGCTGCGAACAGACCGCAGGAATGTGAGGGGTCATTAAAAATGACATTTTTCAGAAATTAACCAACACCTCCACAACACCCTCTTCCCGAGTTAGAAGTTAAATTTTGATTAGCATCCTAAACCAGACCTCCAACTCCAACCTGATTCATCTGGTACCGACACTTCCATATTGCTGGTGCAGCAGTGGAAATTAAGACAGTTCTTATTTACAATATTTTCAATATATACAATTACAAATGTATGGACTCCGGAAAAGGCTCAAAAATGCTTTTACAATTTTTGTGTGGATTCCTCATTTACATGCGAGAAGCAGTAGATATCAGACTACGAATTTGCATCTGTTGGGATGGTACATAGATCCACGTGACAAAGGGATCAGAGGATGGAAGAGGTGGTTTATTAGCACAAACAGGGTACAACAGGTGGGGTAAGTGAAGCGAATATCCAGGAAAGCGTTTTTGGTTCTAACAACTGGTGGAGAGAGTTGCAACATAGTTCCCAGTCTCTCACACCCAAGGAGTTCCTTTTTATCCCTAACAATTAATAATCAGTTATCAGTGAATTTGGGGCTTGTTGCCTGAAACATCCATACTCCCCCCTCCCTCGCAGGGACTTTAATAATTTATTTTGAACATTAATGTTTTTACAGACATAGCTTGAGCCAATACAGCTACAATAAATGATACTATGTTGCTCAACAGGTTAGAACGCTCTTCCTGTGATTGAAAGGTCGCTGGTTCCAGAAGGTTGCTGGAAGGTCCCGGCCTTGGCAGAATACTCACATCTTTAATGGGGCCTTCAGCAAGGTCTTTAACCCGCCGAAATGCTCCAGGAGGACCAGATAAATGGTCTGACCCTGCGCTTGGAGCCCAGGCTTTCAGCTGCATGTATGTGCGTCTCAAGGCAGAGCATGATGGGATATCAGAGCATGATGGGATAGGCGAAAAGAAGCATTATAATGTACTTGTACTATATATATAATGTACTTGTATATTACAACTTGTGCAGGAAAGATAGAGAGGAGCAAAGGGTCGGAATCGGGGAGGAACAGAAAATTCAGACCGCAGACCTGCCTAAGAAAGCTGCAGCTTGGTGCACGATGTAACTGCCATCAGCCAGCCTCTGTGAAAGAATTTTAAATTACTGACACCGTAATTCAATTAAATTATATGAATAAGCAAGGGAGGAGGATGAAACTACTATAGTCTTATGAGTAACAGAATAGTTGTTCAAAGAAGGGAAGAGCAGATACTTTTATCTTAAGGGAAAGTGGTATGAGGACAATTCATAAACGATATAATAAAACAGAGAGTGGCAGGGGCAGTAAGTATAAAGGAGGCATAGAACTGGATATTGAATTTTGGTCGTATAGTATTAGATTATACCTTTCCTGTGCTTAGAAATGCAGGCCTCTTAATGAATAACTGTAGGGAAACATACTTCTTAAGAAGCAAAATCTCATTTGCCGATTTCAAAATCCAATGTACAGATGGTTTTAACCCAAACAACTTATATACTTTCAAACATATGGCTGTTAATGTCAACTACATCAAGCAACATGCAGGTTATACATGCAGAGCTGGTGTTATGCTCTTAGCAAGTCAGCTAAATGCTACCCAAAAACAAAAGGCCAATAAGAACACTTGGCAGAGGAAGATGGGGTTTGCTGCTGTGACTTTTTGGACAGCTGTGTAGGTGAGAATGCTGATGGCTGTGTGCTTGTAGGGTTACCTCAGTAAGAAAGGGGAAGTACTGCACAGGAAAAGGAAGCACTACTGGTGGAAAAAGAAGTGAGATTCCATGGGCAACTGTATATCCAGTTGCACACTTTCTTCTGCAGGAGGTAGTCGGAACTGCATTAAGCAAATCCCATAAGATAAATACTTGTGCAGTGCAAGCTTCATACAGCTTCTGACTCCTGGTTTCTGACCTACACCCTCAGAAAACGGGGTAAAAACTTGTACCTTTGCTTGTCACTGGACGCTGTACCCTCAAGGGTCTGCCAATTGTAACCTTAGCTGTAAGTAATTGTACCTTTTAAGGTACAGAAACCATAGATGGTACATTAATGGTCTTTGTACCTTTGGGATGTTCCTCAGAGTATATTTTAGTACCCTAAAAGATACAACTACAAGGGTACAGCCCCAGTGACAGGCAAAGGTATGAATTTTTGCCCTTTTTTCTGAGAGCGTAACCACCTGTCAATTTATGGCTCAGGTGGACATCTTCCAACTGCTTATGAGGTGTTTAGGGAGGGGGGGTGGCTGAATTCTTTTCTACATAGCCCGGGGTGCACCCTGGATGGGATGCCAGTCCGTTGTAGACTGCACACAAAGTATAGGCAATTTAGAGACATCAAATTGCCCCAGACAATGGTACAAAATGAGTGTACCTGGAGGAAACTCACGTATCTTGAGAAGATGCAAACTTCACAAACAAACAAAGCAGAGGTGATTTGAACCCCATGTCCCTGTAAGTGTGAGGCAATAGTGCAAACCACTGAGCCTTCATGTCAGCTAGACTGTTAGATACTAATTTGAATTGTCAAATTTTATAGATACATGTGTGTTGCATGCATATTAGATATATATTATATGCATTACTTAAAACGCTATAACTCGTTTTGGATGCAAGATTATAATCAAAATTACAAATTCCTACATTCGTTTATTAGTCATTCTTCACAACACAAACGTAACACCCACAGATATTAAGACTCACGCTTGAGATGCAAATCTGGCGGGTTGTCAGGCGCCAAATTTCATCTCGGGGACATCCACCAGCTCGGTGAAATGTATCGTGCCTCGTTTTACAGGATTTGCTTTATCACCCATCTCACCGTTTTCACTGCAGCTACGCTGACATGTATGAAAACTCGGAGTAAATTAAATATTAAAAATAAGACAGAAACAACGTCTCATAACAGGAGCAAACACCGGAGGAAAAGATTTGCTTAAAACAAACTAAGAAATAAAGTACGTGGTCCTGTGGGCAGAACATGAGTTTTATGGATATTTATAATCCGTTATTTATCAATATCACCTTTTACCTATAAACAGGGCATTTCATTTTGAAAACAAAATTGAAATAATAAATACTGCTGATTGTGCAGTGTTTTTCTTTTACATGTTGACATATCTGTCACCTACAAACATGGAAAAAGAAGAAAAACAAGCGAGAAGCCTTCCGCACTTGTGAAAATTATGACGATATCCTGCGAAACGAATTAACATTATATTCCGATACTGTGGCGCACACGCGGAAATGTTTCGAGATGTCTGTTCCCACCTCGCAGCGCTCAATGAAACAAAAAATAATAAGGCTGAGATACGACGTCTCTGCCTACGATTTCTCGGAAGACGCTCCGGTTCGAAGAACAGACAGAGCCGCGGGAGAAGCTGATTGGCCAGCGTCACAGCGGCGACGTAACACGATACTCCAATTAGCTTCTTGTGAATGAACCGATAAACTTAGGGTACCGGGCTGAGATTGATTTATATTTGCGCGAGTGTTAGATCGCAAAAATCTGCTTGGTGTCAGTTTGCGTATCGCTGAGATCCAAACTCCTACCACTAAGGTAAATGTCAATTACTTTTTCAAATATTTTTTAGACCACTGCATACACAACTTTATACATAATGCACTTTATACAAAATACAGTTTGCGCATACTTAATCTGTGATATAACACAGTATTTCTTGAAAGTTTATTATATTTATTGTATCATCTATATTATTTATGGATAATTTCACATTTAGGTATTTCTTTTTCTTTAAATAGATCTCTTTGATCTTTGTTCTATATCAAAAAATGTAGCATTTCAAACATTTGCACTAGTGTGGGATGTTTTTTCTCCACGCGTGCCACTCGTAAATATAAGCGGTGTATGAAATGAAGTCATAAATTTAAAAATGTACACGATTTCTGTTTTAGATGACCGCAAACCCCAGCGGACGGAGACTGAGGCAGTGGCTGATAGAGCAGATTCACAGCAACCGGTACCCGGGGCTGTTGTGGGAAGATGAGGATCGGACCATGTTCCGAATTCCATGGAAACACGCGGGGAAACAGGACTACAACCAAGAAATCGATGCGTCAATATTCAAAGTAAGTCTTACTTTTGCGTGTGATGCGCGTTCGCACGTGTCGGATCTAAGTTGCCACGTCCGTGTGTACGCTGAAATAACTCGGCTCGAAGTTGAAGTTTCCGGCTGTCACACATACGCAAACACAAATACGCATTTATCCTTCATTACTTTCTTTACGATTAAAAAACTACACCATACAGTTTCATTTCGCGCATAAATGGCGCAAGCTGTGGGGAACAGTGCGATGCCAGATTGCACTAAAACCGAAGTGTTTCCCCAAACCTTTTGTGCTGTGTTTGAGTTTTAGCATGTATCTCCTGAAACATAAAATGCATATTACCAGAGATTTCATAGGCACGCGTCGCATTAAAATAGGTAGTATTTGACATTATGTCGAATTAGCCTACCAAATGAACGGGTTTAAGAGTAACGGACAGATTAACTGTTAAAGCACATTTAGTTACCATCGTTCAGTTTTTTAAAATAACATAACATGTGTTGTTTGGTGTGTTATTCATTTATTTATTTGCAGTAAGAAGTTTTTGTACGAAGGGCTTAATTCAGGACAAAATCCACTTAACTGAGCATCAAGGATGCACGCAGTCAACAGCGCTCATAATGTAGCTTCTAAACGAAAATTTAAACAGCCCGAAATATTAAAATGGATTACAGAATGTATCTTTATCATTAATCATTCTTCAGTGATCTTAACGTAATTTATGTTGTTTTAGTATTTTAAATTGGGGGAATCTCAACAACTTTATGAGAAAGTCATGAATGCGTCAACAGTACTATTGTAGTTACAAGGTCAGCTTTGACTGACGACGGAAGAGCTGGGTGGTTACTGGGTAGTTTAGCCATAGCGTTACCCAACATTGTCTTTTACCCGATATTATAAGCTGGAGATACATGGACGTTTTACCGCGTGACCGAAAGCCTGCAGCACGCGGGGTTATGACTGTGTTATAATGCCTTTGCTCGGTCTGCTTACCTGACAGTTCGTCCTAGTCGAACCATATGACGTGTTTCAAAGTGCAACGTTAGCTGCATTAAGTAATTATTGCATTTAAGAAATTAGTGTTGAGCACCTCAGAGAGGAGCAGAAGATTTAAAATGCCCATGAAGTCTGCAACCATTGCGCTACCTTGGATCCCTGAAGGCCTCTCAGCCAGTGACTGACCCCCCCACCTTTCTTTTCCCAGGCCTGGGCTGTGTTTAAAGGGAAGTTTAAGGAGGGGGACAGGGCTGAGCCGGCCACCTGGAAAACCCGGCTCCGCTGCGCTCTGAACAAAAGCCCTGACTTCGAGGAGGTGACCGACCGGTCCCAGCTGGACATCTCGGAGCCTTACAAAGTCTACCGCATCGTGCCAGAGGAGGAGCAAAAGAGTGAGTTACCTGGGGGGAAGGGGGGTGGTCTGTTTTTGTATCATGACGAAGCTGACTTCCTGGTGAAGACACGTCCACAGAACTCTTGGTTTGTACCATCACTCTCATGATGCTAAAAGCTATTGTAAGCACTATGAAGGATTATAAAGTTCACGCGGTGTGGACCAAACAAACCAAAGACTCGATCCCAGCAGGCAGAGGGGCTGTGGTGATTCACGGAGGCGGGGGCTCCAGCGACATCCACAGCATGGACTGCAGTGCTGCCGAACTGGAAGAGCTCATCAAGGAAGTGAGTGTCTTCGTGCCCCGGCGGCCCAGCCGTCTCGCACACAGACGTCCTCCGGAGACACATACCCCTGTCCAGGCTTTTATTTGGGATCCAGGCTTGTTGTGTGAATAATGACTCTCTGACCCACACAGTCCTCACATGATGAACACCTGGGCATCATCAAAATGAGCCATTCTCCAGAGGAGGCCCCCAAACCCACGCCCCCAGCTCAGGAGTGGTGGTTACACAGTAACCTGCGCTGTAAGCTTCCTAGCACCAGACAAGCCTTCAGCATGGACAATAACAGTTACAGTAAACGTTTACACTGACATAACTGATTTATGTTTTCCAGAATATTTACCCATTTAACAAGTATAGAGCTGATCTTACGTTTGCATGTCATTTTAAAACATGCGTTTTTCATAACCGTCTTGGCCTAATGCGTAAACCGTAAATAACTTTGTGTTGACTAGCTCTATATATTTTTGAGGTGTGGATCAGCTAATTTTCTATCACTTTGCTGACTGCCAGTCTGGATTTGGGCCAGAAGATGTTTTTTCTTTTTGCTGGAACAGCTGAATTTTTGATGAACACACAAAAGATATTTAAAGGTCACTTCTGTCTAGATTTTCTCTCACGGTTTTCAGCAGCGCTGCTACGGAAGTGGATTTGAACAAATTAATGTTGTTGTTGGTTTTTTTTACATCTGAATATGTGTACGGGCTAAGGAATCATTTCATTTCCTTTCCATTTCACAGCCATCCCAGTGAGCCAGGACCCACCTCCACCTGGGAACTTTAGTGCAGGTTTGTATGCTTACGGCATGTGTGTTTTGACAGCACGATTAATAATACTGGGGAAACTGGTCTGTACTGCATTCATTTGTTCCCCGCTTCTGAGAACTTCCGAGAACTTCCTGGACTGATAAAGGCGGTTCCCGCTCCTCTCCCCACAGCCTTCTCTCAAATGATGATTACCTTCTTCTATGGAGGCAAGCTGGTTGGCAGCATGCTGAGCACTCACCCCGAGGGCTGCCGCATCTCGCTGCCGCCGCCGCCGCCCGCAGTAGCCGTGGAGGCGCTTTATGGGCCAGAGAGTCTGCAGAACATTCGCTTCCCATCGGTGGAGCTGATCGAGCATGACCGCCAGCGTCACGTGACCCGCAAGCTCTTCGGGCACCTGGAGCGTGGCGTGCTGGTGCGCGCCAACCGCGAGGGCATCTTCATCAAGCGCCTGTGTCAGAGCCGTGTCTTCTGGAGCAGCCAGGGCTCCCAGTACAGCCCCGGGCCCTGCAAGCTGGAGAGGGACGCTGTTGTCAAGATCTTTGACGTCGGCAGGTTCCTGCAAGGTGGGTTGGTCATCAAAGCCCTGTGGTTCCCAAAGATCACATGACATCGGCATGTGGGCCTTAATAAAATGGTTTATGGCTTTGACACTGTTGCCGTGGCATTCTCTAATGCTATCTGTGAAGTGGCAAATTAATGTCATTAATGTGCTTGTATGGTGAGCGTCTTTGTTATTTGCAGCTCTGCAGATGTACCGGGATGGCCACTATCCAGCACCGGACCCTAACGTCACCCTCTGCTTCGGGGAAGAATTCCACGACATCAGCACTGCCAAGAACAAGCTGATAATTGTTCAGGTAAGCCAATGAGGGACAGACATCTGGTTGGATGACCACAGTTTACATTTACCTAGATATAAGAGCTTCATGCCCGAATGGGGCGTCATTTTAGCCGCATGGTGCCAACTGATCCCTTTCTGGCCTTTGCAGATCACCCCACTCACCTGCCAGCAACTGCTGGAAGAGGTTAATATCCATCGGTCCCAGTACAGCAGTGGGAATATGGACATGGCAGACGAGTCACAGAACGAGCAAGTGGCACGCATTTTTCAGGAGCTCTGCAGCTACTCCGTGCCACAGCGCCTCAGCTTCAGAGAGAACATGCCAATCACTGTCTGAGGCACCAATCCCCCACTGCCTGGCTCTAACAGGACAAGGAACCTGCCAATCACAATCTGAGGCACCAATCCCCCACTGCCTGGCTCTAACAGGACAAAGAGCCTGCCAATCACCATCTGAGGCACCAATCCCCCACTGCCTGGCTCTAACAGGACAAGGAACCTGCCAATCACAATCTGAGGCACAAATCCCTCCTTGGAGAGAATAAGGAACCTGCCAATCAGTGTCTGAGCCAACAATCCCCCACTGCCTGCCTCAAACAGGACAAGGAACCTGCCAATCACCATCTGAGGCACCAATCCCCCACTGCCTGCCTCAAACAGGACAAGGAACCTGCCAATCACCGTCTGAGGCACCAATTCCCCACTGCCTGCCTCAAACAGGACAAAGAGGCTGGCAATCACCATCTGAGGCACAAATCCCGCCTTGGAGAGAATAAGGAACCTGCCAATCAGTGTCTGAGCCACCAATCCCCCTTGCCTGTCTTGGACAGGACAGCAAACCTGCTGTCATCATCCAGTCCCCAGGATGATGCACCCACCTGCGTTCAGGAAAATCACGAGTTGTTCTTTATCATATGTTGACAAAAAAGTTATGAAAAAAGTCTGCGGACTTTTGCTTGCCCTTTGACCATCTGGGACATGGCTCTAACTATCTTTCCAGTAGCCATTCAAACTGAATTAGCACAATACACTTTTCTGTTTGTCTGATTGTGTGCTTCCTTTCTTAAATGAGCATTTGTCGTTTCGTAATAAACTGTTTTGCAAACTAAATGAAATTGAAATGGAAAAAAAAATCTGAATTAATAAAGGCTTTCTTAAAGCACTCGTGGTCACATAGTTTTTACCCCTAAACTGTCATTATTAACACATTCTTACCATTCTGCTTCTTGTTTTGAACTAATTTGACATGGATACATTACAGTATTATCATAGCAAACTGTGCGACAAAGAAAATCACACAGTCACCATTATGGCATGGCCAAAATAACGCAAAATAACTAAATGCTCATCATCTAAAACACCCT
Source organism: Mormyrops boulengeri (assembly GCA_026781065.1). Classification (NCBI taxonomy): domain Eukaryota; kingdom Metazoa; phylum Chordata; class Actinopteri; order Osteoglossiformes; family Mormyridae; genus Mormyrops; species Mormyrops boulengeri. The sequence goes on from JAODLD010000008.1 coordinate 9,760,440, forward strand.
ATTCCAATCTGGCCCTGGATTACAAATCCAGGCTGTGTTTTCACTTCTCCCAGGCAGTTAGTTTAATAATTACTGATTCTGATTGGCCACAGGCTTCACACCTGGCTCACAGGTAAAGGAAGGCTGGAAAATCAGCAGGGCTCGGCCCTTGAGGATCGTGATTTGAGCAGCCCTATTCCAAAATGCACTGGCAGAAAAGATGGCAACAAAACAAACACTGAGACTTGTTTAAAGCTGCAAGGCAGATCTGAGCATCCGGCTGCAACGCAGATCTGGGTATCCAGCTATCAAACGGCGATGTGAATGGGAGGATGAGAAAATGCTGAAATAGCTCCGGGTTTTTTTTTATTTAATTTATTCAAAAAAATGAAGAGGTAATAATTACGTGATATTAACAGCTAACTTGGCTCCTAGAAAAGAACAGCAACATGCATTGTGTTGGGGACCGGATTCACTGGTAACAACAGTGGTAAGCGGTAAAAACAGCCCTCAGCAGGTGAAGGGAGAAGTGAGAGAAAAGGTCAAGGTATAATTAGCTATTTTTCATAAGACAGAGTCCAGCCTGCATATGTTACAGTTTCCACTCACCATATGTAATGCCCTGTTCCTCTCTCTGACTCCACCCCTACACACAGACCACCACAGAGGACTGTCACCTGTAACACTCCCCCCAGCGCCCCCCATGAATCCAGCCCTTGACGCTAAGCTACCACCTTGTTTGAATCATGTGTTTAACCCGTAAGTGTAATGTGCCCAGTGATAATGCATGTAAAGAAGCAGGGTGCTGTAGGGGGTTACAGGGACTGGACAGGGGGGCAGAAGTGAGGGTTAAATAATCCAAAGGCCCTTTGTTTGTAAAACACATTGCTAGTAATAAACGCAATTAAAAGCAGTGCAATTAAAAGTAGTGCAATGTACCACAGTACTGTACATACTGGGGTCTAAGCCTCAGAACACTGGCCCACCATCTCGGGGAGCAGCTGGGGATGTTGTGCTAGGTCTTCGCCCCAGGTGGGATGGGTTGCATGTCATGGGGGCCCAGTAGAAGTTATTTTGACTCAGGCCAGGAAATGATGCATGGAGGGCCTGCCTCGCATCAAATGACTTCTTAACCTCAACACTGTCATCACATCAGTTAGTTGGAAGCAAGAGGCTGGTGATCAAAAAAGTCACCCAAACAAAGTCCTGCATCTTTACAATTCAACTTTATGGTCATAATACAATGGCAGAGCACGTGCACTATACCTCCCACAGGCTATGAAATATCTTTTTATTTGATTATGAGATATGATTCACATTTACGTTGACGTGTATTTTACCAGCCGCTTATCCAAAGAAATGCACTAGTGAGGCAAATAGCACTGGATTATAGGGTCTGACAGCCCAAAGAAAGAATAAAATCAGTGTGATTCTTGCATCTTGACCAAAAGAACGCCTTGTGTGAATAAGGAGGTGTGAATGCCGTACCGCAAATAGTTTGTCTGCTTGCTGACGTGAACAGAAATTTTGTGTTGCCTAAAATACAGGAGCTGCAGATATCTCTGATCTGATGCGAGAGCGTGTCCCACGTCGAGCACGCTTCAGCGGCCTGGAGGAAGGGCGTGTGTCACAGCCTGTGGCCGTGACCGTAGCAGCAAGGCGCGCCGGCCGACACGAGCGACTGCCCGTGCTTGTCATTGTGTACTTATGCTGCGATATAACTGCCATCTATGACGACAACAAGAAAACACCAGTTAGCAGGCTGACAGGGGCTGTATCTTGGCAGCACCTGCCACTTTGGGGCAGGGAATACACAGCGTTAGATGACGAACATCTTCATGCATTGAAGCGTCTAATTCCAGTGTTAAGACATATATCGCTGTGTTCCTCATTTAAGATTGTGGTGTAATGGAACATACATGAAGCCAGCTAAGCTGAGATGAGCAGCCTCCTGTCAGTCTAGTAAATGAAAAGTTGTGTAGGAGTTAGTATGGTTTGCCTGTAGGCTTTGCCTTTGTGACTGCTATACTATTCTATTGTATTATATTCTATTCTGTTGTAATCAGTTTGTTTCAGTTTTGTTTAGTTCAATTAATTTAATTTCATTTTGATGTATTTTCCTTCATAGCATTGCTTCTCCAAAGCACTTGACAAAAACTTAACAAGAACTGTATCACAGATGATCATAATGTTTACTTAACTCCATGGGCATGCTAACATTATATATAAATACACTGTCAAAAAAAGTACCAGTTTGTACCATTGAGGGCACAATCATTTGTCCTTGTGGCTCAGCCCTCAAGGCTCTGCCAGTTGTACCCTAGCTGTAGGTGAATGTACCTTTCAAGGTACAGACATGGAGCATGGGGGTACCGTTGGGGTACAGTGGTGTTTGTGCTCAGGCAGTCATGATGTCAGTCGTGATTTTACGTGATTATCTGGCCAAAAGAATTAACAGTATTATCATGGTATCTATAGAAAATTTGAATTAAACGATTATAGTAATGATACCAATTAGGATCATCTATAAATGGGTTTATTGTGTGTTTTGTCTCTTTTTTGGCCAAATGTGAGTGTAGTGAGGTGGAGAGTCTGTAACCATAACTGTATAAAAGCGTAGGAAATGAGCAGTTATGCTATAGACAGTGAAAGGACACACAGGGCTAAAGCCCCCCCTTTCAGCTTACTGTTGATTGGCACTTCCTGCAGACTGGGGTCTCCAGCACCCTGTCTTTTTTTCTAAAATCCTTTAGTGACACTATTAATATTTCATTTAACAACATCAGGGTAATTTTACGGACCGCTTGAATTTGATCTCCACGAGCCCCAAATGGGATACTTGGTCAGATATTCCGATTCTGGATTCTTTGTGTTCTCTGCCTGTTTAATAACCTGCCCTGTTCTCTGGGTGCGTATTTCTGGGTCTCGCTAGGTACTCCGGACAGCTGGGGTGACCGTGTATGTCCCGGACAACTGGGCTGACCGCGTGTGTCCCGGACAGCTGGGGTGACCGCGTTTGTCCTGGACAGCTGGCACTATGGTGCTGCGGCAAAGTCTCACTCCAATAGGACAAAGAACTAGAGAAATGTATCCTATTTATTTTTTCTTATATTATTTTTTCTGATCCCACTGATTTGGAGTAATTTAAATATGGCTGCAACAAGTGCAAAATACGACAAACTTCATATTTCAGGGCAGAGTGAACCAAAGATATAAGTCGGCACACATCAAGATACCATGTTGCTGGATTGCAGCAATTTAATCTGACAAGCAAAGAAAACTGATTTTTTTTCAGTCAGTAGAATCATAACACCAGTGCTTCTAAACGTTAAAGTGACCACTGTAGTTTGTTGTAAATGTAAAGAATATGGTTTTCCATAAAATGGCAGGATATTTTTAAAGTATGTTTTGTGTATATGGCTTTTGATTTGAAAGGGAAAAAACATACCACACATGCACAGAAAAATCCAATTTTAGCCAGTAGAGTAGATGAAGTTGCCCTTTTCAAGGTACTGACCATTCGCACAGCATACATAGACACACTCTGTACAGGGCATTCTATCATAAGAACATAAGAAATTTACAAACGAGAGGAGGCCATTCGGCCCATCAAGCTCGTCTGGGGAGAACTTAACTAATAGCTCAGAGTTAATAAAATCTTATCTAGCTCAGATTTGAAGGAACCCGGGGTTTTAGCCTGCACTACGTGAACAGGAAGACTATTCCATACTCTAAGTGTTTTATCAAATTCAGTTTAAAATGTTCTCCCGCTAATTTCCACCTATGGCCGCAAGTTCTAGTATTTATACAAGTCTTATCAAGTCTTACAGCTTGATATAACTAATGGGTGTCGATAGTATTGTTTTATTGTTGTGTGTGTGTGACATCATTCAAAGTCAGTGTGCTCTGCCTCCACATATAATGCCGGATGCAGTTGGCCTCAGTGCTATTTATTAGTTGCAGTATCTCAGAGTTTACAGATTAGGCACTGGTGGAAACCGGAGTTAAGGACCAATACCGCCACATACTATTAATATTTCATTTTTTAAATATAACGGTTATAGTCAATATCAGCATATCCTGACAGCACTGGTGTCTTGGGGAACAAAACTGTATCAGGGTTGTGCCCTTTTTTCTTGCAGTATATATAGGTGCTGCTAGAACTTAATTTGAAAGAACAGTGGTCTCCTGCCGATAATACTCAGCAGGGCAGCCTGTGGTACTTTCCAGGTAGCACCGGAGAGCAGGGGAAACCAAAGGGGCAATAATGATCCTGTCTAATGACAATTATTCATAGTGGTTTGCCTCAGTATGTATAGCAGCTTACTTAGTGCTACAGGCAGAACTAGGGAGTTAGACTAAGATAACAGACATTCGTTCTAGATTAAATATGGAGACTGAGGGCATCCATTACTTAGCTCTACTGGACTGATTTTCCAGAAAGAGTTGAAGTAACCCAGGAAAAAATGGACTGTGAAAGTTCATTGTAATACTGCTAAACCGTAATCATTTATAGATCTACTATACTGTACAGTTTACAGTTACAACTGTGAATGTTTCATAGTAGAACTGTGAACTCCTGTTTTACTTTGAATGTTATGGCCACCTTCTAGTGTTTCGTAATTCTGACAGTAAAGTTCACAATTCAACTATAAACTATGAACAGATGTTTTCTGTTTGTTTTTTACAGATCATTTATGGCAGGGGTCTCCAACTCCAGTCCTGGAGACCTACTGTCCAGTAGGTTTTCTCTCGTACCTTGCTTCTGATGAGCCACACTACTTCTCAGGAAAATAACAGGAGAAACAGATCACCTACCGGATAGTAGCTCTCCAGAACCGGAGTTGGAGACCCCTGAGCTAGAGAACCAGTAGGTAAGTCATAGACCAGTTAGCCAGGACACCCAACTGAAAAGAAGGTCCAAATATACACCACCAATAAAACAAGTTCATCAGTCACAGGTGTGTCAATAGAGAGGCGGAGCATTCCCAGACTGGGCGTGGCTGTATGTCAGTTCGGTTGGTTGCAGATGTTATATTAGTTTGTAATATTTTGGGGGCAGCAGGAAACATAACTTGGATACAATGATAACATAGGTATTATGCTGATAATACACCAGTCGATGAGTATTTTAACAAAGCAAAAAATGAGTGAATGGTATAGGTTGTTGTTGTTGGGGTGAGGTGGGGGTGGCAACAGCAAAAGTTGTCAACGGGGTGGGGGGGAGACAACATTGTAGTTTTGTTAAAAGGGGGGGGTTAGATGAGATTCCTTTTAGCAGGAGCCCCTGGAGTTCAGCCTGGGTAAGCCCGTGCATTAAAGCGTGCCTGCACATAAACCATCGACGATTTCATCTCCAGGGAAACCCATGAGGATGTGCTTTCCATCTGAAAGGTTTCCATAAGGTTTCTCACTTCCAACTCCAGTAAAGCACTTTCGCTTTTTTCGGCCAAGGCCCCTATGACCCAAAATAACATCCAAAATAGCAGCTAGGCCTAGCAGAGTCGGTATGACTGTACGGCTGAGACAGAAAATAACACTCAGTCATTGACCGAAATCCAGAGTAAAGCAGTTTCTATGCTACATGTATATGCTAAATATCTGGAGTATTTTATTAATTTGAAGCATGATTGAATAAGGATGGGGGTTTGATATAGATGTATAGCTGATGGATCTAGATTTGGCTTTTTAAACAGAGGTTTGATGACAATCCATACAAATATAAAGTTTAGCAGTTTGTAATAACTGTCAGGAAATATAATAATAAGTAATAATGTAATATAATAATAATAAACTAATATAATATTAGTATTAAGTGGTGATTATTGTTGTTTTTATTGCCGACTGTGATTTTTAAAAACTTCCCATTCTGATTCCCTGGGGAGTTCATGTTTTCTGTTGCCGTGGGGAAATTCAGTAACTCCTGAGAGCGCTGATTAATCTCTAACCTTGGTGAAAGATATCCTCCCCAGGGAAACATCACCTGCCCAGCATGCAACTGCTTGTAATAGTGTTTCGACATGTTCCGAAATGACTCTGCTGTCGTTACTGCAATAGCTCAGATTTTCTCACTGTTCCCATCACTTTTATACTTTCAGACATGTGTGCAGTTTGTTTAAAGTGCAGTTAAGGTGTAATGCTGTGGCCAGGAACAGAACAAATGAGAAGCACACAAAGCGTGTGTTAAATCAGGTACAAAGAATTTATTGGTTACTTAGTACTTAATACCAAGGACGGGAACAAGTCACTCCTTGGCGAGTCCGAGTCAAGACTCAAGTCAAAACATTGCAAGCCTGAGTCAAGTCTCAAGTCAAAACATTGCAAGTCTGAGTCAAGTCTCACGTCATGTGCCCTCAAGTCCAAGTCGAGTCCAAGTCTTTCCTTCATTTTTGCTGTTGAGTCACAAATCATGAAATTTGACCAAATCGAGTTGTAAGTCATGTATCTTGAGTCCCTATATATCAGGTTGTTTTTACCTCTACTGATTAAAACTTGCTGCAGCAAAAACCTGCAACAGTTCATTGTAGGTTTCATAGGCAGAATGTCTCCACTCTTTCACGGTTGTCTTCATAGTTCTTATGTCCATTGTATCCAGGGAGTGATGCATCTTTCCAAATCTTTCCAAATCTCAGGAGACCTTGCCTTCAGCCAAAGGAAAATGCAGAGAGCAGATAATTAATATACACTGAAATGATTAAATTAATGCTATGGTATCCAGAGGGAAACTATGACCTCAAGTCTTCTTGAGTCATAGGTCCAAGTCTCAAGTCATTTGCCCTCATCTCCAAGTCGAGTTCAAGTTTTTCCATCAGTTTTGCCAAGTTGAGTCACAAGTCATCGAATTTATGATTTGAGTCTAAGTCAAGTTACTAGTCGGTGACTTGAGTCCCCACCACTGCTTCTGGTGGTTAGATGTGTCAGAAGTCTGCTGATTTATCTGACAGTTTATCAAGGTGCCACAGTAGACAGCAGATTACAGTTCTGTGTGTCTTTAATTTAATAAAAAAAAAACCTTCGTAGAACAGGAACTAACTGCAGACCTCTGAATGAGAGCTCCGGAAGTCTAGTCTGCCTCCTGGAAAATCACAACCGAGGCAAAGTTTAATACAATTCATTGTTTTCCCAAGTGTGAAAACAGAATTGAACATTAAATTGTACTTAAAGTCCCATGTATCAGCTTAGTGATACAATAATAAACAAAATATGACACAGTCCAGGAACAAAACTATACTTATTTAGTGATTGTTCTTAACGTAAGAAGGTATGTCGAACTATGTAAGGCATAAACACAGCCACAAGCATTATTTGCTGTGTTAAGCGAATCACTATAAGACTTGCAAACTGAACCGTTTGACACAAGGAAAGAATGGAGGCTGTAATCTGATACAGAAGTGAAGGTAGGTTTAAAAAACAGTGGACAGGAAGAACAACAATAAACAGCTTGACAAGCCATTTCATCATCAGCACAAGGAAACGGACAGGAAAGCAGTCAAGGCGTCCTGTCTGGGGAAAGCCTGTGACAGGTTTCACCCCACCAGTAACTGGCGTGGGGGCTCATGATCAATTAATGTTCTTTTTGCTTGATCTCACGCCATCCCAGGATATTCTTGTGGCCCATTTTACTTAAAGAAATCGAGCCTAATAAGTGTCGCCCAATAAATTGTAATAATTGCAGTAATAAATTGTAGTATTTATAAAATCTGATTTTGGGTTCCATGACTGATTACGGCTTTAGCAATGGTAGGTATATCTACCACATCTACTGTTTTCACTTTAATTACTTGATACACATATGGGGGTGTGTTTACAGTTTGCAGTTTGTCTTGGTTAAATGCAGGTGGGACAGTACATTGTTAGAGCCTTTCCTGTTTCGTAAATATACCACAGTTATTTGGCATATTTTCTGAGGTTTTATTTTAGCACAGTGCATGTTCACTGGCTGCCTGTCCGATCCGCTACATCTAATTAAGGCTACATTTATCTTTCCTTCCGAGGAAAACCAGACACCCGTGTTGTGGAGCAGATAGCCCTTCGGTTGCAGCTTTGATTCCCCAGACAGATGCTGCTTCAGGAGCAGTCGCATGAAATCAAAGGTCTTGCGCACTGAAGGCTGTTGGAGGCACGCTGCAGGAGGGAAGGCTTTGCAAGGCTGCGGCTTTTGGCTCAGCCGGAGACGGCCGCAGGTCCGTGGCTCAAAGTGCTGACACTGCTGTTTTTCTGAGAAAGGATGCTGGACGCAGCTGCTGAGTTAGCACAGAGTTCCCCTTGATGCTCACGCACTACTTGTGAATTCCCTTACTAAATTGCGCAGTGCAATGCCCACAAACAAAAAAGAAGGACACTATAGAGCAAATGTCTTCCTATAAATAGCGTGGTCACTGCATACTGTTACATTCTGTCTGCATTAGTGATGAATAGGACTGGTCCTTTAGAAGACAGATGACATTAGAGGCAAATTCAGCCCATGGAGATTCTTGGAATGACACCAGTCCCACACCACTGAGTATCATGGTCTGACTCAGTAACTCTAACTGATTCCTTGGAGTCATAGTCATGATTCTGTTCATGTGTATTATAAATCCCTGTAGATATTAATCTTCATGAAATCTGTTATCTCCTGCTATCACCAGCCAGTTCAAATACTGTGATTCTCCAGTATACATTTTTCTGAGAACATTCCGTAGTTTACATAATCAGTACAATCAAAGGCTTTGTTGTAATCCGTAAAATACATGTTACCTCTTTCTCGTATTCCTTGATTATTTTGATTAATAGATTTTTTGCCCTTTCCTGTAATTTGATATGCTGCTTTTGAGTTGTATCTGGCTGCTTGTAATCTTGTAATCTTGCTTGTACTTGTAATAGGATGCCATCTGTCCATGTGGTCAGGTTAATCTCAGGCCTGTTTCGGATCTCTTTTTCCGTTACCGAAGGTTCTTTCATATATCTTACCCATTTAAATATATCTTGGTTATTGATGTGTTTTTTTATAGAAGTGTGCTGAGAATTCCTTCCACCTTTGCTTGATCTTCGTTCTTTTTGGTATTATTTGCTGATTGCTGATTGTCTTAAAGCAGTGTTCCCCAGTTGAAGTCCTGGCGGGCCAGAAGCCAACACGGTTTGTAGATTTCCCTGCTCAAACACACCTCAATAACATATTTACCGGGTTTAGAAAGTGTGTTTGAACAGGGAAACCTGCAAACTGTGTTGGATTCTGGCTCTCCATGACCACATTTGGGGAACTCTGTCTTAAAGCGTACCTCCTTGATGTTGGGACATCTTTTTAATCTCACAGATAAACAGCCCATGCTTTCCATTTTGGTTTCCTCTTTACATTGAAGATATTATAATATTGGTCTTTGTCTTTCTTGGTAGCCTGGAATTTACGTCTTGGTAGCACTTAACCTGAGAGGGCACAAATACTTAGTAGTAACTCAATTAAATAAATAAGATAAATAGCAACTATGCAGAAAGAGTACTCAGATAGATATGGCAACTATGAAAGAGAGATTCTGAGAAAGAGAATTCAGAAAGATAGCAAATATGCAGAAAGTACACTCAGATATTCTAAAGCTATACCAATGTAACTTAAATCCAGAAGCTAATTAAGCTCTTCAAAATTTTTATATAACACTTTCCAGTAAACCTAGTAGAAACAAATGTGAATTTAATGAACTTTAATGAATTTAATTTAATAATATATAAATACAATAAAAGCAGGTTGGACTTTTTGCACAATAAAGACAGACATGAAGTAACATAAGGTTCTTGAAAAGTCTTAAGAAGTGAAGTGAATATGAAGTAAAGGTGTACTTTCAGTACACTAAAAAAAAACCTGAACAAAATGGAACGTTCAGCAAATGTCGGTTCAGTTGAGATATTTATTCAGAAAATTTCATTTTACTTACTTTAAATGGAAACTACACCTGCTCTGCTTTGTCCGCGTGTGTCACTTCGGCGTTGTTTACTATTTCGTCTATTTTGAATCATCAGTATGGATTTTTACATAGCTTTTATGCTCTGTAACATCTTTAAGTTGTGTTTTTCCTGTTGTTCAGTTGCCATTATTTTTTTAAATAAAATGAACGCAAAATATTATGACCCAAAATCCTTCGACACATTGGCGTTTCTGTATTAAGTGTTAAATACACTTTGGAGAAAATGTAGTGCTTTGCAGTTCACTTATTTGTATCCCCTTATTTATTAACATTATTTTGCCCGTTTTCCCTTTTTACCACACCTGATACGCCCCTAAACTGGGGCGTAACACATTCACAAATAGCACCTATTAATAAATATTTCCAATGACTTCTCTAGTTGGTGAACCATTAGGGTAAAAAAAGCAAAATTGTAATGTTAAAGATATTTAACATCATGCTATGCAGGATGTAGCCTCTTAACTGACTCAAGCATCATGATCCATATTATAGAACACAAAGCAGAAGGAAGTAGGTCTCATTCTACACCATGGAGCACATGCAGGAGAGAGAGAGTTCCTCTTGGCATGAGGTCTTCTGGCCTGGGTTTCAGAATTTTATTTTTACTTTTGAAACGAAGTTCAGTGAAACTCCTAAAATACCTTCTCCCAGAAAGATGATGGTAGACCAGCCATCTCTGCAGATGCATGAGGACCTGACACTGGTGAAAATAAGTCACTGAATCACTGGTGACTGATGAAGCGATATCTATTTTCCTGCTAAAAGCATTAATTGCAACATTAATAACAAGGATTTATGTCGGACAAAGACTGAACTCCCTCCCTCCAAAAAAATCAAACACATTAGTTATTAATTAATCTATTGATGCATTTCATGCTTTACTACTTTGACCCATTATTTTTTTAGGTAGTGTAATACAATTTCTAACATAAGAGGAACTATTCAGAGACTCTAAACAGGAGCCGGCAATCGTATGTGCAAAGGGCCGGTGCATTTGTGGGGTTTACAGGTAACCTTTAGGTCAGCTGTTCAAACCCAGTTGTGAGGACCAATCACTGCTCTAATTAGACCTGCATACGCAACAGCCCTTTCTGGGTAAGATTGGCCACCCCTGGTTCTACTCATTCAATTTGTATCATTTTATGTCCATTTTCAAAACATCACCTGGCCTTTAGGCTGGAGCTCTGGGAGGTAAGAAAAGCTAAACTGACTACATCTGAAAAATACATAACAGTGATGGAGATATCCCTTCATGCAGAAATCTTGATTTGAGTCTAAAATCATAACATGAATCTGTAGTTTCCCAGTGCACAAACCATTATTCTTATTATGCAATCAGAATGAGAGTAGGGGATTTGAGTCGTGTCTCTAGGGAGACCTGGGGTTTGTACTTGTACTGCTGCGTGTGATGAAAATAGCGTGAGAGGAACTTGAAAAGGGGTGGATTATTAAGGGTATGTGGACACAGGTGGAGCGACAGGCCACATCCTGGGTTTATCGGTATCAGTTCACTCAACCTCTTATGACACCCCCCCCGCCCCCCGCCAGCTCAAAAGATGCCTACACACCCTCTCCATCTTTCCGCCCTACCAGCAAATGACTATGTGAGTTCTGGACAAGAAGACCCATCACAGACAGAAGGCCGACCAAGCTGGGCCCTTTCGTGGAAAACGTTCTGTGTACCAGCCACACATGCAAGAGTGACTGAAGGGGATTCACAGAACTACCCTGCTGCTCACCCGGAACGCTAGAGAAAAAAATACAATGCAAGCCAAAGCGAGCTAATCGAGCACGAAGGAGGGATGGCAGCGAACAGGAAGCCGGCGTTGCATAAGACGGGAGAGCGATTGCGCTGCGTGCTCCGGGTCACCGAGCCCGCAGGGCCGATCCCTGACTGCGTCATCTGACCTGCAACAGGAAAAATACTGTGGAGTGGGGACCTTTCCAGTGCGCACACAACTTCCCTTAAGTTATAAAAAGAGCAGCAGTCAGATAGCCCACAGGAGCCAACGAGCCTGACCGTTATGCCCAACGGCGGGCTGCAGTTGAGCAATGCCCAGGCCTCTGACACTGGCTCTCCCAGCCCCAGCTGCTGTCATGCTGCCAGAGATGTACACCTTGGAGCGAGAAGCTCCATGCTGTTATCATGACAGACAGAGCGAACGCTTCAGCCGTGCGGCTCTGACTGAAACGTAAGGCCGGATACGTCACATGTTATTGTAAATACACGTTATTATAAATATTACAACAGAGATTCTTAGGGACATGAGCTTTACGTAGATTCTGTAGGACAGTGACCAATAACATTTCAGGAGGGAATTTCAAATTAATCTCTAAGCATCTCAGAGGAATCGCCTGCATTGTATAAAAGTCAGTAAACTGTGTTCTGCAGATGAGAGTAAAATCCGCAATCCAGTGAGTCCTCACAATCCCTGCTAACAAAACCATCTCATGCTGTGAATCATTCTGATCGCTTCGGATTTACAGAAGTGTTCCTGTGAAAAAAAAACTAAAAAACTAAAACAAAAAACACACTACAGTTACCTTCAGTTTTAACATAAGTGTGTGTAAAAGGACAAAGCTAGGAGAGTCAGACAAGAAAAACATGTAACACTATTTGATGTGTAGTAAAAACTATAAAAGTTACTACTGAAGTACAAATTCTGAACAAATCATGAACAAATATAGTTGCTACTTGAGATAAAAGATGTTACAATTCATTGATGATGAACAAACACGAGATCAGTATTTCACTTGTGTTATTTATTACTAGTTCCTTCAGTAGTTCACAAAGGTTTACAAAAATAACAGATATAGTAACAAATTTAGTAACTAAGACTTAGTTTGTAGTTAATTAATACATAAGTAATAGTATGATACTATATTATTTATGCCCCGTGAAGTGTTGCCGAAAAAACATATAGGGGAACAGGAAGAATATGAATGCATGTGCGCAGTCCTTCAAATACCACTGAAAGGAGCTTAATACAAAATCACATTAAATTAAACGAGAATTAAAGCTACATGAAATAGCAGATAATGCACAATGAGCTTTTTGCATCACAGATAGCTGTAGACAGATTATATTATCAACACATTAGAATAAACACCCAATAAAATATGCATAAAACAGGCTGACCTATTGCAGGTGTGTCCACAGGGTAAAGAGCTAAAGTCATGCTGCAAAAACCTTAAAGCGTGTATGAAAGCTCTACAGTTGGCATGAAACCTTCTGTAAACCACTTATGGCTTCCTAGCAGCAGTCCAGCGAAGTTTGGCTGAGGAGTGACCAGCAGGGCATTACCAGGGCACCAGTGTCCTTCTCCTTCCAATCATGTCCTTTTATGTCCATCCTTTGAATATATGCTACAAAAGGGGAACCAAGGTCTCAGATGCCGGAATATCCTGGGGGCACCTGGATTAAGCAGCCTGATTGAATGTGAGGAACAAGTTAACATAGCAACATTTTTAATGGCTTGAAAAGCTAGTGACAAGGGGCCTTTGAAAAACTGGAACATTATCGGGTTGGGTTGGTTTAGGGGTCCAGTATGATATGCATTCATGGGGGTGAAAATCTCTAGCAGCACGCCTGACCACCATCCCGCAGCAGTTTGCGAGAGTCACAAGAGTTTCCTGGCCTATTCCAGGTGAAAAGTTACAGCTACCGAAACCAGGAAACTATGTAGTGCTTGTCTCTGGATCGCACACTTCTATTGTCTGCCCATTGTGTCTATGAAGCACAACTGAAGTACAGACAGCTTCTCAGTACAAGCCAGATACCCCACGCTGTTCTCTAACAGAGGAGGAATTCCTTTATGTCCTCATTCATCTGTTTCTTTTACATTCCACGAATGCTCAACGCCTCATCTTACTTATGTATTAATTAACAAAAAACTAACTCCGATACTGATCTCATATTAATTAATCATTAATGATTTGTGACACATATTTTATCTTGAACAGTTACTATATTGGTTACTATATCCGTTAATTCTGCAAACTACAGAAGGAACTACTGAAGGAACAATTAATGAATATCACAAATGAAATACTGATGTAATGTTTGTTCATCATTAATGAATCGCGTCGCATCATTTGTCTCTAGCGACTATATTTGTACTTAAGTAATAACTGAGTTACTGGCTAAGTATCTGTGTTCCATCAAGTAAAGTGTCACCAAAATGACTAAACAGGTGAGACATTCAACATAAAGAAGTAGTATATAGTCAAAATTCTATACCAGTCAATAGCAATATGTTATATATGAAATCACATACATAACTAGTAATAGTAAATGTGGAATTAGAGAATTAGAATTTAAGTGCTCATTATTACAAAGGGTAATTATTAATGCAGCACAAACAAAACTGCAACAAACAGTTTAGAGGTGCCACTTCAACTTATCCACAGCTTTAGGCACAGAGAGGAAACCCGCACGAACGTGAGGAGAACACACAGACTGCACACCTGCAGACGGAGCCAAACCCACTGAGCCACCACACTGCCTGCTAGCTAAGCCTTCGCTGCAAAAACCATGCTATAAATCACTTTGATTAGTTTCTGATTTACAGAAGTATTTCTGCAAAGTAAAATACATATTATGGTTACATTCAGTTTAAACAAAGATGGCAGATATTAGAATGCAAAGCCAAAAGATTCATATATACCAATAAATGTGTAGGGGAACAGGAAGGATACGACTGCCTGTGTGTGTGTGTGGAATTGTAAATATCAGAGAAACACATTAAAAGCACATCAAATTAAATTAAAATTAAGCTAGAGAATACAGCAGATAATGCACAATGTGGTTTTTGAATAACAGCTAGCTGTGGAAAGATTATATTACAGCAGGACATTTTAACAAACACACAATAAAATATGCATGAAACAGGCTGACCAATTGCAGGTGTCTCCGCAGGGTAAAGGATTTTAAAGGAATAATTTGTAAAGTGTGTAATGTCATGACCGATGACTGAAGTTCATCTGGGAACTTGCGGTCTCTCAGCTGATCCTAGATCTGTTGACCCATTTCTGTGGCACATTTACATGGCAGAGCAACCCTCCTACGACTGTCAAATGAAATCTACTAACTTGCCATTAAAAGCTCCTGAACCTACATGTAGACAGGAGTAGCACGCCAGACTGTAGCAGCAGACCAATGGGCCGCGAGCATGGAAACAGGTCTGAGAATCCCTCATTGCCAGGACCTAAATTTGTAGAGAACAGCAGAGGGATCAGACTGCACATATGAACAAAAACATTTGTGCTGTTTACAAACCATAAGCGTGAGGAGGTTTACACGGACACTGGTGTGGATCTAAACAGAGCCCGGACCTGCTTGGGTGTTCAAACCTATGGTCTTCTGGTGAGGATCTCTAAAGCCAAATCGGCACAGCATGACCAGATTCTGAGCACACAGCTAGGCCACTACAGATACAGGTGGTAATCAATAATGCAGAGAGACAGCCTTCATGCTTATATGGGAGGTGGCAGGAGGAGAGGAATTCGGCAATTAACAGCAATGGGGGGGCACAGGGGCCAAGTGCTCTCTATTCTCTCTTGCATTCAGCTGAAACGAAACTTTTCATGCCGGTAGGCACACAGAGAAGGGCATGGGGGAGCAGACAGCACATGACAGAACAGTCCCTGGAGAAGAGGTGCACATCACAGGCACAGAGGCCTCGTGGGGGGGGGGATTCCTGCCCCGACCCAGAAATGATTGCTCATATATATTCAGCAAGCAGGTGACAGAAAAACTGGGGGCTGACCGACTTTGAATCTGCCACATTACAGCGTGGGAGGAGTTCCGGCATTAAAAGGGCCGAAAGCGCATAGCGGCCCTCTTCACCCAACATTGTCCAAATGGCCAAAATCAGGATTCGATTATATTGTTCTTTTTATAAAAATTTATGCTATTCTGAAGTTTATCTAGGTGAAGCTACATACTTTTGAATAAACAGCTGAACATCGCTAACAAAATGACTTAGTCACATGTGTTAAAGAAGGTGGATCCTGAAACACAGATTCCATAATCCGTATCCCAAAGGCCTATTCAGGTTCCGGAAGCTTGACCTTCCCGTGGAGGTTTTCATAAAGCCTTGTAACAAAACATGTTCAGTCCTTACTATAACATTGATGGACTTAAACACTATCATATGATAATCTTCCACATTCTTTTATACGATGCAACCATAAAAAAATCCATACTTTTAATGATTTCTTCTCTCTTCACATCCACAAACACAACTCTAACCAAGTATTTCTTAATTAATTAACTATTTTTGAATTTTTGAATTTACCAATTAATTAGTATTTTTTCCCTAGTACGCACCACATGGGTTATACAAAGATATATACTATAATAATAAATGCAATGCTTTGAATACAGGAAATAATTATTTGAATGTTTAAAAATAGAATACATCTGAATTACCAGAGATTTACATATCATGCTTGATAAATTCATTTAAAGAAAACACTGCCTAAAATTATGAGAGCAAAATTTCAAGGGTAGTTAAAATATTTTCCTCTCATTAATCATGAATTTGCAAAAACACAAACGACAAACACATTAAAACACACCACCTCCGCCGCGTAGCTTCACAGGGATTTCACACAGCTGACCGATCATGTCTAACCTGCCAGTCTTTTGTGACATTACTGCCCCCTCGTGGCCAAGGGCTTAGTGACAAATAGTAATTTTCACCGAAGATTAGCAGTTATAAATCATGGAATAAATAGATTATTCAGATATTGTAAAATCTGTCTAATCTACATAGTTAAATATTACAAATACTATTTTATGAAGGAAGGCACTGAAGAGATGTGCTGAGCAATATGTGTCTGGTTGTATTAGTTTAAGTACACAGCCTTACTGCAATGTCAAACGTGGCCTGTGGTCTGAACATCGACTTATTTGAAGTCATTTTTCTGTAATGTTTAGATGATTTCTCAGACACATGTCTTGTCGGAATACTTCAGACAAAATGTGACTCAGCTGCGTATTTGTGTAATACTGATCAGTCCATATTGTACAGTATTTCTTATGTAATTTTTGTTTAATTTATTTTATAACGCTTATACATAATTCACAAATTTCACCTACCATTTTATGGAGTGCACTGTTTATCCACATGGTTTTCCTAGTGTTTTGGGATGAACTGCCTCTTCTCATCGACCTGCTGTTAGTGGTTAGCAGCTCTTCATATGTGGACGGTATCCTTAATGTGACTGATGAAATGAAAGATTCAACAGCATCTTCCATAAAACTTCACAAGTCCCCTCAAAAAGGCTCCAACCAGAGAAGCCTGGTGTGTTTGTAGTTTGGTATGCTCTTATATCATGTATCGTCACGAGGTGTTCTCACCAAAAAAAAGGTGTTTTCTATACACATTGGATGCTTCTTCATAGATTCATGCCACATGCATGTTTTTTCAAGTTGTATTATATGTCATTAAATTATCAATTTAGACTAAATATATATAAATATACATTATATGGATTTACACTATATGGACAAAAGTATTGGGACACACCTCTCAATCATTGAATTCAGGTGTTTCATTCAGACCCATTGCCCCAGGTGTATAAAATGAACCACCTAGCCCTGCAGTCAGGTTTACAAACATTTGCGAAAGAATGAGTCATTCTGAAGAGCTCAGTGGATTTAAGCGCGGTACTGTCATAGGATGCCACCTTTGCGATCAGTCAGTCCATGAAATTTCTTCCCTGCTAGATCATCCACGGTGGACTGTAAGTGGTATTATTGCAAAGTGGGAGCATTTAGGAGCAACAGAAACTCAGCCACAAAGTGTCAGACTACATAAAGTAACGGAGCGGTGTCGCTGAGTGCTGAGGCGCATAGTGTGTAAAAGTCAGCAAAGCTTTGTTGACTCAATAAGTGCAGAGCTGCAAACTTCCTCTGCCATTAACTCCAGCACAGAAACTGCGTGCTGGAAACTTCAGAAATGGGCTTCCATGGCCAGACAGCTGCATGCAAGCCTCACATCACCAAGCGCAATGCCAAGGATTGAGTGGAGTGTGGAGCAGCGGAAACATGTTCTGTGGAGTGACAAATCACGCTTCTCTGTCTGGCAGTCTGATGGACAACATCAGAGTCTGACCTCACAAATGCTGTTCTGGATGAATGGGCAAAAATTCCCACGGACACACTCCATGGTCTTGTAGAAAGGGGACCAACTGTATATTGATGCCTATGGATTTAGAATCCATGTCATAAAGATGTCATAAAAGTTCCTGTAGGTGTAATGGCCAAGTGTCCCAATACTTTTCTCCATATAGTGTACGTATATGATAACTGACAAGTCATTCCTCTCTGAAAACAGAGAACAGAATAATAATGTGGTTAAATGTTTGGGTTTGTGAAACCAGTTATGTATTATTGCCAAAATTGAGGTTGTTCTGCTAGATCTTTAGTGCAATGCTGTGCGTTCAGGAGCTTATGCCAGGGTCTGTCATCAGTGTTTTCAGCGATTAATGCAGAAGTTTGATTTTCCTCTAAGTACCGGCCAAGTGAGCTGTGAGCCATGTGACACACCTTCCACCGAAAATGCACTGGGGCAAATGCTTCTTGGACCTAAACCTCTGCATATGTGTGTTATTTTTCCCAGTGCTAGTCACCTGACACGAATGGTGGGTGAGTGTTGGTGAGATCTCCAGGGACAAGCTTCACACAGTCCAGTTAAGCTGACACGGGTGCCGCCACATTGGTCACCCCCCCCCCCCCCCCACAGCCATTCTCATGACACGATGTCCTGTCTGCCAAGAAAGGCATGTGTAGAATGAATTAATTGCAGTGCACACAAAACACAAGTATTTTCTACTGGAATTCACATTGTCTGCTTGCACTCTAACCGCTGAATGAGCTATTCAGCCTGGATGAGACTTTCTGTTTGCACGTGATCAGTCGACTCAGTCTGAAGATTCATGGGTCTCTTGTGGCAAGAAAATCGTTGGTGATGGTATTTTCATCTTGTATTTTCGTCTCAAAGGAAAATGAACACAAAGCTTTTGCACTAAAAAATGCATTCAGAATAGCAGTAGGGTCAGGAGCCAAAACAGAAGCCACCGTTAGCCCTGTGCAATCACTGGGCATTCCCCCATCATGCAGCAACTGCAGTCTGCCGTCACTGCAGACTGTTATTATAACAATTACAGTAATCTGACAGGAAACATAAACAGGAACAATTAAAGAAGATAAGAAAAGAATGCCTTAGGGTGCACACTGCTGAGAAGTGGACTGCTGCCAGTGGAGGTCTCCAGGGGTTTGTTCAAGCCATGGTGAACATGAGAAGCCCTTCTGGCTTCGGACGTGGAGAGAGAAGGCCGAGATCAGGGCGGCCAGGCACCTGGACACCAGGGTACAGGGTCCCCAAGACCAGTGATGACAGGCAGAAAAACCATGTGAGAAAGAGTCACAGAGACATCTAGAAAGTGCTGGAAAGCCATTCAAGACATTTTATTCATCACTAGTGAAATGTCACCGCAAAGAACAAACATATACCCTACGAACAAGAGCCCCGAGTGACATGTTTGTATCTGTAAGAATCATCATTAATGTGACTCTGTGGTCAGTCCAGCCTTTGATGCATGTCGGATTTCCATAAAGGTCTTGCAGCCTATATGGTGAGTACATTCTTGCATTAGCATACAACTGTACATGAATAGGTCATTTAGCGGAAATGACCTATCAGGCTGCCATGTGCATGTGACTCACCATATGACTAACTTCGAGTATAAATCTGCAGTTATATACGGTGGTTTCCGTGCAGATGAGCGTAGAACCGCCGACGGACCCCTGACCTCTGGCGACGTTGACGGCACAGTTTCGTGCTAGGCCATGTTTGTTTATGTGTTGTTTCAGAATGCTTCTCCCAAGTCATAATGGATGTGGCAGCACTGAGGCACCAGGAGGTTTCTCAATACTTTCCGCACGTGGCTGAGTGGGCCCTCATTAGTCCCCGTCACCCAATTAGTCAAGCCTCTTAATTGAAGAGCTGGCAAAGGTAGCCCTGGCTCACGCAGTTTAAACTGAACGTCACGCTGTTTCGCTAAAGTCCACTGTTATTTTCCATCAAGCCTCTTAGCGGCTGCAGATGATCGCTGCTGCCGTTGTTTGTTTACTTTCAGTGCATTACATCGCTCACAGCTATGGAGGCTCTCCACACAGGGCTCCAGGCAAACTGACTCCGTCTTTGGCAGCTGTCCAGTTCTAAATGAGTCGTCAGTTTCGGCTGGGGAGACGTTTCTTGCATGTCTCAACTGCTAAATATTTCTATAAGAGAAGTGCTGGATGGCCTGGGAGTCTGTAGAGAGCTTTATCCACACATGTATTAAAAAAAGACTCTTAGCCAATACTCAAGCTTCCACAAGCAAGAGCTATTTTGGAAGTGCATGCTGTGGGCGAACAAGCACATCTAAGACCATAGCACCAAACTTGTGATCAAAAAGGTCTCATGATAGGCTCTGCTGATGTACCCTTAAATAACATAAATATTTCAGTAAAATAACCCAGAAACACCTATCCAAGTCAGTTTGGATAAAAGCAAAGTGTAAGAAAAGATCATAAAAAAATCAAGTGAAAAGCATGCTGGCCCAGGCACCAGGTGCTCTCAGCCAGAAGCAGTCTGGAAGTGTTAGCCCAAGAACTTGGCTTACTGACAGAGAGAAAGATCTGTAGTGCACTACCTCTGTGGCAAGAGACAGACCATTTGGAGACGCAGGTTTCTGAGGGCTTGCGGACGATGTCTTGTTATAGCTGGACTAAGACGGTGATGTCCCAGCTCTTGCTGCTCTTTGATAGTCTAGCTGGGTGGGTCACCAGCTGATCATGGTGGTGTGACCAGCTAAACCAGTGACAGTGATCATCATAATCTGGTATGAACAGCTAAACCATCAAACTGTCATGTCAAAAACATACCTTAAGCTGGTCATGAATTGGTCAACCAGTTTAACCATCTTAAAATGGTCAAGCTGTTTTTTTCAGTGGGGAAGACGTACCATGATTTTGCTGAGGAAGTCTTCCCATCGGTATTATTGAAACAGGTCCAGTAAGAATGGTGCGTGTACAAATGTGGCTAACATGGCTAATGTAGCTAATATAGCTAATGTGGCTAACGTGGCTAATGTTGCTAATATGGCTAATGTGGCTAATATGGCTAACGGGGCTAATGTGACTTGCTGGATCTTCTTGGATCAGACTAAGGTTCCTGTGTGATGCCTGCTAGAGGTGTCACAGACCAGATCAGCTATGAGGTCTGTTGATCTCAAACTGCTATATTCACATCCTGAAAAACTTTTTCCTGAGGGAGCATAATATATAAACTGAGTGTCATTTTTCTGACACAGAAACCCAATCTCTCATGAAAAAGGCAGTAATTCACTCAAGGACCTCTACTCTATATAATGAGACTAAGGGCGAATTCAAAATGAATTCCACTGGGTTTGTCTGTCAGTACTGAAGTGAAAAACAGAGGGGAAGACTGTCATACTTAACTTTTGGAAAAGCTGAATAGAAAAATCAGGGAAGGCAAGAACAAAAAAAATCAAATATTGCCCTTCTAAAAATGTGTGTGTTTTTCCAAATCAGCCAAATGTACATATTATTTTTGTTTGAAAAAAGAAATGGTTTCCTCTTAGTGGTAATGTGTGTGTTTGTGAGACAAATTGCTTTTCTTTATGGTCAGATTTTGAGGTTTTTTGGTTTTTGAGAGAAAGGTTCCCAGTCTCACAGAGTGGATTTGATGGCTTACAGACTTTTATGGAATTTCAATGTTCCTGGAAGAACCACGACATTTGAAGCAGTTTGTGTGTTAATCCCTTCTTTAGGAGTAACCTCCTGGGCCTTCACTGAGCCTAAACAATCTTGAACTTGAAGGTTATAATTTACTGATTGAATCCAAGTTGCAAAGTTTGCTCACCTCAGAACAGGAACATGCAGGTCTTTAGTCTGAGAGGTTGGAACAGTGAACGTAAAAACAAGCAGTGCTGTCTGGCAGGACACCTCAGTGCCAGCCTGCACCTGTGCCCCAGGAGACCGAAATATCTATGGGCAGTGCGTGCAAGCAGAAGTGAGAGTTTATATTTGGTCCCTCCATCATGCACCTCCACTGTTTGCTGGTATGAATCCAACAGAAAGGACCTTTCAGGCATTACTTAGCTAGAGCGCACCGCAGTGTAAACACATAATATATCCTGACCTTTACCTCCCGCTGACTGTCCATTTTCTTCCAAACTTCCTGTTTGTGTGTTTTGTGGGAGGTGGAGAGCAAGTGGGATTCTTACAGGACTTACATGAAGTATGAAACCAGAATACGACAGAACAGAGGCAGTAATTACCCAGCAAAGTCACCTCCACAAGCATTTATGTAGGAATTTGACGTAATGGTAGCATAAACACTCAAGTGACTGACATTCTACAGGATGGTCTAATCAAACACTGAGGGCAGAGTCAGGGAATCTTGAGTTTATAAGATCCTCGCTTTGATTTTCAGCGAAGTGTGGAGGTTGCGTTAAACGCAGAACTGAATCCCTAAGACCAAACCCTTTCGAATGATTTTTAAAATGCTACTCAGTGGAGAAAACAGAGCGTCACCCTCTGCACCAAGGCACCAAAGATTCACCTCATGCAATTTTTTTTATTGACTGCAGCATTTCCATACTTCTGCAGTTACGAAACGCAATTATAGTTATAGTGCGTTACAGCAATGAATGAATTACTACTTAGTCATCATTGTTAGAATCACAATAAGAGGAAAATCTGTGTAAAACTTGGACTGACTGATTGATAAGCAATACGTTTGTCAGGGTGCTGCATTGCATCGAAAAAGCAACATAATGGATTGATACATTGTGCAGTAAACCCCAAGAAAGGATACACGTTTGAGTTCCTTAGAATTCCCCCAAATGCTATCTCTATTGTTTGAACTCTGTTTTAGAGTTTGCTGTTGTCAGTCTGGCTTAGTTATTGTAAAGGGGGGGCACTCTCTAATCCTGGGGTGGGTCTGGCTTCTTGCTCTGTCATTGCTCTAAACCCTGCTCCCCTAAAGTAACCCCCCCGCCCACCTTTTTTTCCCTACACCCATAAATCTTTGGCAGAAGGCCACCCGCGCTCCCAACGCAGAATGTTTTCAGGAAGCACTTTGTGTAGGTCTTCCGCTCCCCTGCCCCTCATTTTGGGCCTTTGACTTAAGAAATCGCCCCACCAGGTACTTTCCAGCCAGGCTGCAGAGGTCGTGAGCAGCCGTAGAGGGATGTGGTTTCTGTCAGGCAGCGACAAAATGGGGGAGGGGGGCACAGGATGTTATCAGAATTCAGTTTCTGTGACCTGATGGTCAATATCATGTAATGATAGCTGCACTGACCCACCGAACACACAGTAGAAAACATATAAGCCTTAGCCTGGGACTAGGATTGGCTAGAAGACTAGCTGGCAGGGTTCAAATCAGAGATGGGGGGAGGGGTGACGGTAATCTGTTGGGGTCTGCCACTTGCGTTTTTTTCTCATCATAATAAGAGGAATGTTTAATCCCGACAGTAATAACAGTAACGCAGTGTGTCTCTAAGTGGGGGCTGCCCACGTTTCTTGTAACCCTAAAAAGCCCCATCTTATTCTGATAGATTAACCGCAATAAAGAATATAGAAATATCTGTACCTGAACCCTATCCCCACCACATCTGGGCCCACAGCTGTGTTTGGATCCATTGGGTTAAATATTTGCATTATCGCAGTGTGAAACAGTACCACTATATGGAGGCGTTTTACAAAGCCCTGTACATGGTATCCACGTTAAATTTAAATATACAGAGTCCAGATCGGCGGGAAATGCCGGGACTGAGCTTCCGTATTGCCCCCCCCCTCTGTATTCCCCCCCGCCCCACGCAGTCTCCCCTTCCTCGCAGCTCCGGTCAGCAGGAAGCCTCAGGGAAGCCCCTGACCATTGCTCTTGTATTTCTACTCCAATCTGTCATCTACGCTTTGAAAAATCGTCCCCTGGGGGTGTACAGAGTGCGCGTGTAAATTACCGTAGTTTCCCTCAACCCCAGTTCACACCGTGTTGAGATACTCTTCCAGTCTGACTGGACTTCCTATTAATTAGGCTTCCCTGAGCTGTTGATTGAATTCAATTAAAGACAACATTTTAAACTGAAAACCAATGTGTTCAAATAACTGGGAATTTCTAAATATTTGGGTGTTCCCTATAAAATTAATGATTAATAATTAAACATTCATTGCATGCTAGTCCGACTTTGTGGGTTGCACTGTTATCTTGCACTGTTGTTTTACGCCTTCAAGTGGATGTATGTTTATAAATCAAATCTGGACAGCATGTTAAAAAGCAGAGATTTCACCCTGACAACCAAGGTGTGTATTGTCAACGCTAAGGTTTTCCCAGTACTAATGTATGGCTGTGAGAGCGGGACCATGAGGAAGGCTGAGCACCGAAGGATTGACGCCTTTGGGCTATGGTGCTGGAGAAGATCTTTGAGAGTCCCCTGGACTGCAAAGAGATCAAACCAGTCTATACCAAAAGAAATCAATCTTGACTGTTCATTAGGAGGACAAATAATGAAGATGAAGCTTGAATATTGTGGAAACATAATGAGAAGACAGGAGTTACTGGAGAAGGTTGAAGGCATAAGGAAGAGGGGATGGCCGAAGATGAGATGGATAGACAACGTAGTGGAAGCAATGAACATTAGTTTTGGCCTGCCTCTAGGGGTGGTGGAGGACAGGGAGGCCTGACTTGCTGTGGTTCATGGAGTCACAAAGAGTCGGACATGACTGCACGACTAAACAACAACAACAAGGTTCATATCCCACAATGTGGAGTTTGTATGTTCTCACTGGGTCAGGTATGCTTCCCCTCGGTGTTCTACTTTTCCTCATACAATTGGAAAAACTGGTGTCTCTAAATTGTCGTGGGTATGTACCCTTTGATGGACCAGCTCCAGGCCTCGCCTTGCTCCTCAACCCGGGTTAGCAGGCGGTAGATATATTATGGTATTATATATTATTGATTAGTTATGTCTTTTTTGTGTTCCTTAAACAGCTATCTGAAGGGGTCATTCATGTAAATAGAATATATAATCAAAAAAACTGCAGATTAGGATGCTGTGTCTGTGAGGAGGGTTACCAGTTCATATCCCCTGGTTAGCAGTGTGATTTCGCTATTGGGCGCTTGAGTAAGACCCTTAAGCCCCAATTGCTCCAGAGATTGTCTTTCTCAGAAATTAATGCCTCTTTGAGTTAAAGCGTCTGCTATATAAATGTAAATTTAAATATATTTTGTTGAACACATTGTTTAGTGTAAACATGTTTGTTTTTAAAATACTTTTGTGGAACAATTCACTTTAGTAGTACTGATTCCTTACCCAATTTTTGTTATGTAACATCACAGTAATAAATACATGCATGTACAATAGGGTATGTTGTACTGCACCTGTATGTCTGGCATGTGGCCATATAGTAAAATAATGAGTCTGAACCCCACCCCCAATATTTATTATTTGCTACTGTCCAGGCACATAGCCAGGTAGCAAACTTACAAGTTTGTTCCTCCCTCGAAACCTGTTGATAGGGTTGCCAGACTCACCCGGAAATTTATTTCTGGCTACAGGCCTGCTGTATGTGTAAGTAACCCTGAGCAGCATCCCAGTGTAAACACCTGCATCCCCATCCCAGTGTAAACACCTGGAACATCATCCCAGTGTAAACACCTGCATCC
>JAODLD010000008.1:9786202-9798240 GCA_026781065.1 Mormyrops boulengeri
GTAAACACCTGGAACATCATCCCAGTGTAAACACCTGCATCCCCATCCCAGTGTAAACACCTGCATCCCCATCCCAGAGTAAACACCTGGAACATCATCCCAGTGTGAACACCTGCAACATCATCCCAGTGTAAACACCTGCACCACCATCGCAGTGTGAGTGAGTGAGACACAAGAGGATCCAGGTTTGTGTCTGTCTCCACAAGCCTGGGAACTGCACTCGAGCCGAGCAGGGTGATGCAGGGAGCCGCTGAAGTGAACAGGAAAAAAACATTTAGGCACAGGATCGCGTGCAGTCAGAGGCAGGAACCGTTTCCTCCTGGGGAGCCGGGGAGCTGGCCACGAGAACCGCGACGAGGGACCAAATTAGAACAGTGGAACAACATGCAGCAGCCAGTCAGGTCTTTAGCACGTCAGTGATTTACATGGGAGAGGTGAGTGGGGGGGCAGGGGCGTGGGTGACGCTCTGATAAATGAAAGGGATGGGGGGGAACTCCGGGCTTCCTGCTCTTATTCTCCATTTTTTACGAAGCTCCGTTAGCCTGTAAGAACTTTGCTTCCCCAAATTGTGCCTTTGCGTTTGTTCCCCTGTCGAGCTTTCCACCGCGTGGCTCAGCGGAGGACAGGGACCGCCGCCTGCCAAGATGGGGGGTTGATAACAGCGGATAATGGGCCGCGTGGGTCATATGACGTGTGCAGAAAGGAGAGATCTGGCAGACAAGGTTAAAGCTCCCATCCTCTGCAGGAAATACGACAGCGTCTTAATGAAACGTTAAAATACACAAAATTGCATTGAGACCACCAATCATAATTCTCTGCTGTTATCATATATTTTTTTCAGGCATGTTCATATTCTTGAGACATTGATTATTAGCAGAAAACTACAGAGGGAGAGGGATATTTAAACAAAGTAACAGAATCCCGTTGCCCGTCAGAGCTAGCTGAGAATTTTATTTCGGGAAATTAGAAACAAATTCTCCATGGCTTATGAAACAGGAACCACACAGGACACAATAATGACTGTAAATGCACAGAAGCACATTTTCGTACAGTAATCTTTAGATTAGTCCTTAATATACAAAAAGGGTGATTTGAAACTAGTTGCTTGTTTCGTTCACCTTGTGAATGTAGGTGTAAAATGGCTCTTCCTTGTTGATCAGTTCTGCTTTTTCAATTGCAGCCTCTTTCATTATTGCATTATTAAGTTAATTATGGAAACATTACCCTGTAATACCGTAAAAACACTGAGAGAGAAGAAAGCACCCTCTTCCAGTAGAGATGGAGAGCAGTGGATTCAGAAGATGGGTCTGCTCGGCATTCTGGAGACAACATAAGCCATCTAGCCGATAAAAACTGATTAAAAGGCTGCGCCTGGGAGACTGATGAAGGTCTGGCCAAAGGTTTGTGTTCTATTCTAGCCACATGGCCTCCACCCCATCCTGAGAGAGAGACAGAGAGAGAGAGAGCAAAGGACGCCCAAATGTCTTTATTTTAGGGACGTAGCAGCTACTCCCTGTTTCATGCACAATTTTGTATAAATGATGTAGCGATGCGCTGCCACACACTCTTGTCAAGTGCCTTGAGGCGACTCTGCTGTGATATCAGCTATATACAAATAAATTGATTTGAACTGACCAAGCAAAGCATGAGCAATCGAAATACTACAACAAACACCGAAGCCTTCTTGGACAAGTTTTGTTAGCAGAAGTTAAGGATCGAAAGTGAGAGATCTCTCTGGTGAGATCCGGAAAACGAGGGAAGGGAAGCCAAGGCCTTGTGTCGAACCATAATGTTTGGTGGTCTGTTGCTGGTTTCTCTAACCTCAGAGTGACTGAAACTCCACTGGTCCTGACCTGTTTGTGGCAGATATAAAATGCCGCACCTTACCTGTTTTGGGTATTGGGGTGGAACAGGGGGGCACTTTGTAGAGGATACTGTTTTTATTTGGGTTTCCATAATACTGATAAAGTGAACCTTCTCTGAAAACTGGAAAAATAAAAATCACCAAGGTTAAAGTACAAATGGTGAAGGATTTATGCTTACTTTTTATCAGTGATTTAGCGTGACAAAATAATGTGCTGAAGTAAAACTGTGCACTGTTACTTTTGTCCATTGGGGGGCATCATTATCCACAGGGACGCTGGGGGTCCAGCCTCACAAGTCAGCAAGAAACGTGATATGCAACATTTTAAGAAAAACCATCACAAGAGGGTATTTCTATGCCTTAATTCTGCAACATTATGTAAAGTTGCGGTACTAGAATATACACGGCAGTAAATACTTATATACAGACAGTTTTAGATGTAATAAAATGTTTATCAATAGTCCATCATAAACTGGCATTCGGCAGAATATCCATGCATCAAAAAAGATACTGTGAATGTTAAAATATTTACACTGCAGGCATTTTACAAAATCAAAAAATTATGTACACACACATGTACACACACACATATGCATGTATTGTAATGTTTATTAACTGCCTGAGCAGGCTGCATATTTAAAAAGACATTGATTGCTACATGAACAATGAACAAAAGCCAAAAAATATGTAATACTTTCATATTCATGTCGGAACCTCTTGCTATCAAACAAAATGTTTGGGACTTTCATTAATTAGGTAGAAAGTAGATGGTCACAGCAGTATGAGAAACTGACAGGTGGGGTCTGTGAGGACTGAAGCTGATTAAAACGTCTGCACAGATGCTAAGTCCCTCCAATACTGGTGACAGGTACGTCTCTGTCCTGCTACAGCCACTGATACTGCATCGCCATGACGACCACAAAGCTCCAGTGGTCCAAGTTTCCCCGCCAGGTACCCAGCACGCCCTGCTGCACCAGCCAATCAAATCAGACCCAATCCTGCCATAGATTTTATGTGCATCTCCTTAATATTGTTATTAGGCATATACCCATTTTTAGACTACTGTACAAAAACATTTTAACAAATGTTATTTATAGTGTGTATTTAGTCAGCATTCAGCATAAAATAAGGAGTAGGTCTGGAGTTTTTGGCATCCTGTGGATAATGCAGCTGTACACGATTTAAACCATAGGTCACCAGTGAGCATCTTTAAAACCGAACCTTTCTGGAAGAATCGACGGAACAAATCCGGCTCTATTTCTGGGGCTATGACACACCGCGGCTGCGCCGAAATGACAACCAGACGGCCGCACAAGTGCTGGTGTTCTTCTAACGAGGGGAAGATGTCCTGCTTAGCCCACAACACAGGCAGGCTGGGGTTGGGGGGTGAGGGGGGGACCTGGAGCCCAGTTAACCTGACAGCCCCAAAGAGATGGTCTGAGGTGCTCCCCAACCCCTTCCCTGAGGTCTCCCAGCTGTCTTTCACCTTCTCGATAGGTGTTTTAGGAATAAGCTATTTTTTTCTGCCGTTATGACCACCTTGCCTTGTGACCCCTGCATTTTCCATTAAAACTTGCCCCCCGCCCCCCGACTTGGCCTCTGTTAACACAGCGGGTGCAGAGCCAGTCCTTTTTATATTTTCCTGCTCTGGACAAAAAACCCCAAGATCCACTTCCTGCTGACTGTAATTTCAACGGAACAGAACATCTGAGGGCAGATGAGTAACAGGCATCCGTTGTGCCTGAGAATCGCGGCCGTGATCCCTGGGAGGCATGCAGACCAGCAGCTGGACAGAAAGCGCGACGGAAAACAAAATCACACTCAGGTGATGGAGACCGCAGGGACACTGAGATCCTGGCCATACTAGCTGGCACAATAAAGAGGCACCTGCTCTGATGACCAGGCATCGGATGGGTGACGTAGGGATACCCCACCCTCAGAGGGGACAGTTTGCCCACTGTCCGTGCCACACACGAATTTCTGTTACTCATGGAAAACAAATCCTCTTTTAATGGTTATTGATTTCCTCACTACAAAACAAAGGCAACATCAGCTCCGGTAATCATGCAGGACATCAGAGAACAGTCCTTTGTGAAGCAGTTATTAATGCCAGATAAGGGTGATGTACCGCCTGGATCCCGGGGGCGGGTGTGGTGACTGCGGAGTGTACCTCGAAGCTCCAGGGATGGACCGTGGATGAGATGACTCACGGTCACCCTGTGCCGCACAGCTGGCCTTTGTCACGCTTCCCTGCTCCGGTGAGGTTTGGTCTGGACTGGGCCTTTCTGTGGAACTTGCAAGGGCAGCGGGTGAAACCATCTTGTACGAGGACTGGGGGTGGGGTGGAGATGGAGAGATGGTGTGGGTGAGCTGGGGTGCCAGGAAAGACAAATGTCTTCCTTTTAGCCACCTACACTGTCCGGGAGGGTAGAAATGACAAATGACGTGTTTAATGCAATGTAGAGCGATACCACTCTCAGGTCTGACCATGTTAATCACTCTAAGGTCCAGATTTGATGGAGTAAAATGTTATGTAAAACCTGAGTACCCTCCCCAGAGTTAGAAAGATAACATCTGGTGGCTGATAATGGAGTGGCAAGGTCAGGAGTCACCAGGACACGTCACCGAGGGGCTTCGCATTGACCTATGTCCCTATGCAGGTGGTCTCCTTGGCCTAGATAATGTCACATACTTCTGCACCAATGGAGGTAGCGTGTGGAAGTGTACAGACAACTAAAGACTCCCATAAAAAATATATTACAATACCTAGTGCACCATGATAATCTCACAAGTGAAGAAGAACTATTGACTAGCATGGACAGTCTTTGTCATGTAAATAGCCTTTAATTTTGGCACTTAGTCATAAAATCAAAGGAAGCGATTCATATCGGAGGGGCACAGTGGAGACATGAGGTCTATTATGACAACAGAAGGACAGAGACCGAGACCCAGATTCAATACACTAATAGATAAGAGTCTAAGTTCTGAGGCTGGAGTTGTTTTCTGCACTCGTACGACTTAACTGACCGAAAAACTTGTGTCCATCTCCTAATTCTGACCGTATGCTGCACGCTGAGCTGTGCTGTTATTTCATCCTGAATTTAGCCGCTTTATTTATACGGCTCATTTTCTTTATTGTCTTACACATCACCCGAACTTGGAATAGCATCCAACGACACCACAAACAAATAAATGAGTCCACACCAATATGCGACAAACTTAAACTCACGAATCCCACGTTAGCTGCACACAACATACCGCAAGAAGTGTAAACTATTTGGCAACCATTTTAATTCACATAAATCATTTTTTTTCAAAAAGGGAAGTGGGAGTTGTGGGTGGCACAGTGGTTAGCAATGTCGCCTCGCACCTCTCGGACCAGCGTTTGGGTCTCCACCAGGGCTCCATGTGTGTGGAGCTTGCATGTTCTCCCCATGTCATCGTGGGATTTCTTCTGGGCACTTTGGTTTCGCCCCACAGTCAAAAAACATACTCAGACTAATTGGAGTTACCAAATTAGATGCGTACCCATAGATGTGCATGTGCGAGTGAATGGTGTGTGAGTGTGCCCTGTGAGGTGGTGGAACCCCATCGTGGGTTGTTCCCTGCCTTGTAGCCTCCGGGATAGGATCTAGATCCCTGTGACCCTGAAAAGGAGAAATGGTTACAGAAAATGGATGGATGGATTTATACTATTGATTATTTATTTATAATAATTACAACATTAATAGCAAGGGCCTCTTGTGATGATTTTAGCACTGACTTTACCCCTGGTGAAATGATACAGCATTGACACTGATGCTATTGCTGTCCTGACACTGGCACTGTCCCTCACATTCAGCACTGACGCCGGCACATCTGTTCAGATGCAACGTGGCCCATTACTGGAACGGTCCACATCGCCTCACCCCAATGAATCGGAAAGATAACAGAAAGTATGACATGGGTAAAAAGAGGCTGACGTTAATCTACGACACTTCAGGTTAACATAAGTCTGTGCTTTCCGTCTGTTTGCACACACTCTGAATGACGCACCTCTGAAATGTCTGGGAAAATAATTGCTATTTTATTACGCAAGAGTGACCAAAAACCAAAAACACAGCCATTTGGTTAGTAGATACAGCCAAACTTACATTCCGGGGAGGGCAAATTAATGATTCAGATTCTATAAAAGGTGTTTAGTCAAATGGAGCAGAATGCTCCTGATTGTCTGAGCATTTAGAAAAACCTCATAAAACAACTTTGGCAGATAGTTACAGCAAACACTATCTTCACAGAAGGAGAGAAGAGATAAGGATTTTGGAAGGAAAAATCTAACCGGCTGTTTCATATCTTGGTTCTGTAGTAACTGCTGTCATGTAAACAGGTTTATGTGATGCAGTTTCTTAGAATGCACAATACAGAACAATATACAGTCATGCCTCGCTGGCATGGTGGTACAACCAGAAAAAAAACACTGGTATGCAAGGTTACAGTCACAGATCTGCTGACAGAAGGTTGGCTCTGTTGTTGTCTCTCCCTGCCAATCTGCTGGTGCATTACCAACCACACACCGATGATAAGTAAGGTTAACATTTTGTAATAACTATGGCAGATTCAGGTGCAAAAACTGGCCAGAAATCGCAAATTTAATCTGCGTCGTTCAGCTGCAAAATGAGTCTTCAGTGAACACGAAGAACTTCATTCTAACAACTCTAGTGGACACACCTAGTACTGGATGTCCTGCAGATCATCTGAGCTGCTTTTTCTTCAGTTACACTTCATCCAAATAGATTTATACTGCCGTGCTTCTTCATCACCAGATCTTATCAGGAGTCCAGGCCACGTTCTCAGTGAAGGAGCTGGGGCCAGTTCTGCCTGGACGCCACATCCAACTGACTCACAAACCTGATTTGTTCCTTCTCATTTTTTCTCTTACTCTAACATGCCTGTGCCTTGAAATACATCCGAAAACACGGTCAGAGAGGGATGAGGAGTGCTAGCATAGTCCAAAAATCCAAGCCTGGATTTGTACTTTTTGGACCTGAATTTACCAACCTTTGAGTGCTGCACACCAACACTGATAGTTTTCGAGGATGTATGTAAGCTCAGAATGCCTTCATGGTCACTACGGAAATGAGGCCTCAAATGATTCTCACTGGTAAGACACCACTTGTTTCTACATGGATCCCCCCCCCGAAAGAGTGTGCTCTATGTCCCTCTTGTGTTTTCCCAGCAATGGCATCACAAACCAACCATTACAAGAAACACGGAAGGCGGCTGTGGGAATGAGTGCTACCCGTGACCCATACCTGTCCGGGATAGCCCGCTTGCTAGCTCAGTGACTCCCCAATGGAATATAGTGATGGACCCGAACACTGGGGCCCTTGTGCTCCTGTGGGCTCTGTTGGGGAGGCACAGCACTCCTCCGGGGGGCCACAGGAGCAGCCCGTTCGCTTCTGCCCCTGAGGCGGACGGCAGCTCTAAAAAGAATGCGGCCCATCTCTCAGCAGATGAGAGCTCCTGTCCTGTCCGGTTCTTACTTTCCATCTCACGAACACATATTACCTCTGACCCACAGAAAGCCGCACAACTGGGGCCAGATGCCTATCGCTGCTGCTCTAGGCACTGCGAGGACAGAAGAGACCTTCCCTGTGAAATTATTGGGAAGAAAATACTGCACATATTAACATAACCCTAGAGGCAATAAGAAACCTGAAGACACCGCTCTGGGATGCTGGCGTTTTGATGTCTGTCGTCTCTAGGATCTAAGTAAACTAAAAAACAGGCACTGCCTATAATGTCTGTAATTAAATGTGCATGCAAACTTTCTTGAGTCAAAAAAAAGCACATGGAAAGAGGGGATTTTGCAGCGTGCTGTTTCAGAAATGTTTAATATCAAGTCAAGGTGCACAGGAATGACCCTCAACCTGTAGAATAGATTGAATTTCTCTTTGTAAAATATAAACATGAAATCTACAGAGAAGGAGCCCAACATGAAGGGAAAATACCCATATGTCTTGAATTTTTTCTCTTTGCCCCCCAGTGTCAAGAAACGAGTGGGTGGGGTCAGCCTCCTTATCTGGGTGACGGGACTCTGGGATTGCAGGCGGCACCGCCTGAGCGTCATGCTCGGGACTCTCCATCGGGGACCTGGGCTCTACTATCTGTCCTGACCGGCCCCCCACCCACCTCACCACTTCATATTTCACGGCTTGAGGACAGGGTCATCTCGGTTGGTACCTTGTCGAGATAACCCTCTCTTGACCCGCTGCAGATGCACTGATGGATTACCGCTGTGATCATTTCCAGCGATGCCCCTACCGTCCAGGGCAGGGACCGCTCCTGACGGCAGAGGGGATGCAAATAAGGCCGTCACATTCCCCAGGGCCCTCCCTTTGTATGGACAATTACATTAATCACATTTACTAAGGTACTAATAGACATGTCAGGCATGCCACCCTAGCTGCAATGAAAACAGTGAGATGGGTGATTAAAAAACTACTGCAACAGTAAGCTGATAAAAAAGGTGTCTCCTCACACATAGTGGTGCACGGATGTGGAATTTTTGACCAAAATCCATAACAGTATATTTTTGTCTAATATTACCAATCACTGGCTAACTTGTGCCAGCAGTGAAGTTTGCCAGCCAGGAGGAGGCACCAGTGGGGAAACTCGCCATCCAGATTAGTTCTCCTATCATGTCCACTCTGCAGCATGTCATCATTTTATTATTATTATTATTTTTTATTTTTTTTGTCACAGGAATAAACTTTCACTTAGGTTTGCCTGCATGACAACCTGTGAGATTTAAATCTCACGGCCTTGAGATGGCAAAATGGGCTAAAATGTGAGTCTCATAGGTAAAGCATGAGACTCAGCCTGCATTAGCCATTTGGGTATTTGGGCACGTACCTCAGGAGGTACCAATAAGGACAATCCTCATCAACCCCCCCCCCCCCACAAATGCCATCCAGGAACGACTTTTAACAAGTTAATGTGATTTAATATCTAATATATTTTACATGATTTTACAGTGGACTCTTCAACAACGCAGGGGTTAGGGGCGCAGGCCCCCTGTGATATGGAAAAACCGTGGAAAATTTTTTGGGCCCTTTGCTGAGCAAAGTGAGCATGCGAGCAGAGCAAAGCGAAAAAATATATGAGGAACGCGAGATAGAAAGATATCACCTGAGAGGCGGCCATAGACACCTTGGCGCCCTCCAGACCAGCACTGCCCCGTATATTTTGCGCATTTATGGGTTAATAAACTTTTTGTGTGTCATCTGCTGGCCTTCGCGTTTCGTCTGCGGCTTCCACAACACACTCAAAAACTACCAAAAAAAGATCCCATTTAATTCCAATTAAAAGCTACCAATCAATTCCTTTCCTTTGTAATGTGATGTCATGTGTGCCGTTGCACATGGGCACTAAATACTCTTAATCCGGGCCTGTGTGAGACTTGATACCTATGAGAAATATAAAATTGGCTGGGACTGATTTAGTACAATGTGACATGGTGAGAAACCACAGCCATTTAGTGTTAGTAAGTATACTACTGTCAGGTCAGTTGGCCACATGTTGGTGCTGCGATGGTTCTGCGTGTGAGTCAATCAGATACGTGCCACTCTCCCAGTCACTGCCATCCTGAAGAGGAGCAGGTGGGTGTCCAAGGCACACGGCACCTAACCTCCAAAAGAGAGGGGGTGGCATTGTGGGACAGGCTGACCCGAAAGAGAAACAGCACCGGGGGAAGATACAAACCGGAATCTCAAACAACTACGAGAAACCACGTGACCGGGCTCCTAAACAATGCTGGAATCAGTTCCCTCTGCCCCCCCCGTCGAGGGCGATACTTTTCCCATTTCTGAGAAGTCGAGAGAGGCCCATTCTTCTTGGAGGAGACGGGGAAAAAAACACGGCAGAAGATGCTGTGGAAGAGCCAGGGAGACAGACGTCTGGCTGAGCTCTGCGGCAGGCCTCATGGAGTGGAACCATTTAAATCTATTAAAAGTTTATAATGCATAAACGGGCCGGTATGTGTCCTGCTCCTGAATAAGGGGCTTTGTGGAGGGATGCGTCCTGATGACATAGTTCCCTGAACCCGGCCCCTCTGGGGCCTCCCCCCCTGCTCCCTATTCCCTTTTCTGGCCTTTCATATTTCGGGCCCATGTTGTGATTGCGCTCAGGCTTCCCATTGGTCTTCAACAGTTCATTTGTGCCCAGACTCTATAAACTTTGCAGCCACACACTCCGGCCCGGGCGACCACCCACGCCAGCCAGGCTGTCTAAACAGCATTCATCTCCATCCCGAGCCCTCTGCTGGAAAAAAGCATGCCCGGGGTGAAGGGGGATTTGTGTCCTGGGAGAGGGAGACGGTGAGGGCGAGGCTTGGTCCTGTGCAGGCCCATCCCTGGCTCAGCTTTTAACAGCCGGCCTTACGGGAGACAAGACACTGCTGCCCGGAGTCAGTATGGGCTCTAAATCTTTGGTGCATTATTTGGTAAATTACAAGAAACAACAGTCCCCTCCCCCCAACCTCCATCATGACCCCGCATCCAAACCCTAACCCACTGTCGTCCACAGAGTGCTCTAATGATAGCCTAGCGCAACCATGCCGCCCCAGCCCCCTATCTCCAAGCACAAGCATGATTTAAGGGCTTGCGAGACATCAGAGAGACAGCAGGAGATCCACTCTAAAGCTTTTCCCAGGCTGAACAAATTGCAACAGTCTCTCTCATGCTCCTGAAGCACCCGCCATTAAACCCGTACAAGCCAACCAGGGAAACAGAGGTCGGAGGTCAAACAGTGATGCGTGAGAGCAAGGGTCTCTATCAACTGATCCAGGGCCACCCCAGCCTAATTCTTTTAGAAGGGTACAAATTACCTGTCATGACTTCCCTTGTGCATGATAACAGATTAATGACATTCTTCTAATGCTGTATATACATGCAGGAATACGTAATACTGCCAAATATCATTGTGTAAATTCCAAAACAAGTAACTGTAGATAAATATATGGTAATTGTTAGTTTGATTAATACTAAATACTATTAAATGCCAGTCCCTATCCATATGTTAAATTATAATCATTCATATCAGTGTAAAGTTAATTGAAAATGTCAATATGTTTTCAATACCACCTCTCATATAGCCTCTGGTAATTGGGGCCTGTCCAGGGGCAAATGGTACACATGAGAAGAGTCTTAATGAGGGACTGAAATCTGCTCACAAAGGAAATATCTTGGGTCAAACATTAGCACAAAGTGAGTTAGGGAGGGGTCTTCATCAGTTACATTTGGACTTTCTGATGGCTCTCCTGTCCTCCTCAGCTAAACGCACACGTGTACGACAACCTCCTAGTTCAGGAAGCCGAGGTCAGGGTTGAGGAGGGTCACGACTGGTCGTGTCATCATGACCCATGGCGGCTGACAGGCAAGATGCGGACTTGGCCGCCGGACCGGGGGTTTCTGTGGGGGTAAACCATTAGACGATACACAGGAAACAGAGCCGGCTGCCGGAGTGATTGACAGCTGCACTTCAGAAGGCTGGCTGACCATTGAACATAAATATATCATTGAGAATAAAATCAGTATCTGTCTCGATCTGCGTCTACACCATAGCCTAACAGGGTAGGGGAATGTAGACCCGGTGAAAGGGAAAGCACGATGGCTCTTTAAGTCAAGGCCTTTCTCGTGTGTGGTATATCATTTTGGCATTCATGGAGTAAATATTGTGTTTCCTGTCTCCTTCTTAACCGTTTGGGTAATTGGCTTGTGTTAACCCCATGACCCCAGAACCTGAAGGAGGTCTCGTCTTAGCCACGGGTGGGAGGAGGGCCGCCTGATGCTCCGTCCTGAGCCCCCGTCCTTTATAACCGCCCCCCCCCCATTCCCCTTTCCTCAGCCCCAATCTCCAGCTGCCTCCTGGGACAGACTAGCCCCCAGTCGCCAGTGGCAACATGGTTCGCATTAGGATCGATGGCTGGGCTCTTTGCCTGAAATACAGACCCGCCGACAGTTTATCCTGTCTCCACTGGACCAGGTGGCGGACTCGGATACGGGTCAGCCTCACCTTGATCTATTTCACGCCCACTTCTGCCTTGGACCAATCAACCCGACCCCGGGGGGGGGGGGGGGGGGGGGGGGGGGGGGGGGGGGGGGGGGGGGGGGGGGGGGGGGGGGGGGGGGGGGGG
>JAODLD010000008.1:9806310-9819109 GCA_026781065.1 Mormyrops boulengeri
CCCAACCCTCCCAAGTGAAGGCAAAGTTTATAAGACACTCCCGAAATAAATGGTGGTCAACAGTTCAGAATATTGGCCCATCACGCTCTGTAAATATAGATGACTGCGCCCAGCCATGAAGAGAATGTAACAGCGCTCACCCCTGAGCTCAGCGCGCGATTCCAGCCGGACACCTGGAAGGTGTTAATCACACGCTGTTGTAAACATTTCCGCAGAGCATGTACGGCAGAAGAGCCGGGCCTGCAGCGGCGCAGCACATCCTGCGACATACAGCAGGAGCCCCTCAGTCTGCAGCCGGTCGATTGGACAGACTTACCCGATTTGGGACGAGGGTGGGTGGGGGGTAGCTGATCTGCCACAGGACATTCAGATGATCACTGGCTGGCAAGGATGGTCCAGATGGACCTTCAAAACAGCCAGATCCATTTTTTACTCCCATACTGGGACCAGGATCACACAAAAAGCATGCAGCACCTTAATGGATAATTCAGGGTGTAGCTCAGTCCTATTTTTAAATTACAGGTCCCACAGGCTCAGCATTTATACCAAATCCCACAATTTACAACCGCAGATCATCCAGCTATTCAGCTGTGCAGAATAGTTACCATTCTATATTAATTTAACGGTCCTCTATTCCAAACATTTAATGGTGTAACTCATGCACAATCCAATTTTATTAATTCTGTTATAATTTTGAGGAAATTAGTCACACAACTCAAACAATGTTTATACAAATCCTGAACGATATGAGGTGCCTGGAAAAAAACTGAAACATTCAGGAAACGGTGGGATTCACCATATATGGTATATTATACTGTTCTTTCGCTTTTGTGATTTACAAAAATACTAATACCCCTTCCTTGAATCTGGGTCAGTTGTAATATCTCTCCCACAATGTGAGGAGATTTGAGGGTGGCAGAAGTCTCCTGACTCTACTTCCCAGAATGCCTCAGAATACTCTCTTAGTTGTCTCCTTTGCGCAAAATCATTTTCTGAGATTCATTTAAGCGGGCCATGAAACGTGCTGTTCTGTGCTGGCCTCTGGCTTTAAAAACACGCATGCTAGGAAAAACGCAAATGTATTCTTTCTTCTTTTTTTGGCTTTTGAACTTGCTACTCCTAAAAACAAGTTGGGGGAAAAAAATCTATGATTTCGCCACAGGATTTTCTCACGTCCCACACGCCCTGAAAGACCCACTCTGTTCAGCAAATAGCAACGCTTTCTAAACACTCGTTTTTGTCATCTTAGGCCCCACTTAAGACACATTAGCCTCCAATCCCACCAAAGTCAGCATCAGATAAAATAAAATCAGATTTATTTTAAACCATGTGTCCCCCAGCCCCACACTTTGAGGGGGAGCCATCTCCTGGACATCCTCCATTACCTCTGGGTTTTTCAGCCAGCCAGAACACCCAGGTCCTCCATCCCAAGGTCCGGTGGGCTGCTGGTCACACTAGGTACCTCCCCAGCACCTGGTGACCAGAAGCTTTTGCTTCTATTAGCCTCGATTCACATGCAAAACCTGATGGATGCCACTAAGACGGCTTCCCTGCGGGAATTCCTCCTTCTGTCTCACTGCTGAATGCCGCGTTTCGATCACGCTTTGGGACTCTGATCATCGCAGGTCTTCCAGCTTTCACAGCTAGTCCTGCATCACCCAGCCCCCCCCGGCTGGATATCCTTAACGAGTCCATTGTGCAGCTATCGGAACGATTTCCTTCCTCACGGCACTGCTGAAAACCCCCAACATTTAATGTCATGCTTTACAAAGTCATCTACCGAGTGGAGGACAAGACTGTTTACTGTGCCGTGAACCTTATTCTAACCTCCCAAGAGAAAAACAGCTTAAATCACTTGCATGGCCCATAGCCATAGCGGCCCTTATCTGCCTGAGAGCCGGGGAAGGTTAATGGATCATAATTACTGTCATTTTTCGTAACGTCAACTTTTGTTTAATAACGTGCCCCACGGGGGGAGGGGATCATGTTGAATAAACAGAACTGTCCTCCTTGGGATGGAGGGGGGTGGGGGGGATTTGGTCTCACAACAAGCTAACAGAATGAGAGATGGAGCTTTGGCAAGCGGATAGTGAATATGGTGTGCCAGGTCAGGCTCGCAGGCTCCCGTCACACAGTGTGGGGTCTCTTGCCTGGCCGCACGAGTCTGTCCATAACAGCTGCAGCTACGCTGGCTTCAGCATGGGGCTTCCCATGCAATGGATATAGGCAGGTCCACCAGTGGATGTCAGATATACAGCAGTTTCTGAGTGTCCTGGCCATGGTTTTAGCCAAACCCTTGATCAAAAAGACCTGAGCTGGTAAACAGATGGCCATGGACGTCTTGGGAAGGGCGTGGATCTCGGAGTAGCAAGTTCTATCCGGCTTTTCCATTGAGATTTTGGATGTTTCTTGTATGGCTTCTTGGACTACTGCACCAGATCTGTTGGTGCGTAAGATGCTGTCTCAGGAAAGTAGACCATGGTTCCAGCCCACAGAGGAGCTGGTGTGGATGTCATCCTGATGGAAAACACCTGCACTCTCACCACACAGAAGCGATGGATTTTAACAGTTGAGTTTCAGGTTCGCTAAAGGAAGATGAGGGTTTCTAAATGACAATTAATATTTAAATAGCGTCATATTAACGGGGAGGAATCACTGCAATGGATGCATTTCGTTGCTTCTGTGCGCCATTTATGTAGAATCTCAGCCGCCTTTGGTAGAACCTGCGCTGAGCAGATGGTTATAAAATGCCCCATTCTTTCACTTCAGCCCATCTGCATTACGCCTGCATCCGCAGAAAGGGCTAGGTACATTCTAAGAATTGTTTGGTTATTTTCCTGTGGGATGAGCCTTCGAACTGGCAACCGCACCATCCTGGCCGCAGCCACAGGCAGCCAAGCTGGAGTTTCCAGGCCGGGGAGGGCAGCAGGGCA
This sequence comes from Mormyrops boulengeri, assembly GCA_026781065.1. Classification (NCBI taxonomy): domain Eukaryota; kingdom Metazoa; phylum Chordata; class Actinopteri; order Osteoglossiformes; family Mormyridae; genus Mormyrops; species Mormyrops boulengeri. The sequence goes on from JAODLD010000008.1 coordinate 9,809,244, forward strand.
TTGGACAGACAAAGACCAGAGCAGGCCTCTTGAGGGTCATTCTACCAGTGGCTGAAACAAGCAGGCAGGGTATGGTAGGGGATTGGAGGTGAATAGGTGCAGGGTGACTGTTAGCCTGACCTGTTAGAAGTGGATTCATTTCACTATGGCTCTGCTGACCCCTGTGAATTCCCCTTGACTGTATCATTTTTGGTAGAGGGCCACTATATTTGTGCTCCCCCTGATTTTTTAAGGAGAGCAAGGTGGAATTTGCGAAAAGAAGCATGTCAATGTGGCTGTACTCGTATTTATGCAAAAGACAATAAAGCATAATTTCTTATGATCAAGTTGCAGTCCCCACCTGTGCAGCTCAGCATCGCCCCTAACCCAAACCCTAAACCTAACCCAAACCTAACCCAAACCCTAGACCTAACCCTAACCCAAACCTAACCCTAACTCTAACCCTTCAGTACCTGAGGAAGCAAAGCAGCAGCTACATTCTTGATCATGACCACTTTGCAGAAAAAGGCATTGCTTCAGCTTGGACTCGCAGTATATAAAATGGCAAAACCCGAGGCTTCGATAGAAGTCATTTTGATAGACGTGTTTATTAAGAAAGCAAATAATAATTAAAAATGTGTACTTAGTGTCAAATGAACAGCCCTGGTTTTGGTCCAGAGATGAAAACCACACATTTTTCACATCTTGGATGCAAACAATAACATTACAAAGAAAAAAATGTTTTTTTTTCTGTGTTTGCTGTGACATTTTTAGCCCATTTCTTCCCGTCCCAATATTCTCTGATTCCTTGTCATTTGTGAAAATGCTCCATACAGTACAGAATGCAGAACAGACGCTACACCGAGTGTGAGGTGCAGAGCGCATGGTATTATACCTGCAAGCAAACATGGTTTCACGGGGAGACCTCCATGAAACCATAGGATCACACCCCACCTGTCAAGAACCTGGCCCCAGGGAACAAAAGATACAAGATATCCCAGCAGAGTGGCAAAAACACAAGGGGGGCCTTCTTACTGTGCAGACTGCATATAACTGCATATAACTGCATATAACCCTCCCAATGTAAACACCCTTTGTGTTTTATGTTTCTGTGCCCAAGAGAAGAACAGAATACAATACATCCTGTGAGGACTCCAGCTCAAACGGGTCGACCACATGTAGGGGAAGACAAGATGCAGTTTTCCCCCACAGTAATGCCCAGAGACGTTTATTTTTATTAGAGTGATTCGACTTTGACTCATCCTGAAATGTGCTGAGCGGTCTCTAACCCCCCTCTGGTCTAGTTATAGATCTTCTCAAACAGAAGGTTTAAAGCCAAACTCAATTTTTCTGAAATGCGAATTCTTCAATTCTCTTATTTTCTTAGGTTAATGTATGATAGAAGCTGGGATAACATCAAGTGCTCAGTGATTGTGTAATTCAGATGGCACAGTGATTCTTCAGTCCCCATTTAGTCTGTTTCCTAAGGCATTCTCTCTCTCACGTCCTAGAAATAACTGTCACCCAAAACATAAGACCTAGATTGCTTTAAGAGCTGTCACTAGTCTGGTCCAAGCACTCCCCAAAGCCAACACACTGTCACTGAGTACTCCCAAAGTCCAACGTGCCATGGCAGAGACCACTGTAAATCTGCTACTTGTGAAAAGGGAAAGCAAACAGGCCTGAGGGTGAGGGAGAGGCCCCTGACAGCAGCTCCTTCGTGTTGGCATCAGCAGACCCCACTCTAGAGCCGTGAGCAGAGGCCCGAGCCAAACAGGCATTCAAGTCCGGCAGTGCGGCGTTGACATGGGCCTGGTTGGGGATGAGAAGAGGATATAAGGAAGCTTGTTTAAGCTGCTTTTCCCCGGGAAGAGCAAGGAAACTAGACACCCTGTTATGCCTGCTCGTAGGATACCCTACTCCCCTTAGAGGATACCCTACTCCCCTTAAAGGATATCCTACTCCCCTTAGAGGATGCCCTACTCCCCTCGGTCGGAGGATGCCCTACTCCCCTTAGCTGGAGGATGCCCTACTCCCCTTAATCAGAGGATCCCCTTAGTCAGAGGATACCCTACTGCCCCTGGTTAAAGGATACCCTCCTGCCCCTGGTTAAAGGATACCCTCCTGCCCCTGCTCAGAAGATGACTATTGCCCCTGGTCATAGGACACGATACTGCCCCCTGGTCAAAGGAGAACCTGCCAAGGTGTGGTCCTTTTGCCTCTGTTGACATGATATGATGTAAGATTTTGAAATCGCTATGAAAACTTGGACAATAATTATATCAGTCATGCATTATTGTGTTCCAGAGACCATTTCAGGAAGTACAAGGTTTAAGCAGGGATGCAGTGTGGACAGGGTGCCAGTGTAATGCAAGGCATGCATTATACACTAGTTTACTCACAAAACCCACAGACAATTCAGAGTCACCAACTAACCTGAATATCTGGCTTTCAAAAGTCTCTTGTCTCTGGACAGTCCCTTTGAAACACTCTGAGATGCTGACCTTGCAGTGCTACATTAAGGTACAGCCGTGTAATAGTTTATAGGTGTGCTTTTGTATAGTGCAGGTAACTATGGATACCGTATCGGAAGGGTTAAGTTAGATGACGATTCTAGCAAGCTGTGGAACGTACATGGGCGTGCAGATGTAGGCGACCGTGAAGACGGCACGGCTCAGTGCCACTGCACAGCCGCAGTGCGTCAGGTCCACTCTGCTAGGACCACCTACAGTGGGTGTGGGAGGGCGGGCCCAAACATCCTCCGAGCTTCAGCTGAACTTGGCAGCCGGGTGTGTCAGACGGAGCCTGTCACGGGGCAGCATTTAGGTGACCGCAGTCACGTCAGCCTCCCGCTTTTCCGGGTTCGCAGCGCTTCCCGTAGAAGCTAGTTTTGTTCTTAAACCACCCCGCCACCCACCCCTGCCCTTACTTTATGCTAGGTTCTGAATTGGGGGCGCTGAAGAGTCCATGTGGAAACATCCGGAAGCCACAAAAGATGCCGACGTGGTCCGTGTCCCATAGCCTTGGTTATTCCTGGAAAGACGAGGGGTAACAGGAAGGGGGGGGGGCTCTCGGACAAAAGGGGTATTTAAAGCTACCCCCCACCAGACTGACACGATGCATGAGCCATATTGACAAGTTTGGGCTGCAAATGGGCTATGCAGTGCCTGTCTGTGTTGGGTCCTTACATGTGGGCGGCAGACCTGGAGCCATTTCACCACGGCCCGGTGTGGTTGCCTGGCCGGCTTCATGCCACATCTGTCCCTCAGTCCCCTGATGCAAGCCCCCCCCCCACAGCGCTGCTCCCCCAGCAGCCGCATTTTGCTGCCTCCGACAGGCCTTTCATTTTCCTTCTCCTCCGAGGCTTCGTTTAGACTTCGTTTCAATGCACGTGACAAAACACGCCCTGTCTGTTTCTCCTCTCCACCGACCCCCACCCCCCACTACCTAAAAATGCCCCACCTCTGCTGCGCTCAAAAACATGTGCGTTTCAGGAAGGAGCGAGTCATTTTTTTTTGTTTCTGTGCGCGATGTTGCCGGATCCAAGCTGGCGTAATTGTTTGTGAAGGCCGCATGGGGATTGATGTTTGGCAAGTGCTCTCCATCACACTGAGGGGTCACTGCGAGGTAGTGTGCGAGAGCAGCAGGATACCACCCAGGATTCCCCCGTTCCACCACTCAGCCGGGAACTCTGGGATAGACAGCGCAGCAGCCGTGAGTGCTCAGCCCTGTCACACAGCGAGCATGAGCTGGGGGGGGGGGGTAACAAACAGGCTTGCCCCCCTGCCCTCCAGCACCCGCGAGGCCTTAGCTGTGCACGCTTCGCTGAGGCTGTCGACTTGCGGGGACCTTGAGATTTTAGGCCCACCCAGGCTAAGCAGTTGTGCAAGCAGGTAAGCAGCTGGATTTGTGCCCAAATAGCCGGCGATTTAAATCTCGTTACAGAATGACTTCAGGAAACAGCTGTATAAATGCATTTGAAATGGCCGAGGAGCAGAGATGAACCTCCTGTCTCTCACGTTGTTTCTGTCTCTTTTGGGGGGGGGCACCCTTAACAAAACACAGCATCACACCACAGAGCAGAACTCTTTGTTTATTTGCCATATTGTATGTCGTACAAGTGAAGGTAAAAAAAAGTTACGACTTACCTGCTTTTCCATTTCCAAACCTTCCTTCAATGCACAGTGTATTTTAATGATAGACTAGTGTTTGAAATTTAATGTGTATGTGAAATTGTAGCTTTTAGCAGATCAATAATAAACATAATATAATTAATCATGTCGCCTCTGGGAATGCTCATCGCGTCACACAGTTTGTCAAAATTATACAAGTCAGTGGTTTGCAAAAGACCAGCAATATTACATTTTTTATTAATATTATAATTATAATATATTATAATATTATTTATCTTTTATTGGTTTATCAGAAGTCATTTGGGAATAATTATAAAACGTTTTCGTTTATAAATGTTTTGTTTTTTATTCTCATTTATAAAAGAGTAAATAGAAAGATGAACAATTTATTACACCAGTGACGATACCATTGGGAAGCTCAATGACAAGGACTGAAGAAAGAATGTTCTGGGGAAGTATTCTATACAACATCAGCTACTCAGCACCTAATAACCATTACTATATTTTCCCCCTTCCATTAAAACAAGATCATTTTTATTTTCCAAAAAAACTATGTCTGCAGTACTATTACACAACAATAACATAGTGCTCAGAAATAGCCTGAAAACTATATTAAAATAAATTACTGGAATGGTAGATAGAAACACAACCCTGACCCAGCACAAGCCCGCCCCCTTTTTGCTCCGCCCACTTTCATCCTGATCCGCCTGCAGTGACCCCAGATCGAGGCTCTGTCCAGGTCCCGACGGAGTCTCTATAAATGCACAATCAAGGGAGTTGGCTGCCAGCGTTCCTGTTGCATGGCTTGATATTTATTTCTTTACCCTTCTTTTCCTCACCACTTTTCCAGCTCCTCTCTGCCAGAGCTGCCAGCCCTTTTCTTCCATAAGACGCACGAGTGGTGATGTAGATATGCCTCCCCCCCCAATCTCCCAGTAATCTTAATTTTCCATTCCTATCCTCCTCAGAGGTTCCATCTTGGCACACAGCACTGAGGGGAGAGCGGCTGCTTGCATGCGATGGCTGTAATCCAGTTGCTCCTTAGGATGTACCAGTTTCCTGCTATTCTGCATGTGTCATCAGGCCATTTGCCATGAGCCATATGGGAGCCAAATCGGGGAGAGGTCTTTCTGGTTTGGGTCTCATGTCGCATTGACGTTTTGTCAGTGGGTCGCTCAGGTTGGCTCCGCTTGGCCGATAAAACACGTGCCATCTCTTCTGCTGCTCGTGCAGCCATGGAAACGGGCAACGTGTGACTGTGGATGGGAATGGACACCGCAACCTTTTGTAGGCCTATTAAAACCCCTCAGTAAGGTTCAGACAACCTTGTTCTATTGTGTAATAATGGGAAAGTTTGTCAGATCTTTCTCCCAGTTTGGTAGTTTGAGATTACCAAACAAGGCACACACAGTATAAGAAAAACTCACCACAAAACAGCACTTATCATAATAATAACAATATTTAAAAGAACAATTACATTCAGGTACTGTCAAGTTGACTCTCTAGAATTCTCTAGAATGTCCCATTATTAAAGACAGAATATATAGTTTTCAGACATTAGCTAAAGACAGTATAACTAAAATGTACAATCAAATGTACAATAAAATGTACAATCCAAATTGATACACAAATGTCAAAACATCTTAAGAAAATCACTGTTAAATTTCAAATGTAATATAAATCATATATATATATATTACATGCTATATTGTATTTCAAGAAGAATAAATTGTTTACAAGCTGCACAAAACATTATGTAACTGCAGGATGTGAATGTGGCATTATGGGTTATACATGGCAGTCCATGTACACACACACACACACACACGCACACACAGACTTGAGCGATTCCCCGGTACAGTGTAGATTTTGTCACTGTGAACGAAACATCTGTGTTGCTGACAGTAATGCGAGACTCTGAATGAAGAGGCTGTTACTGCCCTCAGGAGCCTGGTAAGCGGCCTCTCCTCTGCGCAGGCCGTCCTGATGATAGAATTACAGAACCTCTGAACTGTGCAGGACAGTCTTCCTAAAACTATTACAGCCAGCAGACTGCTCATGTATCCCAGCATGCCTGTGTGTTTGCACAGCAGCCCCCAGCGCGTCATACCACCCACAGGTCAGGGTGGAGGAGGGGTCGCGTTCAGCACGAGACACGGAGCATGAGACACCCATGTACCTGCTTAGCATGACGGGGAGGCAATATTACACGCTGGACAGATGGCCCCCACCCTCGGACGGTGTCCTGGTTACCGTGTTTCACAGGTCACCGAGCAGAGGGGTTAAGAGGTTTGAGAGTGATTTAGTACGCTGTAATACGCAAGCATTTCCAGTGCGCATCAATTTAGCTTTTAAAATAATGAGATTCAGGTACATTTATACTTTGAATCAACTTTGAATTTATATTTGAATCAGAAACACAGAGATACAGTATATAGATTAGATATTATTATATACTATATATAATGGATACTGGATTATATTTTATACATCATGAATTACAATATATATAGAAAATCCAAAATGTGTGAAACCTCAGTTTGTCTAAACTATATTGTTTTATTCAATTCCTATGTAAATTTATATATTTTTTTTATAAATGTAAAACCCTGGTTTCAGGGTGCATACTTCCTCAGAGAAATCTGACTTCATCCCGACTTCTCGCTTGTTTTTTTGTCTATTTGTTTATTTCAGTTTTTTTGTAAGGTCTTCATTAATTAGGGGTCCGATCACATAGTGCTGGATCCCCATTGTTTTTTTGTTTTGTAATTTTTATATGATTGACACAAAACCGCACACAACAGAGATGCACTTTTTAAAACTTTGCTTAAAGATGTATAGAGGGGGCCATGTTCTGGGCCGGGCCCCGTCCCATTTGGACATGCTGATGACGGAGCACGCCGCGGGCATGGCGCTGCCAATCAGCCTGAGAGAGAGTTCGCTATGCGCTATCGCAGGCCGAATGACAAATGAAAGCATTATCAGCGTGTTTATTTGCGGAGCAGTCTGTGTTGAATCTAATTAGCACGACGGCGAGCAAATCACAGGAATCCCCCCCTGGTGAAGGAAACTGCGGAATGTGGCCTGGGGTCAGTAGACTCTTGCGCCAGTTACGAGGTCCACAACAGGGAGGTGAAAGGTCACAGAGGGGCGAGGCTCATTCTCCCCTGCCCAGGCGCCCGCCAGGACAGACCTCAATTTGTAAAAAGTGAACACCGGCGTCCGGCAGCTTCCCCCGGCAAAACAAAGCGCTTAAACACTATCAGCCAGCTCAGCCTTGCAGTCTGTGGCCACAGCGGGAACAGCGCATGCTGCAGAGGTCCTAATAAGAGGAATTATCCTGCATGGGGAGGCACCCAGGAGCCCCCACCTCATTACTGTGCGGATTTATGTAGCATCGCGGCCCGTGTTCCAGAGTACACTCAGCAGCTTAACTCCCTGACCCGGGATTGTAAATAAGGAAATTAATAAATAGGAGGATAATCTCCTGAGGGCTGCAGTGGGATCACAGACTATAATCTCTGCTTCCACACAAGCGACGTGATACTGGCCAAACCAGCAGGAGATCCACAGTGTTCTGTATATCTGATTTCAGGGAGTTGGGATTTATGTGGGCAGCAAATGTGTCCCACCACATGACATACAGGTAGTAAAAATGTACGAATTTTTATTTGATAGGGAGTCAAATAATGTAAACTGGATTTATGTGTTTATAGCTCTGATTCTCTGTTCCCTTAATACACAGATTTATGAAGAAAAAAAATATATTTAAATATTAAATCATGCTATTAATTTCCAAATTGACTACATTATTATTATTATTATTATATACTAAAAGCATATGTATTTCTGTTCCAGTACTCAAGTTTGATCTTTACTCCTGCACTTTGCAGGCTATATAAGGTCATTCCTACCTTCAAAGATTAGACTCCACAGCAAGTCACTCTTTGGCGGGGAGAATGACTAGCTGTCTGCAAGGGACTGAACTGCTTAGGCACATTCGCAGAACATCCATTCATTCACTGTACAACCCATTGTACGATACTGTTTATTTATATTCATTTATTTACTACGGAATCCCGTGTAATACTTTATCTGATATTATTTGCACAGATACTGTTTGTTATTTATTCCCTGCTTTTTCTAGAACAAACATGAGTCATGGTGACGTACATCTTTGTGATATGAAGTCTATACAAATTACACCTATACTAATTAATAATACTAATTACACATTTATTAAATAATTAACAAAAATATATGTTTTATGTCATCTTTAGCCACGCAAAAGCAAAGTAACAGTCGCAGCGTGCAGAACCACAGAATTTCACCCTAATACAGGACCGAATTTTTCAGACATGAGATGTACCTTGTAAAGAGAGGCCCAGCTTCCCTTTGGCCCAAATAGCCGTCCTTACTGTGCCTGAAAATCAGACACTGACAAGGCCTAGAACAGATCAAGCCACACCGTTTGAAAAGGAGAAGTTTGGACCCCCCCACCTCCCGCCCGGGGTCTCCTTGGACCGGTGTTGTGTCCCCTCGCTCAGCCCGGGACCCCGTGTCTCTTTCGGCAGGGCCCTGATTTGGCACAGCTGGAGGAAGACGTTGCTCAGAGTTCAGTTGGTGCAGACAGAGCTAAAGTAAACAGCCGTGGCCATTCTACAGGCAGTTAGCAGGCCTCGGACAGATGATCGGGGGCCCGGCGGACCACACACGCAAACCCTGGAGGACCACACAGCGACCAGACTGCAGGGTCTTTGCACGCAAACAGCCCGCCCCTCCCCCCGGCCCCTCCTTCCACACCCGTCTGCCCTACCCCTCCCTGGCTCTCTTCTGCAGGCGGCGGATCCCCGTGGACGTGGGCGTGTATCATGCAGACGACAGAGAGCTGGAGGTGGCGGTAGGGGTGGGGTATGGGGGGAATCAAAGGCTTGGTACTGTGCATTCGCCAACACACAATGCGCTTTCAGTTCCACGCCCTCCCTCCCCCCCCGGCCTGATATTGGGGGCCTTCAGGAGACAGTGACATCTGATAAACAACTCAGATGGGTCTGATATCTGCAGAGCTTTCACTTCCCATCATGCAGAGAGAATCAAATTAACATCAACAGAAAACGGTCTGTGAGCCCTAATGCTGAAGTGCCGATGCGACAACAGAGATTATCACCTGAACTGTTTTAACATATGAAAAATCATCACAGTAATCTGTGGAACGCTGTGCTCTACTGGGGGAACTCTGCTCTCATACACACACACACACACACACACATTAAAACTGCATCAAAGTTGCATGGCAATGGCTTGAGTGTGTCTGCGTGTGAAGAGTTGTCTCCTGTACAGGATGGACAGTACAGAACAGTGTTTAATAGTCATCCACTGTCATTTAAAAGATATTTACCATGTATCACACAAGATGGAGAGATGCTTCTCTGAAATAGTAATCGCTAGTAACTGAACTTTTGGGGGACGTTCTCGGATATATTCAGTAAGAAAGCAAATATTGCAAATTTTGACCTGACCTTGAAGCACAAAATTGAATTGAACGAGCCACGCCATGTCTCCTCCCGAGGTGTTGAAGGAATCGTTTGTTTCCTTGTCGGATCCCCTTGGCCTCGCCCCCACCCCCCCCACAGCAGCATGCGTACCTCGTGTGAGACGCACACAAACAGGCAGGCGGCGCGGGCGGCGGGGGGGGGGGGGGGGGGGGGGGGGGGGGGGGGGGGGGGGGGGGGGGGGGGGGGGGGGGGGGGGGGG
>JAODLD010000008.1:9835258-9846298 GCA_026781065.1 Mormyrops boulengeri
TTGTTTGGTTTGGTTTATTGGACTTTTTTACAACCCCCCCCCCCCCCCAAACACCACAACATACTCAATTTTGACCCACCGATAAGATTTGGAATAATTTTTGTTGAGATTTCAGTGAGCAGAAAGGTGATCAGCTGTAACAGGGTTGGTCTAATGTGACAATGTAGCTATGGTGCTGTGGGGCTAATTAATCACTCTGGGGGTTCTGTTATGTCTCAGGTGGGCACATGAGGGAACAGGGGTCACAGGGGTTTTCATTTTGCACCCCTCACCCCACCCCAAGCAGACACATCTGCAAGTTTGTTGTAATTGACTTCATAAATGGAACAAAGCGATGTGTAAGTATGAAGCGGGGACCATCTTGCCAGTGCCGCGGAAACAAGCAAAACAGAAACAACAGCAAAACAAGGCTCTGCCCCTCTCAGGGTGTGGCTTCATGAATCAATCTGTTTACAACAGCATCGCCAAGGAGATAAATCGACGGCAACGCATAACATTTATCCTCCTTGGCTAGCTGCGGCATGCTGCTTACCCTCGATTAGCAAATCGAAGCAAAGTTATGATCAGTAAACAACCACAGTGTCAGGGTCTGTATCACCTGACCGCACCCTCTGTGACCCTTCCACGTTTGGCCAGCAGGCATTACCAGCCATTCCGCCTGTCCCCTTCTCTGTCGTTTAGTCTATCCCTTTCCTGTGTGGTCATTCCCCTTTTCACCAGCAGGTGCTGCTGGCCAACCTGCTTCCCCTGTCTTAGTTCCTAGTTTTCCCTGGTGTGTTCTCCCAGTTTCCCAAACTGCTGCATAGCTTAGTGGGTTGAACATGCAGCACACAGTCTGTTAACTCTCTGCTTGTGGGTTGCAGGCTGGTCTCATCTGTTATTTTGCATTTATTGGTTTTCTGTTTTTTTCTCCCTAGTGTTCATTAGATCTGTGTTCTCCTTTTGAAGCCTGTGCCTTGTTTTATTACGTTCCACTTGTTCCAATATTTTCTGAGTGTTGAATTCCTAGTGTGTGATTAGTGTTTCTTTGAGTGTTTGTTGGAGTTGCCCTAGTCTCGTGTTCATTAGTATAAGTTGCTGCACCTGTTGCCTGTTTTCCCTGCGCTGTTGTTATTGGTTAATTCTCTTATGCGTCACATCTGCCTCTTCATTAGCTCAGTTGTCTTTGGTATTTAAATGCTTGCCCTCCTTCTGTTCCTTGCTGATTCATTGTATGTATTGCTGGTGGAATGTTAGGTCAGTGTCTTTTGTTATAGTGTGTTTTTTTGGCCTGCGTGGTTTTCCTGCTTGTGTTCCCTCTGTTAGTCTACATGTGGCTTTCTTGGTTATTCTTCCCTTTTATGAGTTTTTGACCCCCCCACAGTTCTGTGATTTTCTGGTTTCCACTTTATCTTTACTTTTGTTAATAAATCCCTTTCTCTTGGAGCTTTTAAGTGGATCGTCACCTTTATTTCCCCACCTGCGCCACGCCGCAACACACAGTTAGCGAGAATCGGCAGTGTTACTGTGTGAGCAGTGTGTTAAAATAACTGCATTCTGCACGCCATCATCATGAGGCCGCTTTAACTGATTACTGTCCTATCCACTCCTTATCAGCTGGGAGGGGGGCATAGGGATAATGCAGAATCCCAGCAGGCTGGGCTCGTCGTTCCAGAGCCTCTGTTATTTCCGGCTTAGTTCTGTGCGGCGGGGGACCCTGAGTCCAGCCGCTTTTCAGAGTGCCCCTTGGTTCCCACACAGAGGTGTCCGATTTGCCAGGCGTTCCGGCCCCGAAACAAAACTCGGACTGAGGAAATGAGTGATGTTTCCTCCTCATGGGTTACGGGAGATCCTGTCAGGGTGCAGAAGCGAAGCGTGTGGAGAAGCCAGCTTCTGAAAGAGGACGGCTCCTTGTCGACGGCTGGGGATTGATGATTAATGACACGTTTTCATGAAAGGACCCCATTCTTCCTTCCCCCCAGGCCCCTCCCCCAGCCACCTCGTCCAGAAGTAACACATCACCCCCGTCCTTAGATCTCCCAGCGCTGTAGATGTAATCTGAGTCACAGAGGGCAGTCTGTTTTTCCAAAGCTCAGGACTAGGGCAGGTGGGAGCCGCCCGCCAGGGTTTGCAGGGAATCGGGGCTCTCCCAGTCATACTCCTGACTGGGCCACGCCCAGGAGGCCAGGATGCAGCTCTGTGCCTGACAGCCTTGTGGCCGTGGACCCGTTTAGCTGCACCCAGCAGGCGAACGCATGACCAGTGAATAGAAATGGGCCACCCCAAAGAACAGCCTGACCTGTGGGTCTGAGGTCTGCTTTATGAAGACATCCAGCCATGCTTTTGTTGATCGCATATGTTTCCAAAAGTAAAACCTATTTCTGTTTCTTCTGGTGCTGAGGGGATGACATTCAGCCTGATATCTGTTGGTGGGGGGGGGGGCACTTTCTCTATCACTGGTTTAATGCGGCATGAACGGGCTGTGAAAGAGGCCAGAAAAGCCCCCAGTCAGGCCAGCTGCATCTGATTCAGGATCCATCTTCGAATGTAATGATGTGGATAAAGGTACCAAGGAGACTGACAGTGCTTATTGGGGATGCCGGGTCGCTCCAGGGTCCATCCAAAGAAGCGAGGAAGCAGGCCAGACAGCGTGTGGCTCCTGCCCGCACTCTAACCCCCCTGCCACCCGCAGTGCCCACCGCGTCAACTCAGCTGAGCTCACGCGGAATCCGACAGCCCCTCCCTGTGCCTTTGGCTGTGACCCCCATCCCCTGCCTGTCGTTTAGCGGCCAGTCTGCCCACCCTCACCCCCCAAGAAAGCACAAATATCACGTTCAGTGATGACAGGCTGCTATTTATGATCCACTTCAGCACACCTTCGATACGGCACAAAGGACACTGGGTAATTTCACGTGGAGTGAACGTGATTTAGGCCTGTCTAAGCAGCCCCCCCGTCCCACGACAGAGCACTCAGAGCATTTACTATCCCGCAGAACACAACCGGGGGCTGCCTCCCTCCTAAGTCACACCACCCCACTTTCTCAGAGACGTGTCTGCCGGGCGTTTTGGAGACCGCCTGACCGCCATTACTTTTCTGCTTTTCTCGGCTGTTTACGGTCATTCCCAGGCTCACACTTAAAAGAAAGCAAGCCATGTTTGTCACTCTAGAATGGGGGCTGGTCCTTATGTATTTTTTAGAGGGCCAAATTCCATCAGCAAAACAAAGCCAAGCTCCACTGCAGACCAGGGGTCCCCAACGGTAAAATTAGCCAAGCGGGGGAACGGGGTGGGGGGACCAATCTCACGGCCTGGATTCAATTGAATTTCCATCCAGATGCAGACCACAGTTTGCCAGTTGGTGACTACAGTTCTAAACAGTTCTTCATGTTTTTGACATAAATCGCTTACATATTTTCGCTTTTTCATCAACAATCAACATTATATATTTCTGCCAGCAGAACCACACCTCCATGTAAATTATTATATATTACCTCACTTTCTGTCTATGTTGATGTGGCCACTGCGCTCGTCACTCCTGTATTTATCAGTGTGACGTAACCAGCGCCTAACCCTAACCCATATAATACACTGGAAATTGATTGTCGTGTATATCCTCCTGAGACCCGGGCCATTCATTTGTGTCCTCTGTAGTGGACATTTTGTTTTTGCATCTATCTTTTCACTGATGTAAGAAAACTTATTTATTCCTGTTGTACACTAAAGAGGACATGTTGTGAAATTAAAAATAAAAATAAATTTGATTAAATCTAAATTGTAAGATGTTTTATTTCCTCCAAAGACATAGAAAATCACAAATAACCTAAATTGAAAGACACTTTTTTTCCTTGGGTCTCAGGAGGATATACTTAGCGGTACAAAGATATTTGTGTGGGTGTGTATGTATAAAATTACCTCTCCAAAATTGGATTTCTCGTATCACCCTTATCAGATACCTCCAACCTCATGGAGCTACCTGTGTGATCATCACAGCGTGTCTAATTAACTTACGGCATTACCTCACTTGATTAATCAGCGTCACTGTGAGCCAAGCGATTTCCTCCGACATAAAAACTCTTTATAGCATTAGCCGCTGGGCTTTTAGGAAGGGGGGGGAGGGGCACCAAGAGCATAGGATTTCAGCATAGTCAGCATCTTGTTCCCCGCAGAGAGTGAGGTGGTACGTCACCATCCTGGCGTCAGCGGGGAAATCGGAGAGAGCTGCCCTGAAAGAAGGCTGCCCAACCCCGACACTAGCCAGAGCAGACTAGCCTGTAGTCGAGCCAGGAAGGCCCTGATTCCCTGGACACGCAGAGTCATTCCGCCGTGTTATCCTGAACATCAGCATTCAACAGAAAAACAAGCATGATTCACTGATCTGAAGAGCAAAAATGATGCTCATATAGATAAAAACTGTATCATATTAAATTTTAAATTAAATATGTCTGTATAGACTATGAACTGCTATACACTGTACTATATAGTAGATTTTACAGTACTATATGGTCAATATCATGGGTTCCCAAACCTTTCAGCCCACAGCCCCCAAGTTACACTCCCCCATTTTGGAAAGGGGGGGGATGGGAGGCATATTCTGCTGATCATCTCACAGCCCCCACTTTGGGAACTCCTGGTCTACATAGTAGTATGTGTAGTGTATAGGGATACATAGACTGTATAGTAATACATAGTCTAAATACAGATAAAGATCACATCCCTTAAATAACAGTCCGGTTTCTCCAAGGCTTTCTTTGACAATTTGACTAAGATATGTTGTTTTTTTTTTTTTTTTTTTAAGCAGAGGTCCTTATCGGTCTGTAACATCAGCTGCTGTTTGTATTGAGGTTTTGCCGTTCGGAGATAACTGACAGCGCGAAGAGTTCAGGCCACGGATGGCACTTAAACAGCAGCAGCTTTCTTTGGAAGGGGAGTGAACGCGGCAACAGATAAAACTCAATGTGAACATCAAAAAAAAAGAAACACGCAAAGAAAGACGAACGTCAGCGTCACAGGAAGACATCTGTGCTTTCTGAGGAAGACGCGGGGCCTTGGATTAGCTGCTGCGCTTGTTGTTTTGCCCCACATTCCTGATGAGGATGATGTTTGAGGAAGTGAGGTCACCGTCGTACTGAATGAGGTTATCCCCTTCGGCGGTTTCCACGTGTTTGTGGAGGATGAAGGATCCCGGCGGAATAGCATTGACTTGCGGTAAACAGTATTCTCCCTGTGAGCTCAGCGGTAAAGTCCCTGGGATACGGATTACCTCAGCCACAGTTAGGTCTGTATGATGTGACAAACTTACTTCTTCAAAACAATAATCTCAAACAGAATGTCAAAAGCTGGTTTGTGAAAATGATACGTTCAAAGTTTTAATATACATTGAAACATACTTATAATTGTAAATGCATCTCAAACGCCTCCCTAATCTGTGGGCCACTTCAAGCAGAGATTGGAGGAGCGACAAAGCCCCGCCCCCTGACAACCAGTATCTCGCAGACGCCTGACAGGACAGCAAGTCTGATTAACACGGTACTCGAATGATTCATATTTTGCCTAATTTAACAACCTCCCCTCACCTCCAGGGGGTGCCCTGGTCACTATCGGCAGATGATGCAAAGCAGAATTGGACCACGAGCCGATGCGAAGCAAATATCCCAAGATTGAGGGAGGGGCTACATCGCAACGAGCCAATCAGAATGTCGCACATGGTTTCATTGTGAGTGTCCATTTGGCTTATTATGCTAAATACAGCAAGTACAAATAAGTACAAATATGCATTCACTTCTGTTTAAAAATAAACAGTAACTTTTTAATTGTGTAAACATCATCTGTGTTAAAGGCTCCCAATATATATTTTGCTCCTTCTCACTTTTAATGCATTCAAAGAACATACATTTCCAGAAAGAAATTATTACCATAATTACCAAATGTAATTAATATTCATGATTTTTCATTATCGTGAGAACATGGAGCGATAATGTGGCTGTTGATTGTCAGCCACATTAAGCATTCATGGGGTCCGTGGGGACCGAACCGGGCCACTCTTTGGCCAGGCACTCAAAAAAAAAATGCCTTCTTTGAGAAGTAATCGAGAGATGAATAATTACCCAGAGTAATTACCAGTCACTCACCAAACAATGGCCTGCTGTAGGAAAACGATCAGTCATGTAGCGCTGCGAATTCACCCGCTGTCGCGCAGCCCTGTTTTGCGAGCACGGCGTGCCTCTCTGCCACATTTTGAGTGTTTTATTTTTTGGTTAAGCCGGGCCCGCCACGACAGTGCAGAGCGACGAGGACAATGTGGTGAAGGACAGAAGCAGCACGCAGCCGGGACGTACTCCGGGGGAAGCCGGCAAAGGGAGAGCCGACCCCTCGCCACGTCGGCAAAACCCGTGACACCGGCGGAGGAGATAAATGAAAAAGTGCTCCTCATTTTTCCAGCTCACGGTGTTACCGGACTCATCATCCATCAATATGGCAGCAGAAGAAGCTCCTCCCTACTTATCTGGGTTGCTCTAACTGAGTGCGTATCCTGCAAGCTGAAGGTGCAGATAAACAGAAAGAAATATCCGCGCGTTTCCCGAGGCGAAGCACAAATCAATTTCGGTGGCATTAATAACAGTAACAGACAGAATGTATAACAAAGTAATCATGTATCCTCATCCATCATTAAATATCATCGCCGCACTATTTGAGAACATCTGGTATAACTTTCTCTTTGCACGTCACCTTGATAAACTCTTAGTCTTTCATTTACTACAATTATAGGAACATCATATACAGGAGCATCTTCACAGTGATTCAACCACCACTTTGGTCCAATATGCCGTCAGTGGATACTGTAACCTCCGTATGAGTCAAACCGACATCTGACACAAAAGACTGTTTGTTCTTCTAGAGCCAGAATTCAGATAGCAGCTACAGACTCAGATGTGAGTGCCGTCACACAGAAACCGGCGGAAGATTTCACACATATGTCCTTGCACGTCTTCCCGTTCAGAACGCAAAGCGCTAATTATGCTGGGACGCATTGGCCTGGGAATGCGTTTAGCTCTCCAGCTCAATACCGCTGACAATTTACCGGAGCGCTACAGCTTCAGATTCCCGCGATCAGCAAGCCGTCTCAAATTAGTCTAAAAACCGTATAAGACATCAGACATGAAAATACAATCTGATGTATGAGTCATGTTTTCCATCAGGAAATTTCGTTCGCTGAGATCATCAGTGATTGAATAGCCTCCTCAACATAAGTCTGGTGTTTGGTGGTTGGAGACGGAGTTCCTAGCCGTCAGCATGCCATGAACCAACTGGCCCACCTTAAACAACTCCTCCATACCCCCCCCCCCCCCCAAAAAAAAAAACACTGCAAAGATGCATCTTAGGCTTGACAGCTCCCCTCAAGGTTCACGCAGAGTTTATTTTGTAAGATTCAGGGTTCACTTATAGTTTATCATTATAAAGCTCTACTTAGGTGCTCTGTTTTTCAACAGAAACTCACCAAGGTTTAAAACACAACACTGCATGTATTCGGTGAATCTTATCTTCCTGATTTAAGTGGCACCAATTACATTTCACTCAGTCACACGTGCGTAATATACACAATCAATTTGCTTACACAGACTGTTTGTCCAGATTAAACCCTGCAGTTTGCCGGCTGGATATTTACAGAAGCATTTTCAGTAGAGCAGGTCGCTTTGTGATCAACGCCAATCGCCGAGAGACTGAAGAATGAGAAGGAGATTTTTACCAAGTACCACTACTGGACATGCTGGTATCCTGTCTGGGAGCACAATCATTTGCAGGAATACACAGCTAGGATCCAGTGTTATGATCTTCAAAATAAAGAGGAATATTCTCCAGTTAATGATTTGGCAAGCAGATGCTACTTCTGTGTTTGCATTACATCTATTACATACTGCAGCAATCGTATGTGATCTAAATAAGCAAACAAAGTTAGGGTTGGGAGAGCAGAGGTTTGATTCTGGCCAGGTACCACCCCCACTGCCTCCCCCAGTGGTGTGCGATACAAGCATCCCAGTTTTAGAGTTGGGACACGTCTTTCTGCCATGTGCGTCCCCTGGCTGTCCGCCAGAGTGACGCCACAGCACACATATCGAAAAGAAGGCATCCCTGATTCCACGATTTGTTCCACAACACAAACAAATACTGACTGATATTTGGGGGTAACTCAAGGGGATAATTAACTGCGACTGATAACAGCGGAGAATGGAAAAATTTAAGCAGGAAGATAAGGATCAGTGTAACAATAAGGGAAGTACAAGATTCATTAGTCCAGTCACTGGAGGGAGCACTTGAGTAAAGCAGTGATTAAATAATGGGGACTGAGTACATCAGTCTAAGAGCCTCTCATCATAGTGTCTGGGTGGCCTTCTTCTAGGTAAAACTGCTGGTCAGTTTGATTTAACCTGCACAGGTCATGGCAACACATCGTGTCAAGATTTAAAGAAACCTCACAGGACCTCAGGAGTGTTCTCATCGTACATCTGTCTGGGTGGGGTTATAGAAGCCCTGTAAGGCAAAGATCCTGCATGTGATCCAAATGGACAACAAGAGAAATTATAGAGGGAATCCAGAAGAATCCATGGACCGCATCCAAGGATCTGCAGGCCTCCCTTCCTGTAGCTGATCTCAACACCCACACCTCAGTGATAAGAAGCAAGCGGAATGGTGATAGCAGCAATAGGAGGTGAGCCAGGAGGAAATCTGTCTTCTCAACCTTCGGTTTGCAGACGACCATCTGGATGGCCGGTCAATTCTTTCAGACCTTCCTTGATCTAAAATGACTCAGACTATAATAAAAAATGCTACAATTTCACAATGTCTAGCACTCGAAAACCCTCACAGCGAGTGTCAAACATGGTGGTAGATCTGTAATGTTTTGGACTTTAATAATCCTTGATTATTGATATCATCATCATAAGACATTTGCAAGTAGAATGTTGAACCCTTCTTGAACGGAAACTGCACCTGTCTGTCTTTCCCTAATGCCAGAGTCAATACTGGGCTCCATAAAACATAGATGTGGCAGAAGCTGTAACAGAGCATTCATGAATGACAGCCCAGCGATCTGAAGCAGCAGAAACAGACCGGTAAGCATGGGCAAGAATTCCTCAGAAAGATGTGAGGAACTCATTAGTGATTATTCAGCTGTGGTGGCAGTCTGGCTATTGAAGAGTGAACGATAGCAAATGGAAATAAAAGGTTCACTTCCACACAAAACAACCAAAACAAATAAAGAAATGTATAGTCTTCTATTGCGTGTTTCCTACAAATCATCTTCTTCAAATATAGGTATCTCAATAAACATTTATGACATCCATCCATCAATCCATCCATCCATCCATCCATCCATCTACCACTTGTCATGGACCCCATCCCAGGCAGCACAGGGCACAAAGCAGGGCTACATCCTGGATGAGATGCCAGATCATCATAGGTCAGGCCGACAACAGGCAGTTAAGAAACAGCAATTATCCTAACTGCGAGACTTTCGACTGTGAGCGGAAAGCAGAGTACCTGAAGCTAATCCATGAAACATGGTGAGATCATGCAAATTCAAATCGCAGAGAGGAGTTGGGAGGCAAACCCCAGGAGGTGTCAGGCAGCACAAGGTAGGCCCATTTTAGGAGCTGTTTGTGTGTCAAAATGCCTGCTCCAAAATGCAAGTGAATCTTTTAATTACCCATCTGATTGCGAAATAATCAGTCATTCGGTTAACTCACTTAACAGCTACTGCCATCTGACATCACTTAACATGCTGCCAAACGGCTAAGCTTTTTATCAATGTCGTTGTTTATTTATTTATTTCTTAATCTACTCTTGGGGCCAGATAAACCTTGCTTAAAATTTCGTAAGATCTAATTAATTTGTAAAATATCACATCACTGTTTATTTACATAGCTGTGGCTGACAGCGATGTGGCTTGTCGATTCCAGGTGACTGGGTCTGACCTGGTAAATAAATGATTCTGTCCAACATGAGCCAGCCTCCAGTAAATGCTGGAGGCTCTTATGATAGTGGAGCGTAAACATTGGGGCCACTGAACTTATGTTACAGGTGCTTATGTTATGTTGCACCCAAACCTGACTGCAGGATTCGTTTGTCCTGCTCTCAGGCAAAAGGGTGGCTGCACCCCCGAAACAGCTCGGACGGCCCTCCAGTATCCATGGCGGATTGTGTCACAATAGATGCATCGGCGCACAAAAGCAACACTCTTGATGGCGCGACACAGTCCTCGCCGTGTCTGTTTCGGCGGACATGATGGAATGCGCTTCCATGGTGACTGTCACAGAGACAAAGTCGACCTCTGATATGCGAAATGACGCAACGCACAGCTTAACACAAGAGGATGATGGATTTTACTCTGTGATGCCAAGCAGACTGTAAAATGCGATACAAAAACAACATTAGCGTGAAAAATACCGAAAAACAAGAAAAAGGAGACGGGACCGAGCCTGAATACATCCAGCCATCTTCCATAAGCGCTTAGCCTGTACAGGGTAAACAGGGAAGGAGACACAAAGGACAGGGTCCTGGTCCATCACAGGGCAGGCACACAGGGACACACAAACACTGGGATGGACACACACACACACACACAGGGACACACAAACACTGGGATGGACACACACACACAGGGACACACAAACTCTGGGATGGACACACACACACAGGGACACACAAACACTGGGATGGACACACTCACACACACACACAAGGACACACAAACACTGGGATGGACACACATACACACACAGGGACACACAAACTCTGGGATGGACACACTCACACACACACAAGGACACACAAACACTGGGATGGACATACATACACACACAGGGACACACAAACTCTGGGATGGACACACACACACACTCAGTGACACACAAACAGGGATGCACACACACAAGCAAAACAGGGACACATACAGGGACACAGAAACACTGGGATGGACACACACACACACTCAGGGTCACATAAACAGGGATACACACACACAAACAATACAGGGACACACCACACAGGGACACATAAACACTGGGA
>JAODLD010000008.1:9846398-9889173 GCA_026781065.1 Mormyrops boulengeri
TGGACACACACACACACACTCAGGGACACACAAGCAGGGATACACACACACAAGCAATACAGGGACACACAAACACTTGGATGGACACACACACACACACTCAGGGACACACATACAGGGATACACACACACAAACAATACAGGGACACACCACACAGGGACACATAAACACTGGGATGGACACACACACACACACTCAGGGACACACAAGCAGGGATACACACACACAAGCAATACAGGGACACACAAACACTGGGATGGACACACACACACACTCAGGGACACACATACAGGGATACACACACAAGCAATACAGGAACACACACAGGGACACACAAACACTGGGATGGACACACACACACACACACACACACACTCAGGTACACACATACAGGGAGACACACACACAATAAATGGGCTGTTCAGAGAAAATAATTCACCTAAATGGATGTATTTGAGCAACAACAAGAAGTCAGAGTACCTGAAGGAAAAGCACACAGAGTGAACATGCAAGCTGCACACAGCCAGAGAGAGCCCCCCCCCCACCTGGATGCAGATCAGATCTATTTTTAACAAAAGAGGAACTATGCAAATTGACCTCTTCAAATAAACTCTGGTTCTCTTTGCAGACATTAGCTTCCATTTATACAGCGGAGAGCGCTCCGAGGACCGAGATAAACGGTGTTGGACTGGAAATGCCTCATCGGCAGCAATAACAATTGTATTCGTCTCAATGGAAGACACTCCACCTTTCAAGTGCCACTCTGCAATTTGTTAACAGAAGGATAAAAAAAGTTTGTCTGCAAAGCGGCACTGCTGAGCGGGGTGCGCGATGATGTCTTGGGTTTTGGAGAACCTGACAGTTTGTGTTTACTTTGTAGAATAATTACCACGCCGTTCTGTGGATTTTATTAAGCCCGATTGCATTGCCACATCAAAACCACCCCTGTGACGGCTGGACATTTTGTTCACACGTCGTCTCCTCATCAGTTTTTTCCTGTTTCTAAAGAAAGATGAATTCCCGATAAGCGAAAGGAAGCTGGCGTGGAGTAAGATTTAACGTGTGACGGCCGGACGGGTGGACAATGAGACCCGACGGCGTTCCTTGCCTCGCGCTTAGGGGCGCTTTGTCCATCCTGCTCCTTTGGATAAAGCAGCCGTCCTCACTGCTTGGCTGACCATATAGAATCGAGAACCTGTTTTCCCCCTATCGAGTGCTTAAAGTCTCTTAGCAAAGGCTTTAATTTGATTGTGTTACAGAACCAAGAGCCAGGCCTGGCCAGAACAATGCGAGCCCGGCCCAGGCTCTCATCGCAGGCTGGTTCAGAGAGAAGCTGGGAGCGGAGGATAAAGGGCAGCTCGTCTTCCTCAGTCCTCTCCCCCCCACCAGGCACAATGCCCCCAGTGCGGCCGGTAGACACAAGATTTATAGGCTACGCTCTCTGCAGCCTGACAATGGGGCCATTGACGGGGGTCTACTGAGCAGGAGTGGGGGCAGGGTCAGAGGGCGGCGACCTTTGATCGCCCGCGGTCTGAATCGCCGCAGCTTTGTGCTCCGACGGGCCAAAGTCTGGGGAGCAGCGGGCCGCGGGCTTTCACGACGGGTAGGGGGTTCTGCTCGGGGACTGTGGGAAACTGGCGGATGGTCTGGGCCGGCTGTCACGTTTGCGCTGACAGCAGCTCTAGTGCGCTCCGCGTCGCGACGTTTGGGGGGTGGGGGGGGGACACGCTGGCTTGGATACTGAGACCCCCAGGAGGGAAAGCCCTGCGCTGGCTGACCAAACTCCTTCAGGCCTGCATATCAAACACGGGAAGACAAAGCAGGGAGTGAATGCTCTCGGACAAGCCTGAGTGGAGATAATGAAAGAGCGGGGATGCGTCGTGGCGGGGCGCGTATCACGCGGTAAAGTCACCGCTGCTCTTAGGTCTCGTCGTGTCATGCCGCCGCTGCAGATGACGATTGAAAAAATGCGGCCTGTGCAAAAATCAGAGCTGCAGTAAAAAGCTAGTGCCCGCGAGCATTGTTTACCTCAGCCGACGGAGTCTGGCTTATCTCACGACAGCACTTCCAGCCCCCCCAGGCTTAATGTGGGTGTGGGGGTGTGCGTGTGTGCGCTATTAATTCAGTCCTGCTTATTTTAACGGCTAAAGGTCAACAAGTTCGGGCAGCAGCTGCCTCCACAGTGAGGCTTTTGTGCTCAGACAGTGAACGGGAAATAAACACCAAATTTCCCCAGCTCCTTAACTCCTAAACAGACCCAGTTTATTTAAATATAACGCAGCCAGTTCCCCATTCGCACTGAGAAGGACATTTCCTGGAAGTACTTTCATTTACCGGCTCTGTTTCATTATCCAAGTCAGAAAAGCTTTGCGCTCTCAGACATTAGACGAGGGTCCAACAGACATTTGAAATGCCGTGATTCTCCACCTCCTAACGTTCCCGTCACATCTCGTTTCTGGTCAAAGAAGGAAATGGTTAAACGCTTTTTTGTGCACCTCAGGCCCTTCTGGACAAGTTTCTACTGTAGCTGCACTGGAGACATGCCCAAGATATAATATATGTGAACAGTCACTTAGTAAGTCAAAAGGTATTTGATCCCGCAGCACTGTTTTCCAACATTTGGAAGTTATTAACAAGGCAAAATGAAGAGCTCGCATGACCTAAGTCTACCGTTAAAATCTACTGCTACATTATAATGCCGACGATGCTAGAAAAGTAATGACAACATTGAGGAAAGTTAACACAGGCTGTTTATTTTCATTATTATGATTTTTTTTAAATGATGATTGCTAAAAGGTGGCCCTGATTGACCCCGGATTCCTTTCTCTGGTCGGGGCGCGTAACGCGCAAACGTCTGCAGAACGCCGAATTTCCCCTCACTGGCGTAGCCCTGGCGACGCAGGTGTTCAGAGCGGCATGACTGTGCCACACACATACTGAGAGCGTTCATTAAAATTAATAACCTCCAATTTACGTTCAAACACAGACCATTGGGCCATTGGTTGCCAGAGGATAGTAGGGATGCTTTGAGAGATGGCACATTCTACCAGAAAAAAAAAGTGAGAAAGAGAAAGTATGATTCAGAATCGATTCTGCCATTAAAAGCACCGTGTGTTCAAAGTGCTGCGCAAGCAGACAGGAAAAAACAGTGGGGCTGACCTTGGCTGAGGGGGGGGGGGGGGCTCTCTGCCTGCAGGTTTCTGAGTCACAAAGATCTCTGGGGGGGGGCGTCTCTCTGGACAAGTCCACCAATGATATTACAACCTTTAAAGTGCATGAATGTGCAAAACGAACCTACAGCTTTAACCATGGACATGATGATTCTGTCATTATGGATTCAGCCATTTCATAATTAGACGTTCAGAATTTTACCTCCATCTTAGCTGTACCCCACCCTTGGGCGCTTAGAAAAAGTAGATATATGGGTGTACAGACGCTCCCCCGGTTACGATGAGGTTATGCTATGATGAACCTATAGTAAGGCAAAAATCTCGTAAGGCGAAAATGCATTTTAATACAGCACCACTAATCTAACAAACAGCCTACCTTAAACATGCTTAGAACACTTACATTAGCCTACAGTTGGGCAAAATCATTAACACAAAGTCAATCTTGTAATAAATTGCTGAATATCTCATACAATTTATTGAATAATGTACTGGAAATGAAAAACAGAATGGAACTGGAATACCCATCGTAAAGTCGAAATATTGTAACACAGACCATCATAACCCATATAGATGAAGAATTTCACCCCTTTAGCACATTAAAGGGTGTTTTATGTGAGGAAATTAGAATTTCTTTGTTCCTCGCTTGGAGATCAGTCGCCAGTGTGGAGATGCGCAGTGAGGTGCAGACCATTCATTTTATATCACAGACATTTTAGAAGGAAGCTGCAGATCAGGGAGACACGGTGGAGTCGGCCTTGTCTCTTAACGTAAACATCACGCTGCAGGGACGCAGCCTGAAAGCCTCACACACTGAGTGACAGACAGCAGTCAGGACCGCATGTGGTGAGAGCAGAAAAGCTCTGATGATTTGCAACACACATAAATTCCTTGGACTCCCAGTATGAACCAGACTATCATTGTCTCCCGGTGATATCAGCGGGTGATTTGGAAAGTACAACATCTCTATAATACAGGGTTTCTGGGCACGTCTCACACTGTCCGGTTATTAAGAAAACCCGGTTAACATCCTTTTTGGGAATCTCCCTGTGATTTATGTACCCTGCAGGAAATTCTTGTACGAGTCAGATTCCAGACCGTCTGGTGTCGGTGCTTCACCTTACAGGATGTTATGCTCGGCACTGACGGCGGGAGGTCACGCCTGCAGTGCCACACCAGACACCCGTGTGTCAACACTATATATAGACACACACATATTTTTTTTCTATGTGTAATACTTTTGAGGGTCTATTATCCACAGTGATGGCAAAATGCATCAGTACTCCAGTCGGCAATAGAAGAAAAATTGCTTCATTGGGAGCAAATTTCCTGTCTTTTGCATGAACTCTAAAGTCAAATTCAAAGTGAAATGTATTTATAAAGCGTATTGTAAAACAACGTTTGTTAACCAAAGTGCCATATAGGAAAGAAAGAAAGGAAGGAAGAAACGAAGGAAGGAAAAGAAACAACAAACAAACTGACAAACACACAAACAAACATTGAATGGGGGGGTACAAGAGAAGCGCTAGAAAGTAAAAGTGTGACTCAAGACAGGATTTAAAAACATGAGCAAAGGGAGCAGATCTGTTGGCCGGGGGAAGAGTATTAGACTATCTGGGGCTGTAACTGAAAATGCAGGCTCACCTCTAGGTTTCTGTTCGGATCACATGTAACTCACTGGGCCTTCATTCTCTTTCCATATCGGCCTGTCAGTCAGGATCTCCTGCTCAGCAATGAAGTTTTAACAGCTTCCACAGCCAATCAGTACCAGCCTGACGCCATTCAGACTGTAGGATTGTATCACAAATGGACCTCTTTGTCATGTCACTCCAGCTCCGTCTGTTCAAAGCAGTTTAATTTCAGAGGCGTACAGAGACAAATAAGACAACTGCAATGAGCAATGACTCGATGATGTTCATGGCAACAGCAGGCAAAAAGCTGATTATTATTTGTAAAAAAAAAATTGCATTTGCTGAGGGTAACAAAACACGGCTGAAGAAAAAATACCGTTTTCAAACCACAAGTGCTTCCCAGCCTATACAATCGTAACATAAACAAGAACTGCGCTAAGGGAAGCCTTGCCATGGTTTAACAGATTAGCCCCGTATAAAAAACAAAATGAATCTGTGCACAATATTAGTTCCTTTTATTTTTATGTGCGCTCACCTAGCGGTAGCTGTGATCACCAGGCTAAGGACCCACACCGGCTAATTAATGAACTACAGTACACAGGTGAGCACGGCAAGGGCAGGACGAACATCAGCCCTGGGGCTCTTTGTTATTGATGACCACTGCATACAAGTCTAATCACATTCTATTTTCAAAAAACAAAGATTACAAGAGCAGTAATACAGAGAAGTGTGTGAGAGCATAGATGGCCACTCCCGGGTGTATGTTTGCTTATTTGTGTTCTCTGTGTAAAGGAACGGGATTTCTTATTGTCGACTTCGCTTTCAGCTCCAGGGCACTTTCAGCGACAAGCCTTGATGAAGGTACGGGTAAATGAATGTTCATAGGGATTATTACTGCGGCGATGTCAGCTCACAGTCGAAGTCTTCGATTGTAAGAAGTCTACCTGGTCACTAGAGGGCAGCTTCTCTTGGTTTTGACAGTCTTCAGCATATGCGTGCATTAGCTTTTCGTGGGCCTTTCGCTTTAAGCAGCCAGTCCTGCCCAGGACCAACCGTCTATCACGAAGCCTCACACGTCCTGATTTTGCCCAGTTTGATGTGTCCCTGGGTCAAAGGTGAGGGGGGGGGGCATGCTTTTCACTACTTTAACCAATCACAGCACGTATGCCATTACCACATTAAAGAACATCAGGCAAGGTGCACACATTTGTGAAGTACCTGTTTTATTGCGCCATGGATACCCAGGCAAAACATATCAATATCATTTTCTTGAACGGCAGTATAAGGGTGTGTCTTTATTTCATAATGATGATAATAATAATAATGATTATTGTTATAGCAAGGCTTGAACTGGTGACCTTCCAATCCCAGACCCAGAGGTTTAGCCCACGGGGCCATACATCACCTCCATCCAAACAGCTGGAAGCCTTGGGTTTGAAAATTTAAAAAAATGGACCATTGTGGCGATCATATGAGGAAGACTGTGATTGGTTAAAGTGGGAAGTGAAATGCAAGCCCCTCCCTCACTGACACAAGGACACGTCGAACTTGGCAAAATCACGACGTCCATGAAGCCTCACCGTCAGTCCCTAAGAGCTGTGAATAGCCTCACTGATCCTGGGTGTCGCCTTCACCCTCGATCACCCTGCTGCTCTTTCCAGGTTTGCCCTGGTATCTGAGATTGGTCAGGTGGAGAGGCCATTGTTTGGCTTTCGGATACATCCTCTTAGCCAATCTCCTGCTGGTCACTTGCAGCATAGGCCTGGCAGTGAGGACATCCACGAAATGTTATATGAATGTCATATAAATGAGTTATATGAATAATTGAATAGTTAATATTAAATTGAGTTTTAAATTCTGTTGTCATCTGTGAAGAGGTGATTTATTCCAAGGAGAGACATCTTCCAGTGTTTGAGGTCACTCTGAGCCTCTGTTATCATAGCGAATTTGTCACAAATGTGATTCTCATTATTTACTGGAAGTGTGTATGACGTTGTGTAATTCCACTGTAGTTTATGTATTTCTGTCACAACTCCAAGCCTCTTATTGCTTTAATTGGTGACAGGAGAAGCCGTAACGTGGAGTGTAGAATGAAGGTGTTAAGTGATAGTGTAATTGGGTAACTCAGAAATTCGTCAAAATGGAGAATACTAATGAAATGGCTTTGCTTCTGAAGATGAATGAAATCCACCTTGAATCTGCATCCATTCTTAATGCCAGTTCTCCTCTGGGCACCGATCAGCCCACAACAGCACAACCAGTCTCCTCACAACAACCCTATATGTCCAACCATTATATTTATAGTATGAAATTTAATTCCAGAAGACACCAGATCAACAAATTTCTGGATAACCAGAATGAGTAGATTGCATAGCTGGCAGATAAGTTCTACCTGTTCACTAGAAGCTGAGTAGAACATCTGAGCTACACGTTGCTTGTCAGTTGAACCGACATTATGGACTTCACATCCAGAAGAAAGGTCTGTACTTCCACCCTGGACAGGTGTAGATCTGATAGGGCAGCTTCGTAGTGCTCCTTTGGCCACTGTAGGGTTTTTTTCATTCCTAAGAAACCATAATGAACACCTGAGATGGCATGCAGGTGTGTGACATCCATCCATCCATCTTTTTCATTAACTATGATCATGGAGAACCATAGGGGACCCCTTGGACAGGATGACAGTCCAACACATAAACACTAGGTCACCAAACTCCAAAAAAGTCAAGTAAAGACCAAAGAGGTCCCGCGTAACATGCGAATACCAGTGAGCTTGATGCATTTCAGCGGAAAACAAGCATGAGGTAACCTCTCCCCGCTGAAGTTCGATATACCATGGCTCCTCCGGCCTGACCGTAAAACGAGCACACAGAAGTTCCCCCCCAACCCCTAGGTCAGCGTGACCACATCCCCAGATCCGGAACGTTCTGTCACCCCACCTCTGAGATTCCCCACGGGAGCCCAGGCATCTTCCAGCTCCAGAAGAAAATAAACGGATAAATAAATAATTAAATGAGCCGAGCTGGAGAACGAAGCTGGACTTGGAGTGATGTCATCCTATCGATTGGGATTTACAGCAGAAAGGGGGGGGAAAGAAAGCACTATTAAGGTCTCTGCTAGCGACCAGCAGGGGCAGCAGTGAGGGCACCCTCCAAGCTGCCAACTCAATCTTTCACTATTTAAATATCTTTGTTGTTTTTTTGCAGCTTTTAAATAAACCTTCTCTATCTTCCAGAGTATTGACTGACTTGCGAATCGCCCCAGCCTACTTTAGATCTGAAATCGCATGCCGAAGGAGAGATGATTTCTGGAACGTTCTTTATGCCCCTATGATTACTTTGAAGCGCGCCCGGTTGTAATGCATGCGGCCAGCCAAGCGAGCTATGGAGGAGACAGGAGGCCGCATGTCACATTGATTTTTGGGTTCTCTAATTTAAATGTGGAAAAATAACTTTTCGATAATGTGAGTTTCGTCTTGTATGCTACGTAACGTCCTGACAGTGCCAGCCGCACCACAGTTTGAAATACTGTGTTATTTAATCGTTCTCTATCTTCGATTTTAGTTTAGAGGTTGGAACTGCCGGAGAAAAACACATCGAACAAAAAGCCGTCAGGGTCTGCTGAGTGGTCAGGGTCTGCTGGGGGATCTTCATGTTCTTCGACTACAGGGGGAAAACAGCTCTCTTTGATTCTGAAACAAATCCAGTCCTTAATTGTCTCCAAGCTTAGGAGAGACATGATCACAGAAGAAAACACTCAATCCGGGGCAGACATACAGAATAATAATAAAATTTGCCAACTACGCATATAAATAGGAGGGCTGTGTGTTGGAAAGGTCATCCTGTCAAAGGGCTCACCGTTCCTCATCTAAGACAAATAGCTGCAAATAATCCCACGCTGGGAAGCCATTATTAAAGAAATACGATTAGAAACGTATGTTTGTGAGGAATCGCACAGAGAGCTGTTTGTACAGAGTACAAGCCTTTCTGTAATACCAGAGCACTTCGAACGCAGCAATCAAGCTGCCACGCAGAAGGCCAAACTGCACCCCAAAGAGTAGCTTGGCAGGTAAATGCACTCTAATGACAAAACCATGGAACGAAGCTCAACAGCTTATTTTTTTGTTTTACAGTTTGGCTGTGAATATGCATTTGAGGGAATGTTAAGATTTTTATCTAGAATCGCTCAGTAAGACAGAGGTGTTTCTCTAAGACCCTAAGAACCCTTCTTAAATTACATACACAGTGAATCAGAGCGTTCTACTCAATATAGCCGTTGAAACTACAAACTGCCACAAATATGTATTGATAAATAAACCACACCACTGTCTGTCAACACTGAAGGATAGGCTAATCATTCCAGTTTTGTTTGCTAGAAAACACTGTTACGATCAAACTGTTGTCAAGCATCGTTAGCGTTGTAACTGGTGGCTGAGTGATCGTGTGTCACAAGATTGTGTGTTCATCAGAACTTCAGTCAGATATCCTTCATGTCGACACGTTAAT
The DNA here is from genome assembly GCA_026781065.1 of Mormyrops boulengeri. Lineage (NCBI taxonomy): Eukaryota > Metazoa > Chordata > Actinopteri > Osteoglossiformes > Mormyridae > Mormyrops > Mormyrops boulengeri. The sequence goes on from JAODLD010000008.1 coordinate 9,855,700, forward strand.
CACATCACCTAATGAATCGCTACACATTTACGATGAGCTGTGCTGTAATAGATCTTCAGTTGATTTATATTATTTGATTGAGGCATAATTGTTTTTTTTTAGGAATTTCCATTTTTTTATTTTGGTTTTTTAGAAAGTAGCCTCTTTCCTAAAGCAAAATGAAGCACCCAACTCAATTAGCGATGGCGTTTCCCCTTGCGGCTCTTCCAGGGACAGTCTGTCTAGAGCTGCTGCCTGCCCGCGGCGTCGGCAGATAACTCGCAGTGGACACCTCAGATCCAGGAACTGCTGACCATAAAGGCTCTGCCACAATTAAGGGTGCAGCGGCTGGAGTCGACCTCCCCGAACAAGCCCTAGGTGCAGCTTGCGGGGGGGGGGGGTCTCTCGGCAAACACGTTCATTTCTCCTCTGTGTTTGTTTCTGATCTCCTTCAGCATGGCGGGGAAGGTATGAATATTTAATCGGGACGAAATCTTACCGAATGCAATGGATCCTCCAGATTCTCTGACAGCCTTCCTGTGCTGCAGCCCTCATTGGTTGCATGCCAAGTGCTAAAATTAAGTCAGTGCTAGAGTAGGAAACACACATTGGCGGATCTCTCTGGGGCAGACATGGATAGCCACCCCCCCCCCCCCAAAACCCTGTTAGCCTTGAGCATGATCGCAGGAGAAAAACTCGATGAGGCCTGAGAGTGTAGAGTAACAAACAAAGAGGAGACGGGATAGGCCTCTCTCAGCATGGTTAGCAGATCATGCGGACGCACCATTAATAAGGGTCTCTCCCCTGACCCCCCTGGGTGAGACGTCTGCATCTGAGGGAGACGATACTGGAAGCTCTGACCCTGTTCTGGTGCAGTAACAGTTGGGGTGGGGGGTAGTTTCTGATAACGGGCTGTGAGGGAGACTCGGCTCTGGGAGCAGTCTCTGATGCCACCCTCCGCGTTAGCCTGCCCCGGATGATGCTCTTTCAAGGACCCCTACTGTCATTGCCTTTTGCAGAGATCGGGGCACACTTCAGGCAGCAGCAGGTGAGCCGTTAGCTTGTTTTATCGTTCCTGTCCTCTCTCAGCGCTCTCGATAGCACTGGTGAGTGCGTGAGGGCAGGGACGAGGGGTTCATCGGGAGGCATCTTTTCCGCACTGTGTGCGGCTCCGTTATTTAAGGTTCTCTGGCCGAGGCTGGCGCCGTCCCTACACTTTCTCACTTTTAAGATTTATATTATAAGATTTATATTCAGAGCATCCGAATCCATAAAAACTGCAGCCTCAGCAGCGGTGCAGCTAAAAGCATCTCCCCTTCTTCACCAACCATGTCTCGCATCATCAGCCATGTTTTAGGAAACACCTTCATCACAACATGCAGAGAATTAGTGTGATTTTAAATAATGTGCCGTGCCTCTTAAGGATCACGTTATTCCGGTACGTAATTCCCGGCGTAACGAGGAAACTCGGATCCTTTCCTCTTGTTCACTTCCCCTTTGCGGGGCAGAGACAGGCTTCCCGAGCACTTCGTTCTGGAAAAATCTTCCCAGCCTTGACAGCAACGGTCACAGTCGTGCCATCTTGCTCGAAAGCGTAAGAGCTCGTTAGAGATGCGCTTAGGCAGGCAAAGCTTTTAAAACACAAGACAAGACGAGGAACTGGGAGCATATTAAATAGGAAATTTCAAGTTACTGCAAGGTATCCTGTAATCACACTGCTTCCATATGCTAATTGCTAGACATTCCAAGGAGCTTGTCTGAGGCCTAGGAAAGAATGAGCCTGAGTTAAAACTTAAGATGACGTCTTTCTCGGCCTGCTGCCACAGTGCGCCATAAAGCGGTGCACCCCCTCCCTTATTCCAGCCTGTACTGAAATCACATCTGCCCTCCCTGCCCACTCCTCCAGCACCGTGGATACCGTTCCTTCCCATGACGGCCCTCTCAGCCTCCTCCGGCACTCCAGCTTGCCGCATTTCCGGGGCGAGTAGCAGCACCAGTCAACACGGTGCCATAAATGCGTGGGCGTTTATAGTCGTAGGGGTGAAAAAAAAAATCAATAAGGAGAAGTGGCACTGGGTTTAAGTGTGCGGTGGGGGAGCTGGCGTGGAATATCAGAGGGGTGAGGATAGAGACAGCGCCCGCCCCCACATGGCCCAGGGTGGGGGGGAGCTGGCAGCCATTGCTGGAGCCCGGGCAGTTTCTCGTCGCGGTGAGCCTGCGGGAAAAGCGCAGCATGGCGCCGGAGGCGGGAACGTCGCAGCTCATGCTCCCGCAGCACGAACCGCCCGACCTGAAATACAAAACAAACTGCACCGCCCCCCCAGACAGTCGATTCACAGTTTCAAAGGAAAGAAAACACATTTTAAAAGAGGGAGGTGCCGGCTTTAACCTGGTGAACGGCGCGGCGCTGGGAGGTGGCTAACGGGGGCACTAATGTCCCCCCCCCCGGCTCCGTTATCAGGCCGCACAGCAGCCACATGGCTGCGTGTTTATCCCACTTTCCGATTATGGATTACATTCCCAGCATTAATCAGCATTATCCGTAGGTAATTAACCCATTTACAATTAATACAGAGAAAGCATAATTACAGAATATGAGTGCCCGAAATTAGGATCGATTACATTGACATTTGCTCATATAGTGTGTGGTTCTGCTGTTCCTTTTCTAAACCTTTTCCGGAAACCTGATGTAACATAACTAAATTCTGATTTCATAACATATTTTCCCATTTTCACATTAGCTTACACGCTACGGGTGGTTATCAAGAATAAAGCCCTGTTTCATGGCTAGATTTGTTTTGCTATGATTAAATGGTCATCCATCCATCCATCCATCCTCTAACCACTTTTCCGGATAGGGGGTGCAGGGGGCCTGGAGCCAATCCCAGGCGGCAGCATGCAAGCTGGGGGCTCTCTGTCTGGGATCCCAGTCCACCACAGGGCACACACACACACACGACAGGAAATGTAGAGATATCAGTTATCCATATATGAATCTCTATGGCTGCAGGAGGAATCAGGAGTACCTTAAAGAAACCCACATGCCGCTAGGAGAACATACAAAACCCTAACCTAAACCCAAACCCAAACCCTAACCCGAACCCTAACCCCACATACAGGGGAGATGAGATCCAAACATGTCTGTGTGTGAGAACATGTGTCTTCAGGTACACACGTGAGGACACAGCCTTTGTGAAAGAACAAAGAACTGTGTGAAGCATAAGCAGTTGGGGAGGAGGGGGTCGTGAGTTTGTCTCTATAAAACATCACTTTGTCCAGGATTTCTCCAAATTTCAATTTGCCAAATGACAGCGAATGGAGCCTCCTGCTTCGTGGGCAGCCGCTGTCGTTCTGTTTCCCTGACACAGGGAACACAAAGTAAGAATTAGATAGAATAAGAAGATGTGTGCTTATCCCTGAATGCAACCTGCCCATCACCCCCCCCCCCCCCCCCCCGGGGGATAGGGCACAGATACAGGCCAGTTCTCAGCAGTTTGTGAACCTCGGCCAAACGGCCTTATCTGTGGGTCCCAGAAGAGCCTCCCAGCAGATACCCGGGGGGGGCTGCTGGAGGAAGTGGGGGCCTGATTAAAAAGCTCCATTAGAAGAGCTGTAAAAGCCCCCTGGGTTCATTAAACTCCTTAATCTTGTAAATCAAGGCACTTGTGACTCCAAGCTCTCATGATTAAGGAAAGAACTCTCTTTTTTTCATTTGCAGAGAGCCTTCCATCACATGGGGAGGCAAATCTATATTTAGTTTTATTCCTTGTCCGTTCTTTGCTGCTCGTTCTCAGTGAAGATGCAGAGCAGAGGTTTTCCCGGGAACAAATGGTTACATGGAAGGCTAACCAGCGATCGCTGGTTTTTTCTGGTAACGTTCATCCACCAATCAATTTTGACACTATTATTTCAGGAGAGGGAAGCACAGGGCAGGGGAGATTCTAGATGGGATGCCAGCCCATCACAGAGAAAAAGTTATGGGTAATTTGAAGAGGGGGATTTTTTCATATTGATGAAAAAATAGACAAAAACTTTAAGAAAGACGGGCCTTGCTGTCAAAAGCTGGACAAAAGATGTACAGCAAGCTTGGCTACCTGCTGTGGTGAAGGTGTGCATTTTAGCGCTTATAAGCACACCCCTAAGGCGGCGCTCAAAGACAGTGACGGCAGTAGCCTCCACGGTGGCCCCCAGGGACCCCATCTGTGCTGCGGAATCCCATTCCACAGCTGGCGCCTTCATAAGAACTCCATCCGACCTAAAAATAAGTGCTGCGACGCCCCGCTCGGCCCGGAGGCCAGCCAGCGCTCCCCGGCCTGACCTTCCAGCTCCCAGAGGCACCACTGCTGCATCACGCGAAGCCCTCCCAGAGACGGTGAGAAGCATTTACAGCTCTGTACCACAGGGGGCAGCAGCTTTGTGGTCCTCGGCACATGGTCTCCCACTAAAGATCACCGAGGTCCCCCCCCCGCATAATATGTGAAAAATGAACTGCGTCGAACGGAAATATCTAAATGGACACATCCACATGGGGTGATTCATGTAAAACAGCTGCTAGGGGATGCTGGGATTGCGATGCTGGAATGGAGGGCAATAGCGCCTCACCCCCCACACACACACTTGCACACTCTGAGCCACTCCCACTCCCCCTAAGTGGCACGCTTGCGTAACCCAGCCCAGCTGACGGGAGTCTCGACATTCCTTGCAAAAGGCAGAGCAGGCTGACAAATTGAGCTGGTGTTCGCTGGCCCGCGTTACTGGCCTGCGAGCTCGCCAGCAGATCACCGTGCTCCTCACAAGAATGCAGCCCGCCGCCGCCATTATCTGCAACCTGTGCCCAGCTATCTCGTCCCTCCATCTCTTTTGAGTGCTTGCACCATGAGGCTCTCGACATCTCCCTGACCCCCCCAGCATGTAGATAATGAACAAGCAGAAGAGCCGGTGGTGCAAGCGGGGGTCCTGTGTTCAGTGAGCTGTGTCACTGAACTGGCCAGTGGTGATTCAGTACATGGAGGTAGCTGAACTCTCCAATCAGAGATGTCCAGGTTCCTCATGGTCACCCCATGCAGCACACGGCACATGGCAGGGCTACAGCCTGGACAGAATGGCAGCCCACTCAAGGGCTCATACACACCACAAATCACAGGAGAACATGCTCCACAGGCATAATGTAGAGGTGGGATTCGAACCCCATAATGCTATCTCCTGAGTCACCTATACCACCCCAGTCAAATCAGTCAAAGTAGTTATATAATTCTTCCCAATTTCAATTAATACCTGTGAACCATTAATTAATTAATTAGTACCCCAGCTGATAAAATGCTCTGTTCTCTATACTAGGGGTTCCAAACCATTTCACTTCCACAGACCGGGAATTGGGAACCCCAGCCCTAATGGTTGGCCGATATTATCCAGAAAGAACTGTTGGGTATGTGGGTTTTCATTGCAGCTCCCTAAATAATGTAGATTACTAATTAGAGGACTGATTGGCTGAAGAGTTCTCACACTTTGGTTTTGCATCACTGAACTAAAGGTTATCCCAAAAACCTGCATACATACTGGCCCTTTGAGGATAAGATTGGCCTGGATTAAAAGAAAAGTGAGAGATAGAGGGATTGAGTCGACGCTGGTGCCTGTCGATGTGAGCAGAGCTTCGCAGAGCGTGAAGGCGTGGAGAGCAGGAGAATCAGATGATCCTCTTTTTCCCCATAGCTCATTCACAGCACCTGCTTCCCATGACGCCTGTCACCTGTAGCTGAAGCCTTCCGTTTAATCTGGATGACTTGAGGGAGCACTTCTGTTGTGCTGAGACTCCCCGGGAAGCCGGGACTGACTGAAAATGGATGGATTACCATGATTGTTATTATTATTGCACTGTGATCCAAGGCAACCTCCAAACCCCGTCACAGACGGAGAGTCATACATTCTTGACTCACGGCTCTGCGAGAACCTGATACCCACCGACTTTGCAGTTAACGGTCCACACTTAACTGCTCACATCCAATAAAAACAGCACGCTCTTTCCTTTGAAAAGCCAAGGCTAATTTTGCATCTGCTGGTTCCCTTGTATATTCTGGCTATGTGCTTTATAAAGCACAGGACCCAAGGAAGAAACAGAAGCCCAGAAGGAACATGCGCAGTGCGTGAGGATGGCGGTTGCAGCGTTTTCTCATATAATCAGAGCGTGTCCATCAGCTGCCCGTGTTTTGTATCGCGGTATCACGTGACCGATGGCCTTCACGAGGGGTCCTGCTCAGTTCTGCTTACATGCTGTTCTGTGAGTTAGGGGTGAGAAAATACCAAGTGCCTCTCTTTAGCAGCACCCCGGGCTGTTGAACAGGCTTGCAGCTCCACAATGGGCAGCCGGAGATAAGGGCTGCCCCGCGAGAGGGCTGGGAGCATGTGTTAAACGACCGGCCCGTTTGTCCATCAGCACGGGCATTTAGGGCCAGAGCAGAGAGCCTCAGGGAGGCTCAGACAGCCGGCAGCTGTTACACTGAAGCCTCCTGTCATTACTAGACCTCCACAGCTCAGCAAAGAGGCTTCCTCAGGGGCCCAGCACAGCTGGGGAAGGAGAGGACCATGCCACTGTCAGCTATCGGAATGAGTTTGGCTACATGCACATGCACACGTGTTTACATATACACACACATGCACACACGTTTACATACACCCACAAATGCGTTTACATACACCCGCACATGCACACACATTTACATATACACGCACACGTTTACATAGACACGCACAAGCATTTACATATATACACACCTGCACACGCGTTTACATATACATGCACACATGTTTACATACACACAGACATGCACATGCATTTCCATACACACACATTTACACACGTTTACATATACACGCACATGCAGTCATGATGAATGTGGGTCACATATCTGTAGGGCCAGGGGTTCTTCACCCAGGGTCCATGGGCCCCCAAGGGACGTATGAGACAAAGTTCAATGAAATATATTCATTGCATGTAAAATTGATAATTTTTTTGTGCTTATGTGTGCATGTTTGGAGGGGCTCCGCAGCTTTCACAGATTCAACCATTGCTATAGGGTGAATAGATCACTGCAAAATTACCTGTGCAGTCCACAGTGTGAGCCTTACATTAGGACGGACACTTGTCGGGCTCAGAGCCAGTGACTGTAGTGTTAACAGTTTAATTTGTGTGTGTTCTAGTAGCGTGCAATCAGCAACAGCCCCCTGAACCTGCCCCCGCCTATTGGCAGGCGCCGGCCTTTGGGGGGGGTGCTGACTCACAGCCCTGAGCTTTGCGGGAAGCGGGAGAGCGTCGCGTGTTAATGCACGGGATTTGTGTTGGAAAACGTTTTGAAAGGGGAGTTCGAGCCGGAATCCCTCCGCGGTGTTTAATGTACGATCAGACGGCAGAACCGCGGAACCCGTTCAGCCGAATGCAGACGGAGATTCGCTGACTGCTATTAGGAGAACATCATTCAAATACAAGTCATTTTTAAGTGCAGGAGTGTAGTGCTTAAATGACTAAAAGTCGGTTTCCTGCAGCCGATGGAGCTGAACGCTTTACAGGGGCTTCGTATCGCTTTCACAGTCCTCCACCGCCCCCAGTTAGCGTCGTGCGTTTCAATCTGGCAGCCGGCAACTGTTGCGAAAGTGACGATACTTTCACTAACTCAGCTGTTCTGTTTAAAGAAAGAAAACCTGCCGGAGGCTAAAGCACGACAAGAAGCGATGGGTAAATGTATAAAAGTAGTAAAAGTGAATGGAAATAATCCAATATCAGCGAGCTGGAGAAGGAGACAACCGTAAAATGATGGGCACATTAAAACCACGTTGATATCACGTTGTATAAAGGCAGGCTGTCTCTGCACGTTCTGCACTTTGAGAACAAGTGCTTCAGGCAACAGTATAAAGCATGTGTGGGTTTGGAAAAACTTTTCACATAATCTGTTTTTTTTTTTTTGGGCGGGGGGGGGGGCGGTGGCTTCACCGTGGTCAGTATAAAGACATCTGTAAGCTGAACGCTTTCAGTAACTCCTCTCATAACAATACAGACCCCTCAGACTTTCCATCCATGCGTTCAAATTCAATAACAGCTGATTCGCATAAGCGTGCACGCTAATTCACAGGCAGACATGCGAGGGGAAACTTGGATTCACCCATGAACCTGAGTAGCGTGTCTTATGACCCCGGGGCGAAGCAAAAAAGCCCTACAGGAAATGACACAAGCGTGTGGAAAATATGCTAATGTGTTAAAAAAAAAAAAAAACGCCCTCAGAAGTAGGAGGAAATGTCGGAACCCCAGAGCCACCGTCCCACCAAATTCAATTTTCCGCATTTCTGTGTATTTATTTGCTTATTCTGATTTTGGTTTGCCTAGTTGGCATCTCCCCCAAAAATAGTTCCAAGTGCTTTTTCCCTCGCCAGTTGTCTGTCATGCGGCGGTGTGATGGACGAAGAGAAAAAGCAGAGAATGTTGTGGTCTTTGTCTCTTCATTCTGAGGTGGCACAGGTGCCCCACTGCCCTGCATGTCTTCTGCAGCCCCCACATGGCCTGGCAGAGGACCTGGGCAGACTTCCAGTGGCTGCAATGCATGCCGTTCAGCTTGACCCCAGAGCCCTTTGAGAAAAATCTGGAATCGAGATGGATGACAAGAAAGCGGACCTCAATTTGAACCTGGAAAGGGGCCCTCGGAACTCAGGCTGAAGCAGGAGGGAGCAAGATGAATCTCCCCAAACTGGACCGGGATGCAAGATCTGTCCGAATCTAGGTGGCGCTGGCTGTTCACGATACAGCTGGACTCAGCCATCTGGCAAATCTGGAACCGGCGCGAAGAAAACAAGGGAGAGCTCCCTCAGGGAACGGCACAGATGTAGAACACAAGTATAAGAATGGTGCAGCAGGCTAGGCTCCTTGGCTGCTCTCCTGGGCTCCTCGCATCACTAACTCAAAGTTGCTGGAAGACACACAGAATGCAGACTTTGGCCGGGTTAAGACACAGCAAGATAGTGAGGCAGATAAACCAGGTCATGTGAAGGATGAAAGGTACAGCCAGCAGGCCCAGCTATCTTTCACACTGCAGCCATGAGTGCATGACTAGAAATGACCCTGAACTCTACTCTGCAAAATCAATCAATCAATTACCACTGCACCTACACATATCCCTAACCCAAACCAGTAAATGACGACCAGGAGACCCCAACCCAAACATAAATACTATGTGCTGCGTGTTTACAGAGGTTACGAATGGCGAAGCTGGTGGTACACAGATAACAGCCGGGGTAGGTGGGGCAGGCGGCGAGGGGGCCACACATTCATCCTACAAACGCAGTGAATGCGCTTGTTTCTATAACTGGATGCAGGAGTTTTAGGCCTAAAAGATCCATCACTTTTCTAATGTGTTCCTGGGACAGCATGTGTCAGGCCAGTGATGGGAGCCGTTTGGAGACTGCGGGTGGTGGTGGGGGGGGTGGGGGATGCGAATGCAGTGAGGCGCAGATACAACTCACTGTCAGGCCTTCATGCTCCGACGATGTGGGCCTCCTTATAAGGCAGCAGCGCGGTCCTGCACTCCAGTTTGCAGCAGCTGGTATCTCTGCTTAATGCAAACAGGATTACAGCCCCACCCCCCCGCCTTCCCGCCAGCACGCCTCGGCCTCACACTGTCAAAACACTGACGACATGCAGGAGCACTCCCCGGGTTGCCCCCTCTCTCCTGGAAGCAGGGCCGCCCGCGGCTCAGACTCACCGTGATCCTCACACTGCCTCAAGCCTTCATGGGTCAGGAAAGCATCTTAGGAGCAGAGGAGATCCCCTCACCTTCTGGTGCAGCCCCTTCGGCTGAGAATTTGTTGCCTAGAATTGAATATGACTGCACTACAGAGGCCTTCACAAGTATCTGGACTAAAAGTAACAGGACAGGAATCAGGCACGCAATGGACGACACAAAGCTTTGGTGACAAAAGGGATTCATTCTGACAGTAATCAAAAGTAACTGTCATGTAACTAGGTAGGGACCCCGATTGGGTCACACCGTGCAAAAAAAGGGCCACATTTCAGTGACCAAAAAAAGGGTCACTGAGCCATTTATATAACATGCTGAGAAAAGGGTACATTTGTAAACTGTCAGATAATGGCACTTTCCCGGCTTGACTGGGATGGAGTAGGAGACGCAGGAAAAACACCAGCTGGCCACTTCAGATGTCCGTGCTCCCAGCGAGAGAATGAGGGAGAGAGGAATCACAGGGGTGGCTGATTAGGACGCCCCGAAGAGCCGCCCTCGCCATGTGTGTCGCACGTGTTGCCGCCGCCATTCTGCAAATATTTATCCCCGGTGTGAAGCATGCTTGATCTCACTGCTGTGTTGATTCCGCGCCATTTTCAGATGGCGTACGCTGTGGTGGAGCGAGGGCAGCGAGAGGGCAGAGGGGTGTAAGGCCGGGAAGCACGTGAGAAGGTGCTCCTCGTGGGCCTGGCCCTAGTATGCGAGGACGTCCATAACTCGCCAATCACACCAGGAAGCTTCGAAGCGCATGAACAGCGCAGGGCTAGAAGCTGTTTACTGAAGGTCTATTACAATCATCAGTTACGCACGTTAGAGTTGTCTTTTAAGTAGTTTTGGCACTATTTTATTTGTTAATCATCTCGTGTTCATTGCGATAAGTGCTTTTGATCATTCTCTAAAGTGAGTTTGGTTTTAATCATGAAAGCAGACATCATGAGAACTCACGCGGGTCTCTCTTAATGCGCAGCACGTAATTAGCTTAGATTAGTGGCACTGAAATTAGCTGAAGGATTCTGATTGGACACGCAGACCTTGCAGAGCTGCTCATTCGAAGCTGCTCAGTAATTTGGAATTTATAGAAGGGTTCAAATCGCTGATTTATGTGTCACGTGGATTAAAGGGGAAAGCTGATCTGTCCTGTAAAAATGTACAAAAGATTCATCTGTGTATAAAGTACAGTATCTTCTCTCAAGCCTGAAGTATGTCACTCATACCACAGGTCTCACTCTAAATAATATAATAATTCCCTGAAAAAAACAACCAATAAAAATGTCACTAATAAAAAATAAGGCATGCAAAAAAAACCGTGTACCAGTCATCTCTCCGAAATGTTGAGACATGTTTAAACACAACAGCAGGATTTTCTAATTAATTAAGAGCAGAACTGGAACCTAAACCAACATAAACTGGCCCGTATAATGACACACCATCAAGAAAGAAACATAATGAAATGTGACTCAGTTACAGCACACAGCTTGGAAATGCTTTTTATTTATGGATAAGCGAATGAGTAAACTTTTAACCCCAGTATTCATTGAGCATTGTACTTTTTCATTGGATAGTCCCTGGATTGATTGTCTGCTACTATTGGTCAGGATGTATTACGCAAACGGATGCTGAAGTGCAAATGGCGACTTGTTCACAAGCTAACAAGCTAGCAAGATGCTAATGGGCTGCTAATCCCCTATTGCTTGTGTTTGTTTCTGCCTGGGCTGAGGTGTCTTCTGATGATATAAGAGGGCCCGACCGGCGTCCAGCTCAACACTTAAGGACAAGGATTTGTAACCTGAGGGTTAATGGTCCTCATATAGGCTCAGCTGCTGTATGCTTCCCCCAAAGGAAGAAGGTACTTAACCAGAATTACACCAGTAAAGCCTCCAGCTGCACAAATAGGTAAAAACTGCTTTGGATTAAAGGTGGCCTTTTAATAAGACAATGTGATTGGCCAAACAAGAACATTCTGATACCCTACTGGGTCACCTGACTGTCCAATCCTACAGGTCTTTTGTGGCTATGGTGCCCACATATCCGGGGAAGACCAAACTGAGGAAGGACTCTGCTGATCCGCAGCAGCTCTGAGACAATGTCCATCACAAATACCGTGGAGCATGTTGTAAACAATGAAGCTTAAGTTTTCATTTTTTTCCAGCGTTAAACTACACATTGGTCATTACAACACTGAGTCGACCTTCTGGCACCGAGATGCTTCGGTGAAAATGAGTCGTGTCGAACCCTACAGGTTGGCTTTGGGCATTACCGCTTCCATTGCCTTTTGCTTTGCTTGATTTTAAGCCCCAGATTGACCTTCCCAAAACAACCACCGCTTAATAAAACATGCATAATTAACATGTAAATTGTGTGCATCATGGCATGGTCTTTTCCTTTATTTCCACTTTTTTTTGCGTTTTGCATTTTTTTTAAAGAAATCTGTTCAATTTATAGTGACACTTTGCAGTCAAAGCAAGTTTACCAGACAGATTAAATTAAACACGGCGAGGCTTGATTGTGAAAAATCGTTGTGGTGTAAGCTGGCATTTGAAGGCCCCTCATACATCCAGGGTGAGAGAGCTAAATACAGCCCCACCCAGTACGGTTATTCGACTGAGACAGACCGCAGGACCAGGCCTAGGGTTAGCTTGGAGGCCTGGCTGTTTACACACAGGCCCGTCTCTTCAGAGGAACAGTCCAAATCACCTTTAACCTCTCATTGTGGCTATCCAGAAGTTAGACTGCCAAGTGCCAAGGGCAGGCTGGCGGAACAGGGCTTGGATTCGGTCATACTACTGACTCCACATGATTCATAGCTTACACAGCATCTTCATGATCAGTTGCTTTCACAGTTTTCTGTTCACATCCATAAAAGGAGGATAAAAACATATGAAATCGACACGCTTTACACAGAAAAACTTTACATTTCTTAAAACTTGCGAATCCCCAGGAAAAATTCTTTGCTTTGGTCACATTTTAAATAAGCATTTGTCATGACAGATAAAACATCCTATATTAGACCTCATGTTACAATTGGACTCACTTGATTACGTTGTTTACCACCATAGGGTGCAAGGTGCCTGTTTTTTACTGTGATTTACACATTTCTTTGCCATTTTAGCAGCAAACCCTTCTGTTATTTGGGCCGTGGTGGGTCCAGTGGTCATGGAGAGAGTCTACAACCAAAGCTGTCAACTTTGCCATCTCCATAGCTTCTCTGTAGCCATCCTGGGCTATGAACCGGCCTCCAGAAGGACCAGACTGAGTCACTCAGGACAGTGAAGGGATGGTGAAAAAAAGGCTTTTCTCAATCTAGCCAGTACATGACTTCACAGCACTGGCAGCTTCCATTAAAAGCTAATAAATGAACAGCTAACGAGGGCGGCCAGGGCGGAATCCGGGGCCCGCACCTCCGTCGGACCTATCAGGAACACACGGGAGAAACCAAAACGCATGGGGAGAAACTGGCAGCCCATTAGAAAATCAGCCCCAAACTATAAAAACACACACCAGCAAAGAGTCGAATCCCCCTCATGTAAACAAAGGGTGGGTGGTAACCCCCCTCAGCCGTTTCTGACGGCTAGCGGAGGCAGTGATGAATTTGTGGAGTTATCTAATTTTCCACTGTTTTAATTAGAGGCCCAGGCCCATGAAGCCCAACAGCTGTGTTCTTTGTACCGACTGCTGCAGCCTGACAGAGAAAAATTCCAACTGCCGGCTTTGCCAAGCTGCAGTTGACCTGAGCGAGTGGAACTTCTAAGATCCCAAACTGCGGTTTTGAGGCAGATTGCACATTTTTTTCTCTTTCTAATTTTTCCCTCCCCCCCCCCTCCTCATAGCATGTTTTATTTTTATTTTCCCATCTAGCTCTTCTAAATGTGCTCAATTAGCAGGGTACCAATTAACCCCTCTCCTCCTAAATATAGATGAGGCTCTTAAGGTGCAATGACAGACTGACCAAGGACCTCAAGCATCTGACCAGGTGGAAACATTATCTTCAGTGTTGCAGGTTTTAACATCTACTGTAGTAGAAAAAATAGGCTATTAAAAAATAAAATATATTCCTTGACAATCTAGCAGTGTCTCAATATTTAATACTACTCATTTTAACATTCCATCCATCCATCCATCTTCCGCTTATCGTGGTCAGGATCCTGGCTAAATTACTGACGCTTAGTAATAATACCATGATAATAATGTGACTTTTTTCGTTACAAACTAACATAAGAGTAATGTTTTAGTCTACATATTGAATGGAGAAGATGCTAATTATTTGGACATGAATCTAAAACAGAGTTGACTGAATTCAGTTTCCTTATACCCAAACTTCCCACACTTAACGTAGGTGAATGTCTAGGTTTGCTCTCAACATATACACCTGACATTAACATGTAGATCAGTTAAACACTGTATCAAAAAAAGAAAACACTTATAAACTCTTCGGCGTACTTTTATTTTAAAAATCCTCTGACATAAATGTAGCTATAGGATTAAATAACCGTCTAATTTGGGGATAAAATTAAGTCTTTGAGTGACTTTTACGTTTCATTCAAATGACGCCATGCTTATACAAAAGTAAATCAATGAGATTTTAATGTAATCTAATTAAATACTGTGTAATTAGACTGCTTTCAAGAAAATTAATTTCCAAAAATACTCTCTAAATTCTTAATTTTGTGTACACTGAATTACAAGCTTTCGCCTTGCGAAATGTATTTGTGGTGATGTCGCTCATTTCCTTTTCATATTCCTCACGGTACGTTTAACATATCCTCAACCCAATTCACACACGTTGATTTTATTGCACTAAATCGGTATATATTTTACTTTACCTGAAAAAAAATATAGTTTAGTAGTTTATATGTTATATAGTATTTTATTTTAAAGTGTTTTTTTCCGCGGTGCTGCGCCTTTAAGGCTTTTGTTTCATAACGAAGAATCCTTCTTTGTATAATATTTTAAAATCTGAAATCTCTATTTTGTTGCACAAACTGACTAAACAATTGATTACAATCAGGGTTGCAAACTTTGGTCAGCTGGCTGGCGTAAGATTTTCAATTCGAGACAAGTCTGCACACGCATTTACATGCATGTAACAGTTTACCTTGTAAATAGTCTGCAGGGTTTGCAATCTACCCCCCAACGATTTTGATGTGGGTACTTTTACGTTTATATTGGAATAATATAGATTTGGTGTAAGATTTTTTTTTTTTTGCGTGACCGTGAAAGTCTGAAAGCGTGTTACACCAGATGCGTGAGATTTGGCATCGCTGATTATTGAGGCTTAGTGACATTTATCCGCATCACAGGCAACTTAACGATATATTTGTTGTATAACTGGATAATGGCGAAGGATTATTATTATTATTGTTCTTGTTAAAAATAATAATAATAACAATAATATATAAGGGGATGTAATTATAAAGTCATTAATTATCTTCATTAACGTTCCAGTTACATCAGAGGCGTCGAAATGCTGTCCAGTTGCCGTAGGATGAGCAGGGCTCTTCGTGAACAACCCTAAAGGTTCTGAATGCTCATTTAGGCAATATAAAACCTAATGAAATAGAACTGTCAGTCCAGTACTCCTATAATCTCTATCGCATCGGCCGATTTACCGATTTAATTCATTTTTACAAGTAAATTGTTACAGCTACGGTTCTCATAATAAAATATACAGCACTTATCTGATTCTAGACAAAAATAAATCATGTTACAATAAATTATCAGCTATTTAATATTTATATAAATAATTTTAACTTCTTACTGTTGGGATGACTACACGATAAAAGTGAAATAATATCAATAAAGGCATTATTTATTTAAAATACCGTATTCAAAGATACGTCTTCGGTTATCCTTATGCGCAAACGCAAACTTTTTCACACGACTAGGTCATATACCTTTTTGATTTCACCAACGGTAAAACTGCATTTTGTGTGTTGACATTAAAGACATGATATGACCGAGCGCTGAGTAGCGCACTGCTTCACCCCAACACCGCCTCCACACACTCACAGACATACACAGACACACACAGACACAGAAACACACAGACACACACAGAGATACACACACAGACATACACAGACACACACAGAGATACACACACACAGACACAAAAACACACAGAGGTACACACACACTGACACACACAGATTCACACATACACACAAAGACACAGATACACACGCAGACACACACGCATAGACAAACACACACAGATACACATAGACACACAGACACACACATAGACACACAGACACACACATAGACACACAGACACACACATAGACACAGTCCCGCTGCTTTCTGTAAACCGGGCACTAGGCTTCCCTAAACACTGCCAGCAGTTAAAAACCTATAGCTGGCTTGGCTGGGCCCCCCATGCTCTTTATCCTGCACTTACACCAATTTAAGTTCAACTAAAGTACTTTTTTGGCTTGGGTGAACATTGCAATGCAATATTGGGAAATAACATCTTTTAGACTAACTGCAGTTTTGCATTATTTGCAATTCTAAATAAAGAGAATAATGAACCAATTATCCCTTTAAAGGGTCCTGGGCTGTGGGTTATAAAACTGAACCAGAACCTGATCAGTCATCCTCAGAACTAAATTTACAGCCACTCCATTCTCTGTCATTCCACCCACTGCTGAAGAACTGCCGGAAATGTATTCATTCCTCCCTGTTCTAGGGCCCTCGGCCGACAGGTATTTTATGTCCTCACCATGGTAATTAATGTATGTTTTAGCCTTCACCTCCTAGTAACCTTCCTGACATGCCTGTTCAGGAACTCAGAATTCCCAGCTATAGAAATATGGTTAATTCTGCGGTGCTGTCGTGGTTCAGACTCCTTATCACAAACCCACAATGGCTACACAGCTGACCCCCTCCACTGCTTCCAGAAGTCTTATCTTTTGTTCTGGGGAGACCTGCTTCCCCTTAAACCTCCTCCTGAACACAAAAATCGAACAAATGCAGCAGCATACGATGGGACGATGAGAAAAGACATCCATCGCATGTCCTGCTGTCATCATGTTACACTGCAGCAATTCTGCAATGAAATGGCTGATGACAGATAGGCAATGACCAAAACGGACCCAAATTACAACTCTGTCTAGTCGTCCTGAAGTGTCCAGTGTGCTTCACCTCCCAAGAGCTTTTCTTTTATTAAACGGCTCCATCTCATATAGTACGCTGCTCTCCGAGTCCCCTGAAGCTCTCTCTAGCTCGGAGCAGCATCTCCTGAGAAACAGGTCTAGTTTCAGGTCAGGTCTTGTAAAGCAGCCTCTTGAACCGGCCACGCTGTGCAGGTGTTTATCCAGCTGCAAGGTCTCAACTGGTCTCCCATCCGCATGTGTCCATTTGGAGGGAACATTTGCAAGATGTGATGTACTGCCAAGCTGGAGTTAAGGTGCCAATTTTTCTTACTCTTCATGCATTTGGATGCAATCTCTCTTTCTCTCCCTCAATTTGGACTTGCCAAGACCTCCAGGTTGCCTGTTTGAATCCTGAAAGACACCGTCCAAAAGACATGTTAATGTGATAAGGTCATGTGATAAGGTCATGTGATGAGGTCATGTGATAAGGTCATGTGATAATGTTGGTTTCACAGCCTCATCTCATCTGCACACCCCATTAACTGGTGTAAAATGAGAAGGGAGGAAAACCCGTCCAACTTTCTCCTTGATTAGCTGATCGTGTTCAATTTTTCCACATTTGTCGTTAATTGCCGGGATTATTTTTCTCGTCTGTTTACGTGTTTCTCCCCTTTGGCCGTGTTTATTTGGGGGGGGCGCCTCATGGGAAAGGAAAGATTTTATTCTCCACTCTGGTGAACTTGAGGTTGAAATGTGTTGACGTCATGGCTGTCCTCCTGTCCTCACGTGTGATAATTTGAATTAATGATTTAATTGGGAAATGCACACAGACAATGAACAATAAGCTGAGCCAAGACAAACCTAAATAGAGTAATACTGGAGATTTTTTTTAATAAAATGGAGACGTGTTAAATGAAGGCGTATCACAGCAGGGATTAGCTTTAATGACAACTGAGGAGAGTATTTGTGCAAGAGTAGAGCAGCCTCCAACTCGCGGCCTGAGCCGACACCCCCAGAGACACCCAACACCTGGATACGTCTCCACCAACTTCCCAGTGTCTTCCCAGTCCAAACTGACGCAAAATGCTATAACGGCATTGGTTCCATTTACAGTTCTCCAAGTAACGGCTGCTTGTTAAAGCCATTAACCCTAAGCCTCTGAAATGTAGTGGGAAAATAAAAAGCTGGGTTTGTCGTCCCCGGAGGAGGACTTGCACCGTGATACTCATCAGGAACGCGAAGGCCAAGAGGTCACCAAAATATTGAATTCCAACATGGCCTTGAGTATGACCAGCGAGTTTTATTGGGGTATTCCTTCTGAGTTCGAATTTTCCCCGAGACACACTTTGCCAAATAAAACTTTACAGCCCAGTCTTAAATAGGCCCTATTTGGTTTGTGCTGTGCCTGATTAGGGAAGATGGATGCGTTACAAGCTATTGCTGGGGACTCTCTGTCTCTCAGGGCATTTAGCTAACAGAAAAACAGACCTCAGATCAGTCTGGAATATGGCTTTTGACTTACAATAAAATTGACTGTCTCTTAATAAAGTGGGTTTTTTTTCCCCCGAGAGCTGCACATCTTAAGCTGAGGCCACATGTTGATCGATTCTAATTATATTTAATTATAATGATTCAACATACTTTTGTCCAAAATGATGTACAAGTATTTCCATTGTTGTGAAAATACCTTCAAAAGTTGTACTTTGTATTTTTGTATGAGTTTGCAGGTAGAGATGGACTTTTTTATCTGTCAATGTTAGAGATTAACAAGAGATTTTACAATGGTTTGGTGGCAAACGTAGCAATTTACGAAGAGAATCCTCAAAGCCTGTATAGGCAGGTATGTTAGAATGACCTTAAAGTGCACTTTTGGTAACTTGCCCTTCACAACAGGGCACTCAAAATAATCAGCTGCCATCTATTTCGCATCTTGAACAAGTGTCGTTATTTTATTTTCTTGTAAATATAGCAACCAATATCTAAGTAGAAATCACATTTTTTAAGAATTAATTTCCTTTTACCTTAATTAACTTCAATCAAATATAGTCACAAAATGCACTTTTCAGCTGCAAGAAAGATTCACTGTCATCATAAACAAAGTAGTTTTTTTTTTTCCAAAGAAGAACTTTTGGTTTTTGTACAAAATGATGATGGAAGTAGGAGCTTGTCATTGTCATAAGCAGGAGGAAGCCTTGGTAACACAGAGAAACAAAATAAGAAACAAATGGCAATAAATTAAAAATAATCGTAGCTGCCTAGCTGACTTCACAAGCCGTTTGCTCGTCCCAGAGTTGGAACACTGAACCTTCCAGGTCTCAGGTAGCTGCTTTAACCACTGAGCCATGATGTAATGAATGACGCTATAATACAAGATGCAATTTAAAAACCCACATTTTAAAAATGCTGCCAAGTTTGCTGGAGACCTTCAGGGTGCACACTGCTCGCAGTTAAATACAGAGCAGGATAGATTTATGAAGTACATTATGACTCACAAGTAGTTTGGGAAGCGTACTTATTAACAACTTAGCCTGCCATGTTAACTGTATTGGGCTTTGCAAAACATACATTAAAAATAAATGAAGAATTTGACGATACAGTTAACAATCCTTTTGGGAAAATTCTTCCAGCGGCGTCATAGAAAAAATGTAGTATAATTTACGATCATAGGGATTCCAGGTGTTTGTTTTCCTGAACCCGAAGCTAATTAGGCCCATTGCTGAGAAATGCATATTCAGCTATTGACATCCTAAGCGATGTAAAGCATAAAACAGTCACATATCATGACATGTTATTTTCGCATTACCATCAAGCTAACTACCGCTGAGTGGTTGTGCTGCTATGCTAACAGTGGTAGGGAAACGATTCCCCCGATGACTGCGTTCTTTGTGGGTCGTCTGGACGCACGATACTCTGTGATGACATCCACAACCAGCTGAGACGGTGTCTCATGTGGCCATGACACCATTATTTTCCACAAGAAAACTTCAGTATCCCAATAAACATGGTCCCATGGAGATATGGGGCCATCAGGCAAAGCAAGTTCGCAAAAGCAACCCAATGGCCATTTGGCCAAAAGAAGCCTTGTTTAAATAACCAGGTACTTTTGCAAATTGAGCATGACAGCTTCACGATGACAGCATTTCTTATACAAAGACATTAGAGAACGCTTTTGATTACTGTTTCAAATCATCAAGCGAGGGAAACTACACGAACTGGCATAATTCTGTTTTAAAGAGCCATGCTGCAGTTCCAGGTGACAGACATGCATCGTCCAGCTCACAATAGTGGGAACCCTAGGCAGAGATGACTAGTATATGTGGCAGGTCCCTAGAAAGACAATGTAAGGCTACCACCCAGCCTGTGTGAATCAGTCGCCCCCAGGACCCCCAGTCACCAACAGCGCGGCCCTGCTGGTGACTCCCATTCTTGTGTCTGACCCCATTATCAGCGCTGCCAATCTCAGCCGCCGTATATTCAGCTCTGGCTGCTTCCTCTGCTTATCAACTGGGCTCACAAGGAGTGGGAAAGTACTGTAATTATGGGATATAAAGCAACAGCACAGGGAAACTCTGAGCCAAGTCCTAGGCTATTAAAAGCAGGCCAAAAAGCAGACTCTCTGGACACTGATTGAAAAAAAACAAATGCCGCATTTAACATCTGACCGTAGCATCCAGACATATTACATTTACCCCGATGAAAGAAAGGAAGAGAGAGAACAAAAACTCTCTCAAGAAGTTGTTTTCATGCATTTACCTGCTGCCACGCCAAACCCTCTGACTGTCTGCCATTAAGAGACTTTGGCCGCTGCCTGACCCACTATCCGGCCGTCGCACCCCAGGGGCTCACGGGTCGCACCCACCCTTTGACACACCGTCGGGTTCGCCCTTCACCATGAACTTACTGACATGCTTGCTCAGAAAAAACTACCACAACAGAGGCACACCCAGATGCAGTCTACGAGGAAATCCACAGACCAACAAGCAGTGTAAACACTGAGCCCAGCATGGCACCCAAATGCAAAATAAGTCCATTTTACATGTTCCTAGTTGCTTTCCATTCAAGGGCCATGACACATTTTACTTGTGTAAAGTACAAAACAGTTCCTGGTCCGATTACTGACAAAATATCAATTTCATCAGTTTCGGGCATATCTGAATGTGTGCTTAGTAAGATAGAGGCCTATTCTATCTACAGTGATTGGTTTTATCCCTGTATCTTGAATATTTTATCTGGGGTGTAAACAAATTAAAAATAAATTATAATAAACACAGTCCACTTTGCATGTGCAATAACAGTTTATGGACACACGGGCTCCTCATACATGTTATCTGCAGCTCAGTGTTTATGTACATGGGTATTTAGGGAAGTTTTAAACCGTATCAGTCGTGATGTAATTAAAATAAGATGTTTATCCATAGAGACAGGTGTTTATCTTGTCCTGCTTGTTTTGATTATGTAACCTTTGACTCCAGTTGGAAATCATCACAAAAATAAGTAAGATGCAAGCAAACAAGGTCTCGTTGGGTAAACAGGCAGGGCTTATATCGAAAATACATTGCGGGGGGGGGCGTGCCGGTGTTCAGCCAGAGCCAGCGTGGTTTCTCACAACCCCCGACTCTTTCCCTGTTCGTCGGAAGAGGAGCTGCTCTTTCACCAGAGGGCGACCGCAGAGGGTAGCGGAAGGAGCTCAGCCTCCACCCAAACCAGACTGGGGGGCTCCCAGTGGACCCAGCAGACTCCGTGTGGGGTCTCGCATGCCGCGCTGGGCCGGCCTATCGGTTTTCAACTTCAGGACGGGAATGCGGCGCAGGTTTGCTCCGCTTGCCAAAACCGCCCACACCCCCCCCGCCTCGCCATACCCCCTACACACACACAGACACACACACACAGACACACACACACACGCAGACACACACAGACACACACACACACATACATACAGACAGACACACACACACAGACACACACACACACACGCAGACACACACAGACACACACACACACACATACATACAGACACACACACGCAGACACACACACACCGCACCACATTCCCCATATCTCCTGCAGGCGGGCATGAGAAGAGCACACATCTTGTGGACTTCCCAAGATTAAAGATTGAGAAAGACAAGACGATTTAACCACTGGAGACTGGAAACTGCAGTGATAAGCATGACTATGCTGACCTAAAAGCACGGAGAGCGGGAACGCACTGGTGAAAATACCATTAGCTAAACCTGAGACCGTCGATGTTCACAATGCAGGGATTCAACTTTGAGCAGCAATCAGGCCTCAGATATGCGTCTCTGTGCATATTCAGAATAATTTCCTTTAACCGGTAACACTTGAGAGTACAAAGAATGTATTAGTATACTCTTACTCAATGCATGAAATAACCAGAATCTAAGTGTTACATACTGTTACATACTGATGCCATGTTTGTTCATCATTGATCAGTCAGAATGGTTCATGCACTTCATGTATTTACTGTAGTAGTTCATGATTTGTACATGAGTAGTAACTGAGTTAGTAAGCTACTTCTGCCCCCCGCAAGTAAAGTGTTACCCTTCGACCTTCTTAACTCATTTAGATACATTGATGAGCAGCATCAGATTTCAAGAGGTATATTCAGTAAAATACAATTTACTACATCTCTCAAAGTTTGTTATGTAGTCGGTAAATCATACGGTGAGCACGGCATTTCTGTCATAGCAAATTATGCTGATTTAAGCCATTTATTATTCATTCCATATGCATAAATCACTGCATGTTGTAGACACAATACCTATTTGAACTAGGAAAGAGTATTCCCTGAGTGTCCAGCCTTGCTACTGAGCCTCAGCTTTTGAATGAGGATTACGGCATGAGCGAGTGTGTTATTCATGGCTGCTTAAACAAACGCTTGGCTTCTGAACAACCGAAAGGCGCCCAGTCTAATGGCAGGCAACACGCACCAACAGCTGTGACCCCCGAGGAACTGCATTATCTGAGATGGCCTCACTTTTGGGTGACGACAGGGATGTCAAATAGCCGCAGTACCCCTCATAGCACCACACCTTTGTACCCAGACCATAATATTTTTGGGTGAAGATCACTTGGCAGTATCATCCTTTACATCGAGCTGGAGAAGGTCCTCGGGATTCCTACTATTGAGCCGTACCACCTGCAGTCCAGACTAGTTTATTCATCTGAAGCTATGCAGCTTCAGGCCTTGCCAGTACTTAGAAGGTTGGGTTGCTGCTGGTAGAGGTGTTAGTGTGGCCAACAGGTTAGCCCATCCTGTGGACGCCAACGTCCAAGTGCAGTGACAGGGACACTGTGCTGTAAAAATGGTGCCTCCCTTCAGATGAAGCGTAAAACCGAGGTCCTGAGTTTCTGAGGTCATCAAAGATCCCTGGGTATCTTTCGAAAGAGTACAGGGTGGTACCCTGATGTCCTGGATAAAATTGCCCAATGTGCCCCTTTCAGAACTGGCCTCCTAATCATCCTCTGTATCTAACTGTTGAACTCTCTCCTGCCCCTTCACCACCTTAGCTACTGTGTGGTGAGCGTACTGGTGCAGACCGGCTGCCGTCACATCGTCCAGGTGGGCTGTGGTTGAAGTGGCTCCACAATAGTTCTGTAAATCGTTCTTGGGTGTGTTCGTTTCTCAACCTACTGGAAAAATGGAAATCTTATATGATGCTTCAGAAGGTCCCACAGATTCACACAGAGCCTCTATCCAGCACTTGTGGGGAGAACAACAAGGAAACCTTACTGCAGGGTGTGCAACATGGACGTGAACCACAAAACACATAGTCGTCTTGGTGAGATTAGGATCCCCAGTTATGGCCTTATTGCCTTGTCACAGTGTTGACTGCTCATAATTTAGATTGACTAATTTATCAGATACAACATACTTTTGTCCAAAATGATGTACAAACGATGATCGCAGCCAACGTTCCTGGCGCAATTAGGGTTAGGGGCCCAAATGGTGATATGATTTTTCTGTGTGGTTTTAGCCCACAGCTTTGCAGTCATAGGTACAGATCACTCACACACCAGCCCATGTAGTAAAATCATCTATCCTTTTGTTAAATGATGTTATAAGAACTTCAGAATTTCTTCCAGACTGGTATCCTTGTAGACGCAAAGCATAGAAGTTAATCATAATCAGCCGTTAAAGTACTGGCTTGTTTTCCATTTACCCTGGACCTATAAATAAATGACAGTTTACCTTTGATAGATATACCATCTTTGTTAGGCGTCTTCATTATATGTAAGAACTGTACCCAATAAATGTAACAGGAGTGAAAGACATGCAGAATGAAATGGTGTCATTTACTCTGGCATCTGGAGACCCTCAGAATGGTGGTGGTTGTCAGAACAGTCAGTCAAACATCTCAGCGTGGCTAATCAGCCTCAGACGAATGATCCCTCTCACCAGCGAATCAGCTCCGCGCTCGAGTTCCCCTGCCTCTCGCCAACCCAAACAGGTTTGAGGGAACAGGCTTGTTTACTTTCACGTTTGCACAATTTGGTGTGATTTCAGAGGAGTGAATGTAACTGTAATTAAGCTGGCCCCATCTTTTAGTTCTCCTCTCTCTGCCCCAGTGTCTGACTCCTTCCGAAAACGGGCGCATCGAGCCAGCCGCTCCCCTGCGCCCACAACACGGATCCAAATCTGGCCGGCAGCTCAGCACACGAGCCTGACCATATCCTTCACCTTCTTCCTTCTCTTTAATGAAACCAACTTCCTGTATTAGAAGATACATCAGTGGTTATTCAGGAGCACTGGTAAAGATAACAGAAGCAGCAAGTGTGTTTTAACACTTAATTGAAAAAGTTAGTAAGTTTATATTTATCATTTACAATGATAAATAAATAAGTACCATTGGGCACCCGACTACCTCAGTATTTAATCTCACCCTGAATGACCAAATGGATAAGATCAGGCCTGGTCAATAGGGACACCAAAGTCTGCGAGTGTCACAGACTCACTCAAGCACATGAAATGACGAAGAGTGCCATCTGAATACTGGCCTTCAGGTAACATTTTTGACAGTTCGGTCATATTCTTCATATATCTGAAATTATATTTTGGGGAGCTGAGGTCAGTTTCAAGCAATGTGATGCCAAGACTTCCCAAGCTCCGTTTAATGAACGTTTTACGACATGAAACAAATGAACAAAACAACAGAACAAACGGTTAAGGACCGTCTCAGATCGCTTCCATGGAGATGGCATAAACAAACAAGTTTTGTCTCATAGGGTCTTATTTGTTTGCTTGTGACATTTTTATTGGGAACTTATGAGATGAATGCTTACACCATGGCACTTATGCCAGGCACTGTGCCCGCGGCCTAACCAGCTGCAGATCGCCCTGTGCTGCATGTCAGCGTGCCTGACGCGGCTCAAGGGCAACAAGGGAAAAAAAAAGAACGTCCTCTATTGTTTTATTTATTTCTCTTACTTTCATCTGTAAACTGTTCTAAATTGCTTTTTTTGGGACAAACCTACACATTCCCGTCGGTATAATTTGAGACAGAACCGCTTACGTCGGAGATCAGAAAGCTTTGCTCTGTCTACGTTGGGCCTATTTTGGGCTGCATGTTCGCCACATGAAACAATGGGAACCTTAGTGTGGGAATTGCGAGGATTTCTGTGATTAAACGACAGGGATGCAGGGTATGGGCGGCCCACACATGCCGGTACAGACGTCTGCTGAATAGACGTCCCTAAAAGCAAGAGGAGTGACATGGGCAGGCTGTCTGTGGACACCGGCATCATGCAGCAGCTAATAGCCCAGGGCTGGCCACTGCAATCTAAGATGTAACACTTTATCGTCATTGTAAACATGCATTGAAATTCCGTGTAGCAGTTCTCATGCTAAAAATCAGCCATTTGGACAAGAATACTCCACATTGCCAAGATAATTATCAAAAGGCACAGTGGTGGGAATGTGTAAGTAAAATTAATACATAATTAATAAATTATAGTAAGTAGAATGAGTGAATTAAAATAATTTACATAATTGAAATGTGAGCAGCAATGTTCAATAAGTAGCAGCAATGGGTAAAATAATTTGGAACAATTGCTTTCCGTTGAAATTTTGACATCCCTGCTAAACTTGTGTTGGTTAGTAGGTAACCAGCAGTAGTTCTTTGAGCAGATCTATGACTCCTAGTAGCCAGAGTTGTAGCACACTGTGAGTCAATGTTGCTGTAATGAGGCTAACAGGTGTGTTTCAGCAGTCATGTGTGCTAATGTACAGAATTCAGACCTCCGGCATGCAGATGTTTACCTCTGGGAAACACCTGCATGTTGTGTGTTTTCTCAATGCCTCACATGGAGTAGTCAGCATGAGGTCTGTAGGTCATAAATCCATTGACAGGTCTGGAACCCACAGTAGTGTAATAGTCTACACCTTTTTAACTCACATTGTGTTTTATAAACGTTTGATTACAAAATATATATTGAATTTAGAATATATGAAAGTATAGGTAACACTTTGTATGAATGCCATGTCTATAAGAATCTATGAACACCTTCACGGCACATTATAATGCATTCATAAAGCATCATAAACACGGCTATAAATATTTATCAAAAGGCATAACACATTATAGCCATGTTTATTATGCATTATGAATGCTCTATGAAGCTCTCATCTATAATGCACTATAGATATCTTTGCAATGCAGTACAAAGCATGTGTAAATTTGTATACTGACCATTATAATACATTATGAAAGTATCTACAGTGCGTTATAGATGAGAGCTTCATTGGAGCTTATGAAGTATTATAATCAACATTATAATGCCTTATTACTGTCAATAGAAATAATGCTTTATTAATTCTTATACCAAACATTATAATGCATTATGAAGGTATCTATAGTGCATTATACATGACAGCTTTAAGTAAAGTGTTACCAAAGTATAAATTTAATTTGCCTAAAAAAGTATATGAAAATGATT
Source organism: Mormyrops boulengeri (assembly GCA_026781065.1). NCBI lineage: Eukaryota > Metazoa > Chordata > Actinopteri > Osteoglossiformes > Mormyridae > Mormyrops > Mormyrops boulengeri. The sequence continues at coordinate 9,882,506 of JAODLD010000008.1, forward strand.
GATATACGCAATAAGTTGTATAGGCAAATGCAAGAGTCATCTAAAATATATCAAATTTTTACACATTCAGGAAAAAGAAAAAAGAAGAAAAAGCGAAAAACTTTTTCAGGTCTTCGTAACAGGAATCTGCATATTAAGGCAAATGACTGGTTGCAAGTAGATAATTTTAACTTCATAAATGTACAGTACATAATTCCAAATTACCTGAAGCTTGTTTTTTTATATTAAGGTTACAAAACAAAATAATTATTGCTATTAAAGTCTACATCAAAATCGTGATTTGCAAAATCATAAATAATTTACTGTTCACAAGGATTAGTCAGACAGTCAGTCAGAGTTGAACTTAAAGCTTGTTCTGTGGGCAGAGATACAAAGTAACCTCGCTAATGCGCGCACCTTGTGTGGAGCGCCGCTCTCAAAGTTTTTCAATTCTAATTATTTTCTCTGACATTTAAACAAGTCGTCCAGTGAAGTATTTCCACTTTAGCCGTAATAGCAAACATTCAAGCCACGGACCTCAGACTGACCCTTTCCCCACCGCGCTACACACTCAATAACACGGCCGCACCACGCCACGATAAATAATTACACCGCAGACGTGGTGAAAAATGTTCCACCTCTTGCAAGGGGGCGGAAACCCCGACATTTTTATACGGCCTACCTGAGGTCACTCCGTGTGGCCCATTTGGAATCCGTGACCGCAGCCCCCCCTCCTCCCCATTTTTCATTACAGGTAAGATACGTTCGCCTAGCAACCCGTCAGGCCATGGCAACGCGAAACGGGGCTTTGCAGCTGCCCGTGTTATCAGCTTAAAAGGGCCCACCGGGCTCATTCTCTTAATCTTCCCTTGGGTATCCTTCCGTGTTGAGGAGCAGTTTTGCCAGTGATGAATCATAGTTTTAAGTGCTTCGCTGATCACAGGACCACCAAAATGTTACATTTAGTCTCCGGTACTGCGGCTACATATTTACCTTAATCCCAAACACCTGTGGGAAAAGGGACATAACTCTGGGGGGGTTTATTTGTCAGGTTCTGAAGAGGTTATTTTTCTGACCGTAAACAGGGAAAATTCCGCGGAAGAGGAAACAGAAATTTATTTAATGAACTTTTCTCCCAAAGTAGTGTCATAAAAGTAGGAATGCAGTGTCAAGACATCTTAGGATGTAAAAAGGGAATTTCAGCCAATGTTTAATGAAACAGCTATATTCAGCTTCAATTTAATCCAACTATAGTCTTGCCACTCATCATAATGTCATCATAAAGCTTCTGTTTCAAAGTTGAAACAACCTGCACTAAAGAGCGGAAACTTAATCTATGGAAACTGCTTTTGACCAGTCGTTAAATCAAACTTACATGTTATATTATAGTTTTGTATTTTATTCTATTTCAAAAGAGGTCAAAATGTTTTAATATTCAGTAAATGAAAATTTCATGCTTTATTAAATCATCGTATTGGATTTTAGGTTATTCCTTACTGTCTGTTTTATATGGAACTAAAACTCACAGCTGCATAAAATTCAGGAATGATTTTGCTTGTCTTAGATTTTCAAAATTAAGACCAGGCTAAAGTTCCATGAACTGTCCAAAAATAAGGCCACATTGATTCAAGTCTTTTAACAGATCAGCAACATTTTTAAACCATTTGAAAATCATAATTACTATAATTATTAGTAGCCTGTTAGTCTTCTAAACATATCCTAATTTAGGATATCTGTATGATTATTGTTATGGACTATTTGCAGACTGTGCAGAGATCCTAAGTCCGGATTTTGTTTAAACCAGTAAGTAAAACTGTTACATGTTTACAGATATTTCAATATGACCATATTACTTACAGATCACGTTGAATCAATGTTTGGTTATCATGAAACCATATTATTTGTAGTTTATTGACAACAGTATATTTAGTCAATTTTAAAACACATTTGTGTATATTTGTCCAGATAAATAATTTCTTCCTCTCATGTACCTAATATAAAACAAATATTCTCAACTCTTGAAATACTTACCATACTGGAGTTCTTAAAGTACTGTACTTTTTAAAATTAAATTATATATCCTATATAAAAACCGACTTAAAAGGTTATGCTTTGTCTAGAAGTCCTTCTGAAAGATTTAATAGTAGTACCAGGCGTGTTTCAAGAATGCGATGTTTTTGTGACCAGGACCTGTTTATCCTGTACATAAATACTTACAGTTACCTTTAACCTAGAAAAAAATAGGCACTACATTTTTTATATTGAAAAATGCTGCAGTTACGGAAACTGAAAGATTTTGTTATATCTAGTAACATTTTATCATTTACTGTAAGTTAATTTTAAAATTAATGTTCCAGTTATTTCCCTCAAATCTGTAACTGTATGTTCTTTCTTGGCTTTTTTATATAAATTTTAGATTTAAAAAAACCTCCCCAAACTGTGACTGCATCTTCTTATACCATTTGCCTATTTACAAATAAATATTCATGTATTATATTAGCTGCATGTTGCAGGGAGACCTCAAGTGAGAGGTGGAGATTTTTTTCCCAAATGCAGGACAAGCAGAGAGTCGGCTGCAGTGCCTTCCACATTTCTTGTACCGAGATGTCGATTGAAGCACACATGTCGGACAGCTTCTGCAGTGCAAAAGGCTGTGATGGTACAATATGCCTTTGATGTGCGTGTGTGTGTCTGTGTGTGTGCGCGTGTTGTGTATCAAACATCTGCTGGCGGCTGGATGTTTGACGATGCCGGGAGATGCCTTTTGGGTTTCCGCCTCGCATGTTTTACAGATCATTACTACATAGTCCTTTGTCACACTTACCTCCCCCTGTCACTCAAGTGACTGGCCACTGATTCTGCACCATGACATTCACCTCTAAGAGTCTAGCTACACCGTGGACACATGAACATGACTTGCAAATATACTTCAGGAGCTGTGGAACAGGTACTGTGGAAAAGCAGACATAAACGCAAGTTGTTCTGGACTCCTTGTCGAATTTTAAATTTTCCAACTTTGTGTCTCAGCTGGAGCAAAAGCAACAGTGGAGCGATATGTTAAATGCCTGCATTAATTTTCCCTCAAATATTGAACCATCACCAAGGAAGTCTTGTAATACTAACAGGGAAAATATTAAATATGACTCCTGAAGTATGTCACTATTACGCACAGCAGGGTGCTCACTGGATCAAAACCGGACTCCGTTATGAAAGGACTGAGTTTCCTGTTAGATGACAGGGACATGATCACTGACAGCCGATGCTCTACATGGGTAATTCATGTCCCAGCAACATAAGAGGAAGCAGACCGAGCCCACAGTTCTACACGCTCAACATGCTTTTTGCATTTTTTCAAAATTTTTTCCAAATGCCTTTGAAAATGCAATCCTTACTTTTTTGAATCAATAACCATACACAGACCAGCTCAGATTTTATCGGAGAAAAAATTATCTCCCATTGCAATGAAAAATAAGTACAAGCAATACAAGTAAAAATTTTTAAGTACACACAATTTAATTTATACATGTGTATTTTCTTAAGGGACTCCCGCTGGAAATAAACAGCTCTCTGGAACCTTTAATTATAGTGAAATTTTAGTCCCTTCCCTGGAATGAAGGAGTTTCAGAAACAGCTGCGGTGGTTGCTGATTATTTAATAACACGTTGATAAACATGGCTATCAATCAACCGCCCTGCCATACCTTTCAATTCATGGGGATCGCTAAGCAGTCTGAGCTGCTGACTCTCTCATTTAAGGTGCCAGTGGGATTAGCTTCCAGGCCGGAGATCCTACCTTAGGTAACACGACCTGCTCTGGTGCTTCCAGAACAAGGCTGAGGATGCATCGCTATGCTGGCTGCAGACAGGTCCTTTGGAATGACATCACATTTTGTCACATCACATGTTCCGGCAAAGACGTGTATCTGTATATTTCCCACAGGGATCCCCCCAGAATGAATAAACCCTACCACACTCCATGTTCATCCCCACAGTAAACAGAGCTGAAGTCCATTCTGGTGCTTCATAACGTGTTTTGGATGCGTATACATGTGCTATGTGTGTTTTCCCAGATAGAAGCTATTTGAATGAGTCAAATCAAATGAAATGCTTGGAATGAAGGGGTCACGATATTTTGGAGATAGAGAAACAGAGCAGCTATTTTTGTGAAAACCTCCGCACTCAAATGGAAGAACAACAGCCATCAAATACTCGAGGTGAACGTCTAGCAGTCTGCGTGGGACGTATCTTCCAGGTTCTGCACATAGGCGAGCAGTGATGCTAGGTGTGGACACTGTGACATAGACCAGCGAGAAGTTCATATAAAAGCAGGTTAAACCGGGTTCACTTAGAGTCACACCCATAAAACACTCCTGGAGAAAAAAAAAATGGTTTGCACAGCAGAAAGTTTGAACATATGTTTGGTTTATACACGTTCATGGGTTTTGTCAAGCATGGTGTAAGGTTAGTACTTGACAATGCAGATGCTAGATTACTATTGTCACAGTCGAGCACATACTTTTCATACTTGTATGTTCCATACAGTTCTGAAACTATTTGGCATAAAAATGTAAAAATACACACTTTTGACATTGCATTGAAACAGACTTTTATTTATGTCTGATACCTCTTTCATAGTAAAACAGTGAGATTCATACAGACGGCGCACAGAAGCAGATAAACTAGTCAAATCCAAAAATGTACAGGAGCAAAGCTGATAAAGCAACACATTTGCAGAGTTTTATTGTTCCAAATCTTCTCCACTTCTTACTCTTATCCTTCCTGGTATCGTAGCACAAAAAGGCCCTGGAAGTCTGTATAAAGTCGGTCACCTGATGCAAAGAGAATAAGGATGAACACAGAAATACAACGACACATTTCACTTTAGTGATTTAATAGAAAGAAAGCTTATAATAGATGTTCGGATTAAAATAGGATTATATGTGGCTGCTGATGTTATATACATGGACTATAAAACATTACAGATAGTTTTAGGACTACAAACATAATCCCTTTTGTAACATGTATTCATAGGTAGTGTGTAGTGATCACCAACCGTGTGTTTTATGTCTGTCTGGGATCTTCACCAAACTGGTCCTAAATTAACCCCCCGGAAGATACACCAATATGAATGAAAAGTGTCGAAAGCCAAATGGACCGGCCTACACCATACTCTACACTACTGTGTTTTGTTGGGACCTAAACATGGGGGGGTTGGGGGTCAATTCATGACTTTCAAACAATTTCAAACAAAACGGGGCCTGCGAATTGCAAAGATCCCTGGATGAAAGAGCTGCCGGCATGTCTCGTGAAGGCGTGGGTGAATGCGACAGGGAGCGGTGCAGCTGCGATTGAGCTTACTAAATGCGACCTATCCTGTTTCATTCAGTGGCAGATTGATTTTCAAGTAACAAAAACCCACTCTTGCGCCAAGCAGCTTTTTCTGGGGAATGGCACCTTTATGGGGGAATTTCTCCAAAGACACTGATGAGCAATTTGACCTCCTGCAAGCTGTGTTTTTCATGGAGATTTGTGCCACTTCCCCTTGAGTTTACATCTGACCAAGGGCCAATCTCAGCCTAGTATCAATCTCAGCACTGTCCTGTGGCTCTTTTTACATTTTTCCACTTCTATTGTTATAGACCAGGCAGCGGAAAGAGACCTGGGCAGGTGGAAGCAGAAAGCCTCTGGATGCTCTCAAACCAGGCAGCCCGTGAAACTCACTAAGCCTGGGCTCCGGCCTGAAACCAAGACCCATCCTTCGAGGGTCCGTCTGACAGCTCGAAACGCTGCCCTCCATCACACTGCAGGACCGCAGAAACCAAGACAGATGAACGTCACTCGACTCAGGAAGTTGTAATCCCTTTGCACTGGCATCACTACCCTTTTACGCAGGGCAGAAACCACATGGTGCCGTTTTATGTTTACCTGAAATGAAATGAATAGGAACAAATAAACCTCAACAGAATAATTCAATCCAGGGCCTTCAGTTGTGTCCAGATCCAGTCATGTGCCGATGATCCAGCACTTGACCCGGTCTAACACTTACTGACATCTCCCTGAAGCCAATGCCCCTCTGTTGGGATGAACGTTATCGATGTTCTTCATTTGTTAAAGGTGAATTACATGAAAAGATTTTTTCACCAAGGCTTTTAGTTAACTGCTCACTTGATGACCTTTGGGTCTGTCTGTTTACTTGCAGTGATGTAGGCCTGTTAAATGGGGCCGTACTCAGCATCTCCAGCCCAGCCAAATCCTGCGTGCCGGCGGCTAGGGCCAGACTGTGCTCTTTCTGTAGCACTCCAACAGCCTGAGACAGACTGCCCTGACGCCCACTCACCCCAAACCACAATCATAAACTCCGCGCCAGCTGCCTCCACGTCACATAATGCCAGTTTGATATGATGCATCGCCAGGACTCCCAGCACTCAGGAACTATGTTCCTTTTCTTTCCCACTTGTCTCCTTGTGATCCAAAGACTGAGCCAATCGCACCCCAGGCCTGAATCAGATTCTTACAATCAATTACCAGGCACAGAAGATACAACCCAGTTCAGCAAAACAAGCAATCAAACCAAGGGCCGGTAAGAGGGCTTGTTCCTTGGCATGCCCCCCCACCCCACCCCCCAGCACCAGTCTCCTCCCACAAACCCAATTAGCGGTCAGTCGTAGGTGGGTGCTTTCTGGATTAAAA
>JAODLD010000008.1:9889273-9920305 GCA_026781065.1 Mormyrops boulengeri
TTGTGGGGGTGTGTCGTTATAAAAAACACCGGTGCTCATTGCCCCACACAAAAAAAAAAACCCCCACACAACCCTCCACCGTGGGGGGGGGGGGGGGGGGGGACACGTTTCCTACTGTAATTTTTATTGCTTATATCCATCTCTACAGAAAAAGGGCGATTTTAGCAGGCAGATGAGCGTTTCTCCTTTGCGTTCCCTTCCTGCATATTAACTGCCTGCAAAAAAGAGAGATGAGGTTGTACAGCTTCCGGTAGGACTTGCGCCTGTAAGTTGTTTTTTTTTTGCTGGACCTATAATGACGAGAATAGGATGCTTAGCAGCTGAAGAGGCGAACAAACAAAGTGCAATCGTTTCCCTGAGCGTATCCCTAAGCACGTGCTGTGATTACGCTTTTATGGGAAGAAATGATACTGAAGCGAATGTTTTCAAACGTAGTCTAGGTCTCAATTATAATTAGTGCTGTGGACAGCGCCTTCAGACAAACTGGGATTAACCTCTTAGGAGCGACCGATAACTTCTCTGGTTAACCTTTTCCTTCTAGTAGAAATAAAGAAAGAAATTATTGCTTTTGGTCAACCTGATTGTTTGTATACCTGTTGGCTGTTCACACACTTAAGAAAAGGCTGCAATATTGCAATGGCAATAAAACATTCATTTTCAAGAAGAAAACAACGACAGATTGTTAAAACGTGACAGGCCTATTATTTAATTTATTTATCTTATTTAAGCACTAAGGGGAGTGTCACAAGGAACACTTGTTGGCTTTATGTGTGGCAATACATCTTGCTAGAATAACAAGAGCCAAAATCAGCGGGGACAAAGCCCACCCTGACAACAACGTCTTTACCAGGCTGAGGTCTGGGAAGCGGTTCTGCTGTCTCTCGGTGGAAATTGAGAGTCGCAGAAGGAGCTTTACCCTTAAGCTATAACATTACTTAATATTTAATCGACAGTGATAATTCAACAGTTGCTCCTTATATACGCGCCTCGCACTTCATTCGAATTGCGTTTCGCATCTCTGGTCTTTTTTCCAATGTAACTTTCTGGTCCTTATTTGTTACATTCAGGTATTTATTACATTGTTACTTTTTATGTATTATTGCATTGACAATTATTATTATGCCGGAATTTCCCACCTTGCATTTCATTGGAGGTTATTTGACAAAACATTTTAATCCCTTGAATCATTAAGAAAGATGACATGAAATCTTTCAACTACGTTACCGTTTTATTTTGGTAAAGGTGCTGTGTAACGGAGTTGCCGTGTAACTTAGTTCTCTTGCAAACCATGGCATTAACCGCAATCTCCTGCATGACATATACTATGTTCTAGAAGAGCTTGTTATTGGTAGCAGAAGTTTCTTTAGGGGGCATTAAATAATGTTTGGGATACATGTTCGCTATTCGTGAGATTGATTCGCCTACGGCTTACGATTCATTAATGTACAGGCTTACACAGTGTATATGTTTGCTGCACTGTGTTAATGATCCATAAAAACAGCTGATGGTTTAGACAAAACAGTCTTTCACCTGTTACTTGTTTATCACCTCAGTAAGTTCTGTTCTGTTATGATAATTGCTCTTTCAGCAATTAAAAGTATCATACAAATTAATTATAATGATTTGAAATTGATTTGCGATCGTAGTTCTACGTATTCCTTGTATTTCTGCATGAAATTATTCCCAGGAAATTAACGTGAAAAACAGGCAAGCTCCCGTATTAAACTGCATTATAACATAGGCTGATTACAAATCCAGTTAAGCTGGAATTTCTGTCTCATTCCTAACAATTGCTCGATAATTACTTATCCATTGTTTTAATTGTACTTTTCTGAATTGTTTTGCACCGAAAATTTTAAAAGTCTGTAATCTTTTTACACAAGAAATATTAAACAATGTGGAAAATAACATTCCTACAAAGTATGGAAAACAGCATTTATGCCTATAAAACAGTTAGAAACAGGCTATAATTTTATTATGCATATATTTGGATCAAACATTAAGATACAGTACTGAAAATGCAAATCAGTTTTAAAAATCAGTTGTGATTAACTGCATTAAAATTTAGATGGAATGGAATAAAATTTTGAAACACAAATCAGTTTCCTCTCGGGAAGCGCTCAAATCCGGGCCGGTATTCCTGGTCAGGAAGGTTATAAAACGTCCTCATTTTCAATATTTATTAACAGAAATTTAATGTTTATTGTTGTATTGAAATTTCATATTTCTTGGACTTACAATTAAAATTTTTGTTTGTTTAAAATTATAATAATACAATATTATCACATTACTGGGTAGTGAGTTTATTGTTTTGATGAAAGCCTTTGAAATATTACAAACACAGACAAATAGCAATGTTTTAAGGACTGAAAACATGCATGACTTGTTCGTTTCTTTAAAACGAAAGCAACACTATACAGTATTTCTCCATTATGTTATTTTTCATCATTTCATATAATTGTTCCCTCGGGTATCCGATAATATAGCCCAAAACAGCAACACAAGCAAATCCTCTGATCTTTTTGTTGTTTAATATTCCGTTTAAATGTTTTTAAATTCCGTAAATACATGTGTGAGAACGCATTTAGCGTTTCACTGGGGTTTTTAGGAGTCTGTAATCGAGTTGCGAAGAAAAAAATATCAGCGTAAATATCAATCCACGTATATAAGAGAAAAGCCAAATACCAAATACCAGCCAGTACCAGCTTTATGAGTTATATAGCCAATTAGTTTCACACGTTTTTAAAGACGTTTGCATTAGGTGCTAGCCTATATTAAACGATTTATTTCTGGCAAATAGCGTTTGTCCTAAAAAAAACAACAACAAGAACTCAGATATAACTGTGTCCTCACCTATCATTTAGCTTGTATTGTACATTGGTATTGGTATTTTAATCAATTCACTTAGATAAAACGTTTTGCATTTATGCATTTACTAATATTCATTTAACCGTATTTCTATTAGATATTGTGCGAAATATTAATCCTATGACCTGTTTAAAATGTTAGCAGTCAAAATAAGCGTCCAAAGGTGCAAAATATTCGAACTAGCTGCGCAGGCTCCCAAAATCAAACCCGGGTTTCTATTTACGCTTGAGCAAGTAGTACATAGTAATATTCGTTCAAATGCCCCGATATAGACCAGTGAATGGGCCTATGGCGACAATCGCCAGAAATATTAAAAAGTCGTAAAGGACAATTTCGGCGCTGTTGATTACACGAGACGGTGGGTCTCACATCTACACAGTTCAAATCAATCTAGCAGCTGAATGAGTGCAATCAGTGGTCTGTTTGTAATCCCATCCATTTTCATTAACATAAACACCACTTGAACAAAAATATACACGGCCACCTACGAAGTAAAAGAAAGTGATGAGGAAGTACCCTTTTCTGTTTTATACTGTTTTCAATTAAACGACAATGTTGTAGCGATGATGCATGTAGCAAAGGCTCTGCTTGTGTGTTGGACCTAAATTGACCCCATTCTCTTTCTAATACACCAAGAATGTGCAGACTTGACGAAAACTCATAAAATATGGCGACTGATAAAAGATTAAGACGCTGAGATATGCGGTGTCTTAATTGCGTTTATTGGTCTTGGAGAACCAGTGACTGAATAGTGGGCGTTACCACAATAGGTCACGTCAATAACCGTGAATTATTATAACGCATCACATTTGTGTAGGTAAAATTAATAGCATATTGTACACATACCAAAAAGGACGCATGGCATAAATACATAGTAATAAATAACACTTAATTAAAATTATTTTCATTTTGTGATGAATATTCAGCAGCAAAACTAGTTTTACTATAGTTTTAAAATGAAGAGGATGGTGTCTAAATGTAATATATTTCATTGTGATAATTTAACGGTCAACTATAAACCATTAAACGATTATTAATCGTCGTTACTTTTAATGTTGCCATGCCTCTTACTGCACAAGAAATAGACTCTGGGTTAAAAAGAAACTGAATCAGATGCAGGTGTCCTGTTTGTATTTACGTTTGCACCGAGTTTCGCGAATTTAAATTAGCTTATCAAATTCTTATGTTGGTGTCCAAACGGACCCGTCTTTTCGTTTGATTTTATCCGCTAATTGTATTTTCGTTGCAACATTTCATTTCGTTTCGAAAGTCTGTTATTTCACATTTCATTATTTATGTCATTCGCGATGAATAATTCAGGGTGTTCTGCCGTTATTCAGACATCCTAAGTAACGAATAGCGAACATGTATCCCAAACATTTAACGCATTGTACCTATTCCAAGACAGGACCCTCCGTCATATTTTTATACCTATACAATCCTTTTTATCATTACGTTTTTCCAGATAGATCCCGTCTTGCCTTAGCTCGCATTTTATCACATTTACCTTAAACGCATATTCGTAAGTTAAACAGCAATTTCCTACAAGCGCCCCCCTTCCTATCATAACCTTGGTATATGTAATCAGTTCGATTTGTAGACAAATAACAACCATATATACCTGCATCTATCCCTTGATAATTCACGTAGTTATATCACAATTATCACATCATGTATTTTATTTATAGGACAATTACCTCAAACATAAATTTGAAACGGAATAAGATAAAATAAACCGAACAGGGTCCACAGAACTCCAGTTTAGCCTGTCAGCTAACGCGCCCACCATAACCACGTTTTCTGTGTGTGTTTAAAAAATTCATTATCGACTAATAGGCCTACTGTCAATAATAGCGTTAGGTAAAAAATACCAGAAATAGGATGCCGTTCCAAATTATTTGTTTGTTTAAACTGTTTACATATATAGGCCTTAACAGAGTGAATAACTTTTTTGTGTATTTTTACGTAGTAATTATACGGAACTGGAAGTTGATGAAGCTGGATAGTTTTGTTGACACCACACTACCAAGCGTCAGCTAACAAGGTGTGGTGTCCATAAACGAAATCACACTTATGACAGGAGTACTTTAAACTGTAGCATAACTGCACTGAAAGAAAACCAAGCCACTGACTAAGGTTGTGGACGAACTTATAATTACATTCTATGCCCAAAACAAAACAACTTAGACAAAGTGTAGGTGGGTTCAGCCGTACTGCGTTTGGCACTGATTGTAGTTAAACGTGTGCCCATTCTCAGAGAGACAATTGTCTGTCGTCGCTTAAATCCAGGCTTGGTGCATGTAAAAAAAAAGAAGAAATCATTTAAATGTAGGTAACTGAAAACGTGTATAAACTCGAGGCGGAATTGTCATAAAATTCCCAAAACACATATAGCAACTGAATAATATAGCTGTGCATTATGTACAGAATTGCGGAGAATGTCTAATATTTTTCTTTATATCTGGGAAACAAATAACATGTAGGTGCACGTGTCAAAGCTTTATTGATCTTTGGAGCCAGTCATATAACGTCGTGATTTTATATGCCTAGTGTTTTCGGTTTAAACCTTACATATATAAGGAGATTAAGGTAAAATAACCCTTGAATAAAAATAGCACACAGGCAACATGGGGTCAGCTCGGTTGTTTTAAACCATTGCCCGCGTTTGTGACTAGCACAGAGAAAGTCACATGGTGAAGAATCCTCCGGGCGAAGCGGCTGTGAATTCCGAGGGATGCAACGCTGTCAAATATTTCATTGAAAGACGTCATGGAAAATGTGCGCGCATAACGGTCAGGGCCAACTGGAACGAACTAAACACGAAACGTAAAGACAAAAGGAGAATAATTTAGTTGCGGCCATAAAAATCCGTCCTCATAACTTTATTACCACTGACCAAATGTATACTTTTGTGGGTTTCTAGGAACAGCTAAAACTGCACACCTTCCTTCCTTTAATAACATTCAGAAGGTGTAAATCTGAGTGAAGGCTTGCTTCTGCCATAACACAGATTAAACTAGACGCCATATTTTATACATCCAACAACTGAAGGAGCTGGGCGGCGTTTTCTGAAATTACCGCAACAAAATTAGTCATGGCGGTTGAATCGAATCACATCTTCAGCTAGTATCATGAATAAACCGGAAACAAATTTATGATACTTCTTGTTACAGTACTCCTTTGGATAACGATTTGATATACGTTGATTTGGGAAAATGTTATTTAAATCCAAAAATACTGAAAATAAGGGAACTAGCAATACTCTATAAAGTCAATTTAAAATAATAAAACTTGTGTGGCAGTACTGTTATTTATTGGTACTCCGCAAATACCGTAATTGGTACTCCACATATACCGTAAGTTGCCGTGCAGAGTGACCATAAAACGCTACGCTGTTCTGCCAACACCTTTGACAGGGAACATTTACTCGGTAACAACATGCCAGTCTTCTTTTTTCCACTTTACCACGCTGCAGAATTACTCATGTCACTCCGTCGTCTGGATTGTGTTTAAGGATCAATTCGAAGAATACGTTTGTATTTTAGTGCATGTTGGATCAGTAGAGTGCTGAAGGCGGGCAACTGAGAAAGAGAGCTGGATACTTGCCGGTATGGTGTGTAGGAACAAGCCTATGCTTGGAATGAAGTCATCAACGTTAATTAAACGCAGAGGAGAGTAGGCTGGCGCGCGCCTCTCCTCCGTTGCGCAGTGGGTGGTCCGTTCCTCTGATAAATTTGTGGGCCCCCATCCAACCGGGCGCCCGCTGTACCGGCTGGTTAAAACAATACTACCTATATACACTTCTGTTCTTGGGTTACTAATTCAGAATCTCCATTGCCAAACCTTCAACGTACAAAGTTCATGAAGTAGATTGGTACAATTAGATTTTATTCCCTTTGAGGCAATACATCTTAAATAATAAAATACACTACGTTGAAAATGTGAAAACGCGTATTTTCAATAAACATACATTGTTAATGCAACTGTTTGCGATCATTTAGGTAACATATAATAAAACAACAACCGTAATCGATTGCAGAAGAATATATAGGCCTATATTTTCTAATATGATAATAACCATTGAATAAAACGATTGTTTACCATATTTGTATGAAATTAAAATGTACTGATGCAATTTGATAATAGTGGAACGATCTCATGTAACCTAATTCACAGTTTAAGTTTTTTTTCTGCAGCTTTAAAATTCGTAACCACTCTTCTGACAACAACCTGAAAATATAGCTTTACTAAATTTATCGTTTTAATCGGTAACCTATAGTTTTCAGGTTTAAATTCTCACAACAGTTAGCATGTCCCTAAACGAGTTGACCAAAAGGTCTATCCTCAAAGCAACAAAACAGACTAGCTTTGTATCGGGTTTGTTAATCTAGGACTCTGTGTTAGTTAATTAATTACGACATACCATTCTCAGCTAATTATAGTAAATAATGTTTTGTTTAATATTTAGCATTATGCTAATGCACACAACACAGCTCTGAGCGCGTTGGTTCGTGATGTTTTTCTCTAAGGTACAAGAGAACGACTTTCCACAGCACCGAATTATAAAGCTTATTTTATAATGTAAGGAACAATATGATATTTTGTAAAGGCTCGCATGAACAAACACGGTAGAATCATGATGCTCTTTTATTTGTACTGTATTGTTGTTTTTTACGTTTTGTTGCAATACGGCAAAAAAAAACTTGCTTAGTCCGAAATAACGTCAAACCAGGAATTAGCGCTAATAAGCGGTTCGGTTCTTCAGATGCAACCTATTGCCTAATTTGACGACTGATGTTACACGTTTACTCAGTCGACCAGGAGCCTTTAAAAACCACGTCAGTCTTAAACATTTTAATTTTATTAACTGACAAAGAACTTGCCTTAATCAGAGGAATACACTGATGAAAAAGGATCAGCGACGGCGGCGGTCTCGCCGTCTTCCAGCGTCCCGGCGCCGGCGGTGAGGGACGAGGCTACCTCACCCTGCTCAGGTTCTTCTGATGGAAAATATATTTCGTTAGCAGATCTTTAAGATTATTGAAAAATATCCAAACAAACGATCTTGTTTAAAACGTACGTGTTCGGAGTATCAGAAAGGAACATAGGCTGATCTAGCTAGCCTTTTGCTTGATTTTTTTATTTAAAGAAGGCCAGTGAAATGTTTACATTTTGCTGTATAAACATCCTGTGCATGTTCCTGTCTATCTTTAAAAGAAATCAGAAACGTATTTTTAAATTGAACGTATTCCCTGTTAAATTGCCGCCTTTTGGACTAACATTTCAACACATATCATGTTTAAAATTCACGTCATTTACATGCAGTGTCTCGGAATTTTCTCTAGTTGAATAATGGTAATTCTCGTTTTAGCAACAAATGGCTGTTGCTTGGCCTCGCAAAACTAATTGGAACTAATTTTTGGACTTTACAGTTTGTTACAGTTTATAAATGACATTGATACGTTAATTGTAATTTTATTTATGTACAGTGGCATCAGGCAAATTGAGCACGTTTAATCCTGTTTTTAAATGTGCCCTTCAGTTACAGTTTGAACACTCGCGTATTTTGTAATGTTTTGTAATAATAATTATTATTATTTTGCCCTTGCACACATGCCTTTTCAGGAAAATATCTTGGGATTCTAAGATTTTTTTAAGCATTCGTATTAGAAATAAAGGCGGGGAGATGTGCGGGAGTGCCGTCCCACCCGGCACTTCTGAGTGGGAGGAGACTGGGCGGATTTCTTCTTGCTGTCAAGAGCCTGCAGGACTCTGATGGCAACAGATAAGTAAAAGGCGATCTTCCTGGGAAGAACGAGAACAGAGCGACGGAGGTGAAAGCCAGTCCCCATGTTTGCCTTTTAACTCTGGACAGTAACACAGGAATTGATGCTTTTACAAAGAAGGACATCTACGAATACCGTGCAAAACGAAACCTTGATTCGTATTTTCATTTTCATTCCACCCGTAATTCTCTTTTATACGGTGACGTTTTGCTAAAAGTACCTCTGCCTTTCTTATTTCGCATTACTTTTCCTTTACCAGTTTTAACTTGAGGCTTCAAAGTGCTCCCGTTGCGCCGAGAACTAATGACGGCAGAAGTCCAGCAACCTTCAGCACAAACTCCCGGACAAAGCAGCCCTATGTCTGCAGCACCGGAAAAAACGAACGGACAGACTTCACTGATGGAGACTGCGTCTTCCACCACTAAACCAAAGAAGACCAATGCTGGAATCCGTCGCCCGGAGAAACCTCCATACTCCTATATTGCGTTAATAGTCATGGCTATCCAAAGTTCTCCAACCAAACGACTGACGCTCAGCGAGATTTACCAGTTTCTCCAGAGCCGCTTTCCATTTTTCAGAGGTTCATATCAAGGATGGAAGAACTCTGTGCGTCACAATTTGTCCCTTAACGAGTGCTTCATCAAGCTGCCCAAGGGGCTCGGCAGACCAGGGAAAGGCCATTACTGGACGATCGACCCCGCCAGTGAGTTCATGTTTGAGGAGGGATCTTTCCGCCGAAGGCCACGGGGCTTCAGGAGAAAATGCCAGGCACTCAAGCCCATGTACAGCATGATGAACGGCCTTGGATTCAACCATCTACCTGAGTCGTACAATTTCCAGGGGACCGGAGGAGCCTTGTCTTGTCCTCCAAACAGTTTATCTTTAGACAGCGGGATTGGGATGATGAACGGACACTTGGCAGGCAACATGGAAGGGATGGGTTTGGCAGGACACTCTGTGTCGCATTTGTCGGCCAACAGTGGACATTCTTATATGGGGAGCTGTACGGGATCCACAGGGGGCGAGTACACTCACCACGACAACTCTGCGTCGCCGCTGCTTCCCGGCGGGGGAGTTATGGATCCTCACCCGGTCTATTCAAGTACGACTTCCGCTTGGGCTCCTAGCGCTTCTGCCTCCTTGAATAACGGCGCGTCTTATATCAAGCAGCAGCCTCTGTCACCTTGCAACCCGGGAGCGAACCCACTGCAGCCGAGCTTGCCAACGCATTCCCTAGACCAGTCATACCTTCATCAGAATGGTCACAGTACCACCGACTTGCAAGGTATGCGCTATAAAACACAATGCCGTTACACGTGAAATACGTGATTCTTAAGCAACGTCTAAGTTTAGACTGTACGCAGTTTCATAACATTGAAGGAAGCTTAGATTAACAACAACAAAGTTAAATCGAATACAAAACTACAGTCATTTTAATATAATGTTTCAGTGAACACGTATCTCAGATAATCACAGGATCATTGCGGGCAGAAATTTTTTCAAAGCTGTTGCATAGTATACCATAAATAGGCCTATTTTGTATACATATTCGTACATAGGCTACCACTTGAAACTGAGTCAAAACGTTTCTGAAACCGCAATACATTTGTATTTGCACTGGTATTCAAATGATCTATCGAGGGATTTTCATTAAATTAGTTAATTAAATTAAATTAGTGAAAATCATGATTAATCTTTCAACACGATGACATCTTCAAAAATTTCCTGTTAATTTATCTGACTGCTTAATTTTTTAATTAAACGTAAGTTTATATGTGTGTATGTCAGGAACCAATTTGCTGTTGTGAATGCATCCGCGACATGAATATCTGTTTCCTGTCCCATGATTAGCCGAATACCCCAGTAAATAACAGACGCAAAGCTTCACCCAGACTTTGTTTTTCTAATAAATACCTTGAAGGTATTTTTAAAAAACTTGCGGAAGGCTTCTCCATGGGGAGACGCGTTTATTATGGTGCCAATTCAGTTGTAAGAGCAATAATCTGGATCGGCTTTAGCGTGCGGATCTCGCAGTAGCGTGTCCTAAGGGACGCAATCGCGTGTAAAGCATGCGGCCAATCGCCTGTCAGTTACCGCGGGTTTTGTCTGACTTCGTTACTCCTGCGTACAGCACATTACAGTCACACGCAGGTAGCGGATTTATCACGAATAAGAGACTGAAATCGTTATTCTGATCATTCCGATTAAAATATACACGGAAATGTAACACTGCGTTTTACTCTTGCATTTCACATAAAACGCAATTAAACAGGCCTAAAACTCGCTACCGACATATCTCTACCGACGTATCTAAAATGCAATATCGTTGCGCAATTCCATAAAACTTTTTATCCAAACAGGCTAAAACCTGTACATTTTTTCATAACACACATTCGCCTTTTTATTGACGTGAGCGTAACATTAAAATTTCAGTGAATTATATTTATTTAACACCACAAATGCAATTATGTAATTGTGGTACAGATTGTTATATGATACCTAACATGACAGCTCAGTTACATATAAAACAAAGTGAAAATTATTTAAATCAGATGGAACACTATTATGTAATTATGAAGCCGGTACTATGGCTAATGTAGTTTAACTTCTGTTTGAAATATATAGCATTTAAAATATATATTTTCTCCAAATCAGTATGAAAGATCCTGAGGCAACTTATGTTATAAAAAATGTTGAGTAAAATAAATTTCAAAATATTAAAAATATTTCATTTTAAATTACCGTTCGTTATTGAACAATTAAATGTTGTCATTTTGTTTAGATTTTTATTACATTTAAATAATCAGTTCAATGATGTAGAAATAAAGTAGAGTTTGCAATCCACGTACATTTAACCATTTTAACCCGGAAAATTGTGATTTAATTTAGATTTGTTTTATTTCTATTTACTAATTTTTGAGATTAGGCTCGAAGCTTTCTTCAGTAATAATTAATACCTGTGTTGTGTTTTTTGTATTTTTTTTTTTACTTTGTTAGGTATCCCACGATATCATTCTCAGTCGCCGGGCATGTGCGACAGAAAGGACTTCGTTTTTTCTTTCAACGCGATGACATCTTCAGCGATGCATTCGCCGGGCAGCGGGTCATACTATCATCACCAACAAGTCGCGTATCAGGACATCAAGCCTTGCGTAATGTGACAGTCCGCTGGACAGATTTGGCAGTGAATAAGTATCAATCTGTCACTGGTAGAAACCACAAGCAGTCCGTACTTTTGCCGTGGTGTAGCAAAGAACTCTACCCAGTAAAGTGAAGTGGAGCGAACTTCAACTCGCCTCCGAAAGCAGACACGCCAGAGTCGGCTACATTGCAAGGAAAATATTAACAGAAGGACAAAAGGTTTAAGGATCGGTACACGAACTACATTTTACGCAAAATAATTGCTTGCTCATGAACCATAAATACTGGTCTCTTCAAAATTACTACAAACGAAACGAATGCCTACATTAAAATCAGTAAATATTTGCTATTTAATTTTATGAACCAACTACGTGCCATTCCAAGGTATTGCAGTACAGATGATGTTTAGGTGCGTTTTAATCTCCCAAAAAGATTAGGTACTAATTCTGCTGGCGGATGAATACCACTTGAGAACGTTGATTACTTATGAAAAAGACACTATTCTTTGATTGTTATTTGATCTGTTCTATTATAGACAAGAAAAGCTGAATACCGTGTTACATGATGGATTCGGCTTACTCGATATAGAGAAACTATCCGTTTATAAATACTTTCCCATATGATAAATTATGTCTGGAAGGATATATGGACAATAAACAATGTTTGACGCATTCAGTGGTTACATATGGACACGATTTTATCAATTCCAGAGAATTATGGCACTTTTTAATTAAAACGCAGCGACTTATTTATTCTGCGTAACATTCAATTGTAAAATTATAGCCTTAGTATTAAAATCATACTTTATTGGCAATATTTGCCATGAAGCTTTTGTATTTGATGTAAACGGAAAATGAAGATTATTTGTTACTATTGTCTGTCGTATAGTTCATGTTCCTTTGTGTATATATGTATTGACACTCGTATTTTTCTGCACTGTATACATTGTACATGATGTATTGCCTTTCAATGACCATGTTCAAATTCTAGTCTAGTTTGTATATAAACTACACATTATTTGTATAAAACTAAACATATTGGCATGCAGTTTGAGTGAAACTGTTAGAAACACCTATAAACAATTGTCTTTTTTTCCTAAAATACATGTTTTCCCTTTCTTGTTTAGCTATCCCAGGAGATGTTGGGAGTGTATCTACTTTTAGCATACAGCTGGGCGTTTAATTCCCGTCCATCGTCAATAAAAGACACTTCGACGGCATAAAACCGAAGCTGCCAAAACAGACCTCCATTGAATTTATAGCCCAGTCCCCAGATCTTTAACCGGCTTTTCGGTCTTTTTTTGATAAGCTACATTTATTTATTTTTTTAACTGTAATATCCAATATTCCGTCATTACCGTCATTTATTCCCTATAACTTACCAAAAGCTACGTAGCGCTTACGCTAAACAAGAGTTTATCTTCATCATAGTCAAAAAGGCCGCCTTCTTAAATTAAGCTTAATTCAGCCAGAGTAGCGTCAGAGTAATACTGACCAAAAGTGGGATGTTTTGTCGACTGTACAACGAAATATATTACACGTCAGACATCGTTTGAATTGTGCTGTGTTGCAATTAACCCGCAACAAATCAACGCCAGCTACGAAAGCGGGAGTAACAGGGAGTAACATTTGTATCAGATTGCGCGCTGCGAGTGGGAGTAGCGCTTGACCCCCGCTGTGCCCATGCACTCCTTCCTCTCCCACTGGCATATTTTAACCACAAACTGGTAGTTTTCAAACAAGACATCTTGGACGTAATGTTTACTTGATTAAATATATAGATACAGGACGTTCTTTTTTAGTGGACGTAGGACGCTAATGATTTATCATTTTTGATAGCCTTGCAGTTGCCATTTTAATGTAATTGCTAAGCACCAAGATTGTATCCTGTGATTTACAAACTGCGCTTCAGTCTTAGTCTAAAAATCCCGCGTATAAGAAAGGGAACAGTTAACTATGACAGGAAAGCAGGTAATCAGGTGAACAAATGAAGAGACTTACTCGTAAAGTGTTCTTGGATATCTGTTGCAATTTCAGGCAGGTCAGATTTAAATTAATCAATTTATTTAAAACGGAAATGCAAATATTTTCTAAGAATTTAGAGAATATGTATCATTTACAGTAAACGACAATCTATCCAGGCAGGGGCGTCGTTAGGCCTGTTTTAGGGGGGTTATTTGTACTATAGAGATTAATAGAATTATTCATGTGCTTTGTGCTATACAAAGCTAGAAATAACTAAAGCGTTACAATTTGAAATATTTCATTTTCGATTTCATTATGATTGCCGACAGTTAAAGTTTAACCCTAACCCCACAACAAAAACAGGATTTAATTTATTTTTTAAGGAAATTGTTTGTAATAACGTGTATCACATCAAGGACGTTTCATAAAGGTTAGGTCTATATCGTCTAGTCGTGCCTAATCCAGTTTATGAAATGTTCTATAATTTACAATTTTAAAGAGATTTAGTTTTTTAAGTTGTAACAATGTAGCATGATTATGTTAATTATTTTCTCTGTAATGCAGATCTTATGGTCAATCGGCTTATGCACTAAATCAAAATGTACTTTCTTGACCAGCAGGTTTCATAAACTATACATTTGTCAATAACTAGAATTACACAGGGCAAGTAAATAAGACTAAAGAGCCTTTTATTAAAACAAAACTTCATTCTCTAGAAAATCATTGTCTGACATCTTCCTGAATAAGGCTTCTGTTAGCCACAACAATCTCTGAAAACGACTGAAACTGATTTCCTCGAAAATGAACAAGCTCTTTAAAAATGGGCGTTTGACCCTTTCTGCGTAAATTTTCGTGAATCAGAAGCATTCCCGTTTTGATCTCCCGCCAGGCTTCAGTGTTATGCAATGCTGAGTTGGTAGGGACCAGTTGCTGAACTTGGTGAAATTCCCATGTATGCACACAGGGGCAGCGGGGGTGGAGGGGGGGGGTGGAGACCACACATCAGGTCCCGCTTATGACGTTACACAGAGCATCTTGGCCGAGGCCTGGGGCTGACATTCCTCCTCTCAGCCCACGGTCGTTCACCAAGGCGGATGAGGCCGCTGTAAAAAAAAAAAAAAGCCTGGATCTGTTTAACAAAGCAGACACGCGATTCGCTCATCCATCAGCCGCTTGACGGAACGACACCCCTCCGCTGGCCCTGCTGGTACAGGTATGCATCCTGGCAGCCGGGGCGGGGAGGGACACGGAGTTTGGTGACCTTCGCAGACTGCTGGCCCAGGCCAGGGACACCTCCCCAACCAGCAGCTAACAGTGCTCCTGGGGAGTCTGTCTTTACTCGCACAGCTAAAAGGGACAATACGCTCACGTAAGTCTGTCTTAATGCAACACTTTAATTTACCCATGTTTAAGCAGCACATGAATGGACACTGGGGACTGAAATGGACCAAAAAAAAACTTTAATAAGCAACAGAAGTTCAACCAAACCACAGATTTATTTGCTTAGCTGAAATCTTGAAAAGAAACCTACAAATTTTACCCTTCTATGCAGGTGGGTGCTAAGTCAAATTACATGCCCTGCTGGGCGCCTGTGCTGGTCATTATTCCCCTACCTGTGCCAATACACTAGGCACATTGTGAAATATGTGAAATAATTTTATAGCACAGCTTTTCTCAGAGATTGCCAGGCTGAACTGTACCAGGGGCTATTTTTTCAGAAAGCAAATGTAAACGAGTACTGTCAAAATTCAGATAATGGCCAAGTAGAAGGCAACCCGCCAGCATGGCTGCGTACGAAAAGCCATAACAATAAACCGGGCTTTAAATTAATACCATCTTGAGTAAACACCTTCTCTATCATTCTTTAAATATCTCCCTACCAGTCATTCTAAAGGAGGGCACCACCCAAGCTCCATCCAAGCTCCATCCAGCTCCACCCAAGCTGCATCAGCAGCCATGTGCAGCTATCTGTAGCCCGCACTGAATGGCAGTTCATGAGCGTTTTAGCGACCGGTTGGGAGTCTGGCTTTCGGTCACCTTGGCAGTCCTGTGTGGCACCCCAGGTCTCCTCCTGCTTCTCTGACCCCTGGCGAACGCCACTTGCATGTTGTGACCGTTGATGGAGAGTGCCTGTAGGGCAGTTAGTGCGGCCTGGGCCTTCTCGTGGTCACCATAGTCCAGGAAAGCTCTGCCGTGAGCTCCCTGCCAGATGAGCCTCTGCGGTAGGGCATCCCGTTCATGCAGACTGCTTTTCAGCTCACTGACACGTAGCCCTGCGGGGACGCCACCTAGGTACAGCGTGGTGACGGCTCTGTCATCCACGCTCGCGTCGTCTCGCCCTCCTCCTGGCGGCACCACCTCCCCCGGGAAAACGGCCTTCCCCAGTGACACATCTTTCCCAGACTTCTGCTCCAGGGCACGCAGCTTCTGAAGAACGGGGATCCTCTCCAACATGTCAGCGTTCAGCTAATGGAAGAAGGTCAAAGAAATAAAACAAAAGTCGTCTCAAATGTACATTCACTGGTTTTTGAAAGCCTCCTTCGAGACGTTCCCACAGACCGAGCAGCAGAAAACAACACAGGTCATTTCTGGCATTAATTACGAACCGAATGCTAATAAGTCATTCACATAGTTTGCAAACAACAGGAAATACTTCACTGTACTTGTAGGCCTTGATGGTCCTTTACTGATTCATCTCTATCTATAAAACACACATTATCCCCCATCCAACAGAAAAAAAAAGTACCAGTGAAAAGGTGAAGCTGTTAAAGAGAGAAGAACAGTAGGATTAAGAAGTAAAGACAAACTCTGATTACAGAGACATTTGCACAGGATATACGAGTCTATTGTTTTTATCTTGGTCTTCTGACCAGTCTTTTCCATGAGACGCATCACGCTCACCCGGGTGAACACGCTTGTACATTACTCATCCCCTTCCTGCCCAATCATCTAAAGGTCTCCAAGGCTTTTCAATGCTCAGCCCCAGAGCACAGTGAATATTCTAGATCAGTGTGGCCCAATCCGGTCCCCAAGGACCCACAGCCGGTGCACGTTTTTGCTCCCTCTGAGCTCCTTGTCAGACAGTCCACACTTATGCTCCCTGGGAGGGAGCAAAAACATGGAAAAAAAAACTGTGGGTCCCCAAGGACCCGGGGGGAAACACTGTTCTAGACATTACAGGCTGCCAAATACTGTGCTCATCTGCAACTTCAATGCTTTCTAGGGTTTCAAAAGGGAAAAAACAACAGTAAACAGGGATTACAAAGCGGTTATAGGTGGAACATGAAGAGCTGAAGCATCACCTTGGTCCAGATGATGCCCTGAGGTTTGGGCCGTTTGCACTCTGTCCGGATCACTCTGGTTGGGGTCAGGATATAATCCACTGTGAGGTCATGGCTTTCTATGAGTTCTTCTGGAATACCAACCACCTGTAAAAATGGTAATGTTAAGCTACATACTAAACACACTACCTAAAGTAACCAGGTTAAATTGATTCATTGGCAACAAACCAACATTAAGATAAGACAAGACACGACATAAGACAAGATACAGTAAGATAAGATTCGCTAAGATTCAATAAGATTCGATAACATTTATTGATCCCACGAAGGGAAATTTGGGCGTTACAGCAGCAGTTAATACACACAACATAAGCACAGTATGAATGGACATAAATATATAAACAATGTACTGTGTACAAACACACCTGGGATTGTACTGCATAAGGTGACGGAGTGCCAGACTGTGTAAACATACGACGTGGACAGGAGGTTCAGTGAGGAGACCTGGCCCACAGCAGTGATGATAATGACACAATAACAACAAGCACTAATAGTAGTAGTAGTAATAAAATAATAATAATAATAAACGCATTAGCATATTCATTTCCAGAAATAATTTGTGGCTTTGCCACACATTCTCCCCCATCCTAATGCCGACTGCAAACGCATCCAATGTTCAGTGTATTGTTTATGCATTTAAAAACTGAGATTCCGTTTTGAGGTTTGGGTGAAAGGTAACTTTCCCCCGCCTGGCAGAGAAGCAGACATAGCTAGGCTTATCCAGACCATTCAGCAGTCAGTCAGATCTGGGAGAAAGTCCATTTGGACAATAACCATGGATACAGCTGAAGATAATTACTGAACACAAACAATTTACCGTGTCCTAAAGTTAACAGCATTTGATAATTTGGCACTATCAGACCTCTTCGATTTTTACAATTATTCATTTAGCAGATGCTACGGTCCAAAGTACCGTATAAGTGAGAATCAGAAAAGAGGACCGGCCAGTGTCCAGGGAGTAAATGGGGTCAAGCCTCTGCTTAAGGGTCAGTGTTTCCTGTGGATCAAGGGGTTCGGCATGGGGGCAATGTGTGTGTATGTGTATTCAGGGGTATTCCTGGAAAAAAATATAGATATCAGATCATTGCTGTACAAATGTTTTTATTATTATTATTGTTGAGCAAAGGCACATTCCCTCTCTTTCTATGAAGGTAAACAAACACTTAATAATTATATTAATTTATACAGGCTAGTTCCTGCGACCCTGAACATAATAAGCGGTTACAGAAAATGTATGGAATGATGGATGGATGGATATAGGCTAGTTATTTTTCAGTGACAGTTATAACTACATTCTTTTAGCAGTTGCTAAGTCCTGAACAGTTTGCCCATCTCCAGTGTTTCACTAAGCAACGTAACAGCCTAACTGCACTGCATCCAGCTTAACTGTGCATCTGACTCAGTCTAACTGCACTGCACACAGCCTAACTGTGCATCTGACTCAGCCTAACTGCACTGCACACAGACACACTGCATGTGTCTCTCCTGTTGTGTGACCCTCTTTCACATACAAAACCAATTAGCGTTTCAGGAAAAACAACACAGGACAGATACATTTTCAATTCCATAACGGTAAAGTAACGCTTGTCGTGTACACCCCACTGATATCAGTGTAGCAAATGAAGGGGAAGAAGTCCCACCCCCTGGCGTCTCCAACACGGTAATCTGTTACAGTTTCACATTCACATAGGAGCCGTGTCAGACAGTTACAGCTAATGCTACTACATCACCAGGGGACAGGATTAACCATTTCGCTCCCACAACACCACAACGGTAAAGCAGTGATATATAAGCGGGTATCAGTGTGAATGGGGTATACAAGAGGGAGGAGGGAGATGTGTCGCTGCCCCCCCTCCTAATTCAATGCCTGCTCTGTTTACTTACCTCGTCTGTCTTTCTTTTCCTTGGAAAATACCTAAGTAAACTCATTTAATTTGAGCTTTTTAAGAGCACCTGCTAAATGACATTGTAAAATAACCTATTAGTGCATTAGTGCTGTTAACCAATTGTATTCCATAATGTGGGCATGGGGGGGGGTCAGGGGAGCTGAACTTGGGCTTCCCAAACAAGTCACCAAGGCGTTGCATTAGATGTTCAACTGGTTTGATAGATGTATTTTGCCATGTTGGGCTGCCATGGGGAAATGTTACCAGCAGAAACACGGAGGGCCCAATGGTGATTTGATTCACTTGATCGGGATTTGAACCCACAACCTTCCACATATGGATCCAGAGCTACACACCACCTGGTTTTTTGTTTTTGAAGTGTAGTTCACTTCATTCTAGGGTTTAACCTCCAATGCAAATACCTGGTTTTTGAATCCCAGGTGGAAAACCAACTGGATGTTCATTCTGGGTGATTCTTTACAGGGCGTCCATGTTAAATTCCTGAGTCTTTGCTGGGATTCAACTCAGAACTGAGTGCAGTATTCATGTGCCGCCTTGTAGCATCAAAAGAATTTATTTCATACGCCATTTTGGTGAAAAGTGCTGATACTAATGCCAAAAATGTTTATAGAATTCAGCAGGGAAACCATCTGCTGCGGATGATTTGTTGTTGGGCACAGAAAGAGAGCGCCTTTCTAAATTTGTCTGTGGTAAGCGGATTTACGATTTACAGGTTTTCATTTCTAGAACCTTGGATTTGCTCGCTGGGGGGGCAGAGAGTACAGGAGATTCAATTCCTTTGGTTAAAGTTAATTATCTAGTTACAGATCTTTCTTTTTAATGAGTAAAATGAGATTATTTAACCTGTAACCCAAACTTCTGCCATTTCGCAAAGAAACACTGAGGGAATAAAAAAAAAACAGAATAAATCCCAGTGATACTGACCTGACAGTCATGAACAACAGTGATGACTACAGTAGCACTGCTAACGGCTTCCATAGACACCATCATGGCATATTCCATATCAGCATACCCTTCTCCTTTTCCAATCCGATAGCCTGATTAATTCAAGGAAATTACCCCAAAATTAAGAAAAAATAGCATTATGACATCCCTGTACCGTAAATCTTTTACCGAATTAGCACTCCTGAGCGTGTTACCTTTCTCAGACACAGCCACCGATCCAACCACGACCAAGTCAACGCTAACTTTTGCGTCCAGGCCGACCGGCACGCTGAAGTCCTTCAACCCCTGAGCAAATTCAGGAACGGTACACATCACTAAGGCAAAGATACAGACGTCACACATCCTGCAATGCTGTGCAAGCTCTCAGAGGGGGGGTTACCTGAGAAGTGGAACACACACGAAGGTCCTCCTTGCTTGCTCCCTGGGGAGGGACAATCCTGTTGAACAGCCCAGCACGCAGACGGGGGGTTGGAACTAGTAATGTTTTTCTTGCCTGGAAATAAAAACAATTTAATGGGGTATGTACAGAATTAATCAGCTTCCTGACCCAGATGAATCACTATGTGGTATATGCCTGAAGAATGAGTTAACAGATGACATTATGAAAGTTTGGATTTTCAGGATTCCACCTCCATAAAACCAAGTGGGGAAAAAAATCAGATCAGGACGTAACCAAAATAATTAAAGGCTTAAGGGAGAGGGCTACAGTCTCACAGATGGAGGCAATCCCCATCAGTGTAACTAAGCCGCACGCAACAGTGGCCATATTTCGATAAGGCCATGAATTACCTGAAGGACCACTAGACGAGCGCCTTCTAGCGGTTTATCGGGGTCCACCTTCACCTCGCTCGTTCGGTGGAACGGCTCGAGGTCTGCGACGGCGGCGCAGGCGCGGTGGGCCCCCTGCGTTACAGCAAGAAGGCAGGGAGAGGGGACTTACGGCCAGTGTCACATAGCGGGCCTGCTGCTGAGCTCTGTCTGGGTTAACCTTCACCACCTTGCTGCACTTGAACTCGGCCAAGGCTGGGAGCCTGTCACCAGCCGAGCCAGCTCCCTGTTTCAGATGCAACATACAGTCCACGGGAAATGACCCAAGCAATAATTACACTCGCATTTGTTTTCATGTTTCCAGCACACTGACAGGTTACTCCACCCTCGGACCCAAGCGTTGTCTGCTGGTATTTAATTTCCTAAGTAATTGCTAAAGACTCGGTTAGTAATCTACATTCGTGGGTTAAGGCAGCCGGTTTCCATTAAAAGGTCTTACGAAATTAAAACTGTATCTAATATTACCCGCATCGCCAATGCCAGCCACTATGAGCGCAAAAATATGTGGTATATTATGTAATATTCCGGTATAAATTGCTTAATGTCTTTCAGTAAATAACGTCGTACTAAAAGAATGAGACTGTAAAAAGTGTCAATACCGGTCTTCTACATTAACTCGAATAATATTGTGTAGTTATAACAGCCTACCTTGAAGTTTGGGATTCGGTTATGAACTGGTCTTGGAAAGTTGGCTAGATTGTTAGCTTCGATATAATCCCAGACTTTTTGTCGGATGTCCCACTTTGTCGCTCCTACAGAATGTATATGGGAAAAAAACTTATTGGTTATTCATGACATAATCGAAATAATAGACGGATTTCAACAGTGCATGCAAATATTGGTGAAATATCAACTTGTAGCCTGCAAAAACTTGCAGTAAAATAAAACATAAACCATTAAGCTTTTACCGGGATTCAACTTTATAACTGGTTCCATTATTCTCCACCTTAATAAACACCGATTTTGTAACTAAATCACATTTTCTGTAAACAGAAAGTGCACGTAACGCTTAAGCAAGCGCATTCCCATTCGGAATACTGTATGCAGTTTTCTGCTGCCACGCTGAAAAACTAGGAGCGACGTACGGCGGCTCCAGAAGACCAAACAGACCGCATCAAATTCGCAATTTTCGATGTAGAATTTTATCTACACCACAATCGTCCAGAAGGAGTTCTTTAAATAGGGATGTGTCATGTTTAAATATTCATCCCTTCATCTTCCAACGGCTTATCTAGATCAGGGTCATACTTGCAGTATATCCAAGAAAACACAAGGAATAAGGCAGGGGAACGCCCTGTCTGTTCATCAAAGGACACACCCGGGCACACGCTTGTTTCTCTGAACTGTGGGAGGAAAAGCACACAACACAGGAAAAACGTGCGAATTCCAAGCATAGAGGCAAGATCCAAACCCCCAGTCTTCGACGACAGTACTGCGTGCTATGCCACATATATATTCAGATATTTTATTTAAAGTGATCAAACATATACAAAGAAAATCCCTTTTCCCATAATGAACACAGAGCATGGCAATTTGTTATGAAATGTACTATTTGTTGTGTTTGTAATGTAATATCTCAATCAGTATGGCCCTGCTAATTATTTTAAAACATAACGTAACAAATATAGACTAGCATTCCTATCCAAGGTGTCCTCCATCCAAGCCTTGTGTCTCCCGGGATGGACTCTGGGCTCACTGTGACTCAGTAAGTGGTTATAGAGAATGGATGAATGCATGTAAAGAAACATATTCTGTTTCATTTGTTTTATTATGAGTAGAATTTATTACTTACAGTTTCACACTGGATTGTATACACTGATATGTGTTGAGTGAATATTAATCGGTGTGTACGGAAATTATGTAAAATGTTTCATATCTGTGTTTGTGAGTCTGTGTGGGTCATTCTATGTCCGTATGTCTGTGTCTGTGTGTGTCTATCTTTGTTTTGTGTGTGTCTTTCTGCGT
Organism: Mormyrops boulengeri; assembly: GCA_026781065.1. Lineage (NCBI taxonomy): Eukaryota > Metazoa > Chordata > Actinopteri > Osteoglossiformes > Mormyridae > Mormyrops > Mormyrops boulengeri. The sequence continues at coordinate 9,912,019 of JAODLD010000008.1, forward strand.
CTGTATGATTTCATGTCTGTCTGTATGTCTGTCTTTGGGTGTGTTTTTCTGTGTCTGTATGTTTGTGCGTGTGTGTGTGTGTGTGTGTGGTAAGCATGCTGGATTCCCTGGATTGTATAAACTGATATCTGTTAGTGAACATTAATCGGACGTGTACTGAAAATTGTTTCACTCGATATAATCCCAGACTTTCTGTCGGATGTCCCACTTCTCTTACAGAATGTGTACGAAAAAAACATATGGATTTGTCCAAGAATATAACCTGAACTCAAACTTGTATAATACACAAACCTATATTATTTCTCTGCAGTTCTCATGTTGTTATTGACAGAGGCGGTGTTAAAGTTGAAAAGCTGGCTTTGAGGGCTGTGTTTTCCCACACTTAGTCTTCTCCTAGTTTCTTGCTGGGCCAGCTGAGTTTCTTTCTGCAGTCCTGCCCGGTTTGGGGGGGGAGGGAGGGGTTAAGCATCAGGTACTCCCCCTCCACAGGAATTTATGTAATAGCACTAGATTACTGCTGACATCAGGTACACCAGGAATATCCTTTTTTGGGGGGGTGGGGACAGTTCGTGCTGAAGGCTTGGTCTTCAAAATACGACAGTTTAAATGCCATCTGTATCTAGCATCATATTAGTTACGATAAAAGTACTCACTAAAAATATCAGCTAACTCTCGTTGGACACAATATTAGGTACACCTACACAGTACCAGGCACCACCCTTTTAATCTATAAAACCACAGATTTGAGCCTTTCTGCACGTCCCTGTAGTGTTTTTTGTAGGGGTGGCCTTCCTGTTAGCTCGATTTAGCTATTAGCTGTTAGATCAGGCATCTTATACCTTCTAATGCTTAGCTGCACAGTGACTGAACCTCCTGATCCCGACTGCATGCTGTATACCCTCTGCAGTACGCTCGCGCTTTGTGGTTTGCAGTAGCAGGCTGATTGCATTAACCAGCAGGTGCACCTAATCAAGTGGGCACTGAGCGTACGTTTGTCAAAACATTAACACGACATTCATCTTCCATAACCACTTATATAGTACAGGGTGCAGGCTGTTCCCAGAAGCACGGGAATGGCACATTTGGACAGGACGCCAGTCCATTTCAGGGTACATACACATATTCACACACTATGGAAACTTTACAGACATCAGCTCACCTAACCGCAAGTTTTTAGACAGTGGGAGAAAACCTATACAAACACAATCAGAATATACAAACATAAATATCAGGGGTGGGGTTCGACCACCCAACCCAAGAACTGTGAGGCACATTTGTTAATATGCAAATGCAGAAAAGCATAGACACGTTCACGCAATTCATTCGTGATTTATTTTTTATCACTGGTGTCACAATTTCTTCTGCCCAGAAGAGGGAGCCAAACACAAGGCAAGTTTTATTGAAGCGGCGCGCGTTCACCTACCTGGGCTGGTGTACAGCTACGGGTGGTCCAGGAACTCGTAGTAGAAAACTGGAAATACGGTATCTGATACAAGAACTCTTAAAAAGAGGAAAATGTTTTTAAATTATTTAAAATTAGGAATTTTTACTTAAGAGAGCAAGCACTAGGAATTTTGAGCCTGCAGCATCCTCAGCCTTATCACAGGGTACCGCGCCCCTGCGACCCAGTACATCCTCTGTGCTTTTAACAAAATTGCACAATCATAAAACCAAAGATGAGGGCAGCCTCCACAACTCGAAAGCATTGTATAATGAGATGCCAGAGATTCCCAGTCATTACTGACAGTAACGGACACACTACCAAATACACCCAAGGAGGAGACATCACAGACGGAAGCCAGCTTCACAAGAAAGCTACTGCCATATTCTCCTACTATGACCTAAAACACTATTAAAGTCTATCTGCCACTGAGCATCGTTATCTTCCTTGGCCTGGGATGATTCTTAGTTGTCTACTCTGGCAATAATGAAATTAAACCCAACGGTGTGAGATATCAGTCCAAGCTATATGTTTCATATCAGTGTAAGAATAGGCTCCAAGAGTATGTCAGAACGTAACTTCATCTGGTCCCTAATGGCGCACAGAGGAGCAAACAGCAAATCCATACTTTTCCACAAAAGGCAGCAGTATACAGTCACAGCAGGTGATGAAGTTATTATTATTATTATTATTATTATTATTCCTGAAGTTTCTTTCAACACTGGAACAGGATGCCACACTTCGACAGTGAGATCTGTACAGGTTCGAAGCCAAGTCAGTGAAGAGTGAAGTGAGAAGACATTGAGGGGCCATTCACTGGTAATTTCCAAGGGCAAAATCAGTCTTCCGGGGTTTTCTGTGGAGGGAATTCATGCATAGATGCCTCATATCCTGTTCCAAAGGCAGCTTAATTGGGTAACAATTTGGGGAAGGAAGAACATCCTTTTAAGTTGATGCACTACACAGTCACTCTGCAGTGAGAGAGTCAGTGGGATTACCTTCAGGATTTTTCCAGCACTCCTAAATGGTGTTAGTTCCATCCTGTTGTGACAGCCACCTTAGTCATTTCAGATGAGAGAATTACAGATTTCAGTTTTTGCTTCACACAGATAATACATTAGAATTTGCTATTTTGCAATTAAAACACATGCGTTAAAGGGCATTTGTGATAAATTGTTGCTTGATTTTCTGCGTATATCATATCTTATTCAAACTAAACAGACTGGCTCCTCTCATGCTGAGTACCTTTACTTACCAGGCTTCAATGTATTGCTCTCACGGTGACTAGTAATTAAAAGTTCATCCCGTTATCTAGCACAAATAAGTCTTATAAAAGTGTGTTACCCTAGAATAATCCCTCTATGCCTGAGCAGACAGCTTAACGTAAAATCAGGCTTTAATTCCGTGGACATTTTAAACCTCTCAAAAATGCTAAATATTCCACCTGGGTTGCATTGGCAGCGCTAATTAACTTCAGAGAGGCCTCCTAGAATTTTTGGGGGGGGCCTAGAGGGCAGGGTAGGCTGTAGCTGTTGCCTCGGCCACAGAAACTCTTAGCCCCCCTCCAGGAGGGCTTGCCGGAATGGATTCCCTGGTGCATCGTTGAGTGGAATCCCTCAGCCCTCAGGCGGTCCATATTTCGTGTTAAGCCTTGGGTAGCTTAGCGCTCTTTCTGGATGAGATTTCAAAAGGAATTAGTCAGTTTCCCAGTATTGGCATCCTCCTAATCCAACTAGCAGTCTCTCGTTTTTTTTTTTCTTTTAATGGCCATTAGCAATTAAGATAGAAAGGACAGATGAAATGTGGAACGTCTGACATCATGTACTGAACGGCATGCATTACGGCTTGACAAAATCTCTTGTGAAAGGTATGGATTTATTTGGAAATGTATTCATATCTCCAATCAAAATCATACAGTGACTATAAACTGCATTTGTCTTACCTATCTCCCCAGGGAGACCCGGGTTTCCCCGCGCACCAACACAGCATGGTCCAGCCAGTGCGGTGCCAGCAGGGTTATTAATATGCCTCCAAATCTGAGCAGCCATGACTATCTATTTCAGCGTTTCCCTCAGCATAATCCATATGCATTCATTTAAATTGCACCCATATGCAGTTTAAGTAATCTCACAGTACCAGCTCCACTGAAAAGTATGTCCTAAAGCAACATGAATGTGAACCTTATGGAGCGCAATTTAGTGAAACGTTTTGAAAAAGGTCTGGAAAACAGGACCGAGGCTGTGCATTGACTAAACACTGGCAACATTGTGGCATGTAAACTTAAACTCAGCCTTTTATGGATTTACTTAAATGGTATTCAGGTCCATCCGGTGTCCCGTGTTGTAACGCTAAGCAGCCGCCGGACAGCACCCTGAGCATTTTTCATCTCCGAATGGAAAGCCGGGGCACGCAGCTGTCCGACTCCCCACTCTGTTTGCTTGTTCACTCCCAGTGGCACTTATCTCCTAATCCCCAAATCTCATGTTTAATTACATACAATCATGACAACAGATCTACAGTGGACTGTGTACACAAAAAACTGAATGTAAGTGAATGTTTTGCAATATAATATTAAATTAAGCCATGTAGTGTAAATGATGCACAAATTGTATATTGCTTTATATGAGAAGTAGTAGTATTTTATTATTATTATCATCAATAATAATTATTATATTATTATTATGATGGTGATCAATTTATTGTTGACTCCAGGCATCAATATAGGCAGGATTCCTCCAGAACGTTCTGTCCTCTGTCTGCACTTGCAGGCGTTGCAGCGATATGGTCTTTGCTGTGTTACAGAGTCCATTCACCGTGCTGCAGGTTGCCCTTTGTGTACTTTCAACATTTCCAAGCACTATGATCTTTTGTAATGCACTGGGTCTTCTTAAAATGTGCCGAAAAATAAGACGCCTGGTCACCGAGTCAGATTTCAGGCTTGATTTGACAAAGAATCTGTTTTCCTTGTGACTCTGCTACTGTCGATACTCCCTAACAACCGCAGGGCATGTTTTTTGGTTTATGGTTTAAAAGGATAAAATTCAATGTAGCCGACGCATGATCTGCTTCTGTGACAAGAGCAGAGAGCTGTTTGGCTATTTAAAGAACTGCAGGCACCTGTACTTCTCTGTGATTGGTGCTACAGGGTGCCATCTCAGCCTATCATCTCAAATCATTCATGTAAAGACAACAAAGATGGCAGTAGGAACCGGGTTATTTGTTTTGGGTGAACAGATTTATTTCTGTGTCCCTTTACGTTCTATACAAGAGGCAAGTAAGCAGACCCAGACTTCGTTGCAAATCAGAATTAAACTTTATCTTTTATCTCTGCCTCTTTTTTGTGATTGTAACACATAATGCCTATTTTTATCCAAGCAAATGTTTATCCTGGGACTCCCTCAGGGAGGCAAGCCGAAGTCCAACCCAAACAGCACTTTCTGGAATTAAAAGCTACCCAGTACATTTCTGGGTCATGTAAATGTCAGCTGACTGAGTGGGAGGGGTCTTTACATGAAATGCAGTCTCATCACTCAGACCGACAGTTCACTTTTATTTCAAAATACTATCGATAAACACTGCATCCCGGTGATGGGCTGCTGTGGCTCACGTTGGGGCGGACACAAGTCCAGAAGGCCCCAGGCCCAGAGTCTGTCCCGCCACGCTGCTCTCAAGGGGCTTGAAACCCAGTTCTTCCACGGGAATCCCAAATGCACTGAGCTTAGCCTCGCACGTCCGCAGCAAGTCATTATGAGCCTAGCAAAAAGACACACGGAGAGACAGGTGTGGGTGAGTTGGCCGTCAAAGCTACATGTATCACATGTAAAGAAACACATTAGCGCCATCTACTGATGTGTTGAGCACAGGACAAGAAAGCAGGGGTTTCTAACCTTTTTTATACCAGGGACCCACCAATGAAAATAAACCATAGCTAGGGGCTCCCTGTCATATTTTTCACATTGTCCAAACCAGATGATTGTATTAACATTTGTCAGTTTATGATATGTTTCTGCGGACCCCTCGGTAATCCCACCCCAAGTGGAAAACCCCAGCTTTGCGGCAAGAATAATGATGCAATACGCTCACCTTACACGCACGAGCTAATTCATACTGCAGGTCTTTGATGGCGAGGTTCTTTGAGTCCAAAACATCCTGAAAAGAAAGAGATACTCGGATGGGCACACAAACTAAATTCAACTCAATGAAAAAAATACGTATACAACTACGGACTAGACCAGTGTACACTGCGATGTAACACACCAGGGTTGTGATAACCTGCATTACACAGGCAGTCAAACAAAATGGCATTTAAATCATCCACAGCCCCACCTCGTTTGGTTAATCGATACTTAAAGTAATTAAGTTAATTAACTAATTGAGCTTGCGGTGAAATTTATCGAATACATGGAATGGCTGAGGTGGCCCTGAGGAGAGCTTTGGGACCTGAAGCGGTATTCATCTAGCCATCCAACTAGATATCAGTAACTTTTTGGAAGACATAAAAAAATCTATATTTTATATTAGTCTTACTGTAAAATCACATATGTTCTAATGTTAATATGTTTTTCTCAGATATATAATTACTACACAGATACAGGGGTGCGAGTTGTGAGTCACAGTGGCCCTGAAGAATTTGGAGTGACGGGGGCCTAAAAAATCTGGAAAATAACCGGATTGATCTAGACTGGGGGGCCCAACATAATATGCTTTCATGGTGCCCAAAATCTCTGGCCACACCCCTGCACAGATAAATAGCCTTAAACATTTGCTTTGACTTTGAAGTCTTTGGGTCAGTGCTGTATATTTATTGCCTTAAATCATGCTTTTATCCACTGGAAAAAGTGAATATTTTATCTCAATGTACTGGGAAGCAGCTCACTGCTGGCCCAGGTGTAGGCAGCTCCTGGTCTGAAGTGTACACACCCTAGAGCCTTCAGAACATACAGGCCAGCTAAGCAAAGCCTGAATGCAGTTCCAACTCCCCAAAGTCTGGCTTTTATCTATACAGCAGCCAAGTGATAAAAACAATGATCAGGAATGAACTCAGGCGCAGTGCAACATGCTGGAAGCTTGAGGATCAAACGAGACGAGCAGGTCGCAGAGAGGTGTACCTCCAGCTTGCGGGTCACCACGCTAAGAGCTGTGGGGTCCAGGTTGGAGGCAGACAGGACTTCATTCAGCTGAGCTTCCTTCTTCTCCAGGGTGTCAGCCAGAGCCTCCAGCTTCTTCTCCAGGAGCAAGTTTTTAAAGCCGCTCTTCTGCTGCACCTCCTGAATGGCCTTGGTGAACTTCTGGTACAGATCGTCCCTCTCTGCCTGGACCTGTTTGGGTAAGCATGGTGATCGTTTGGAGGCTCAAACAATACATCTCAATTCACACAGTATCATACATGATTCAAGGAGCAAGAGATGACCTGTTTAGTGATATGCAAGTGGCCATTCAGATTTCTACGTACATAGTTCACAATTCCAAGTGAGGGTCCCTTCACTTTGTGTAGGTTATTGGTATTAAGTTTTAACTATAAAATCACAAGTAAACCTGGGGATCTACAGGCCTGCTCCAATGAACCTGGAGACCTGTTGGCCTGAGATGTGTTGGCCTGTTGACCAAAATCTTGACTTTGTTGTGCATGATCCTGATCTTTCGACACGCTTCTCAAAGTTCCTTCGGCCCTGACATTCAGTATGACTTGAAAAGACCGTCTGCTGATTCTCCACTGGACAGAGTACAGCTGCTACTTTCATAACACTCAAACAACTGCCACTACGACTAACGCAGTAATGAGATAAGGGTGAGGTATCGCTTCTGTCAGAACCACTCACTTACTTCCACCTCTTAGGAATAAACGTCTTCCAACTGACCATCACATCATATATGATCCATATATGATCCCATATGATCGAAACTTAGATCAAATGAAGAGACATTTGGCCAAGTTTTGTACGGGTCCAAGTGCATAAATCAGGTAAAACTGCTCTATGGACTTATATGTGTTTTCGCGACTGCAAAATTACATCATCTCACCTTGCCAAACCTCTGTTCTAGCACTTCATGTTCCCACTTTAGGTCCTTATTCTCTTTTTCTGCAATCTTCAGATGTGCCTTGGCCCGCTGTGTGGATACAATGCTTCACCAACCTGTTTTTTTTTCATCTTTCAGCTTAAACACACCACCCAGTGCTGAGATCTACTGCACTATTTTACACTAGCATGTTTCTGCTCATTTTAGTAGCCGAAGCTACTGGCCAACTTCAACTGGAAAAAACTGGAAATAAAAAAAGCTGCAGATTTTAAACTAAACATGTGATCAGTATCACTTCATCTTCCTCAAATACCATGAGGTCCATAACCAATAACAGTACAAGATGAGAATGCGGACAAAGCCAGTGAAACAGAGGCAACACTGTGAAGCTTACAGCAGCCTTTCAGCAATAGACTCACCGCTAGGGAGCCTTTGTCCATGTCATAGTTAGCCAGCTGCTTCTTCTGCTCAGCCAGCTGGCTGGTGGTCTTCTGCAGAGCCTCAGTCAGGCGCTTGTTCTGCTGCTGCACCTCTGCCATCTCCTTCTCCACCCTCTCCTCCTTCTTCTTTTTCTCATCGACTTGCTCCTTCAGTAAGGATGTCAGGTACAGTATATCACATGCTGCCACTGGAGGCACACGGGCGGATTTCTTCTCTGCCGCTTATGTGCAGAGCTACGTGCTGCTTCACTGCGACGCGTCATGTTCAGTAATGCATTGCTGTTCCATGCATACCTGAGTCAGGCACTGCCTAACTGCTGTACACCCCCGGCCCGCCCGCGCCCCCCCCCCCCCCCCCCCCCCCCCCCCCCCCCCCCGGGGCGGCAGT
>JAODLD010000008.1:9920405-9932905 GCA_026781065.1 Mormyrops boulengeri
CCCACAACCCCCCCAGCGCCACCCAAGTTCTCACCTTGAGTGAGTTAATGAGGGACAGGTTGTTGATAGTGATGTCATTGTAGTAGTTCTTTATGTCACTGAAAGCCTTTTCATGGTTCTTCATCAGTGTATTGATGTGGCCGTTCTTCCTCTCCTCTATCTCATGAATTTCTGTTTTCCTCCTCAAATCCAGCTCCGCTCTCATAGCCTCCATCTTTTTTTTATACTTTGCCTCTATTTCTGGAAAAAAATTAAATTCTAGGTTCCATGTTGTAATGTGCAGCACGTCAGTCATTCCTAAATGTATAAGTACTTGGGTTCTATATGTGTGATCTTATTATATTTGTCGTATAACAAACCTCGTACTTGGCGTTCAAAATCACTCATTGTTTTGGTAACTTCTTCCTCTTGCTTCTGTTGAAATTTCAGTTACCAAAGGTCAGCTGGTGAGATCTATGATATCGTACAAATGTAATAACCCATTTCTAATTACCACAACCTACCACAAAACCTTCAAAGGAACACTCAGGAGCATGGGGGAGTGTCCACATACCAGTTTGAGGCTCTTCACTAGGTTCTCATGCTCTAGCTCCTGCTCCTTGTAATCCACCTTGAGAGCCCGCATGGCCCTCCGCAGCTCGTTCTCCTGGTTTCCATGCTCCTTCTGCATCACCTTGGTGGTCAGCACCCCTTCGGCCTTCAGCTCGCTCATGTTGTTCTGATGTTCATACAGCAGGTGCTTCACCTTCTGTTTATAAACCTGTAAAGAGACAAATGGGATAAATTAACGAAGCAAAGTGTGTAGATCCCACATCTCAGCCACAGCAAAGACTGGAGCTTAGCTCGTTTTTACAACTGATCAGTCAAAATTCAACTAATGTCAACTCAGCCCATATCGCTCTCAATGCAGTGCTGCCCTGATCCTCCACAGGTATAGGCGGACGTGTTGCCAGCAGTAGGTCCCTTTGCCCTGCACCATTAGTCACTGACCTGTTTCACCCACTATTCAGAGTCATTGGGGGTCCAGAGTCTCTCTCGAAGGCTACGCGCACAAGGCAGGGAATAACCCAGGATGGGGAGCCAACCTATCGCAGGGTACTCTCACACACCATTCACTCAAACATGCACACTTATGGGTAATTTGGTAACTCCGATTAACCTCAGCATGTTTTTGACTGTGGGGGTAAACTGGAGTACCAAGAGGAAACCACACGACGATATGGGGAGAACATGCAAACTCCACACACACAGAGCCATGGCGGAGACTTGAACCCTTGTCCCAGAGGTGTGAGGCAACAGTACTAACTCATGCCTTATTCCACCAATGGTCCTTAAAAACTAAATTCCCAGAAGTGGACTTACCTTGATTTCCACTTGGTGTCGCTCTTCAGACTCCTCCATCTCCCTGTCCCGGTTCCTGAGCTCCGCCTTCTTCTCTTCGAGCTGCCGCCTGGTGATCTCCCAGAAGGTATGGATCTTGTCCCTCTCCAGCTGGAAGTAGTTGCGCTCCTCCCTTTCTCTATCCAGCTCTTCCCGGAGCCGCACAATGTGCTCCTCCAGCTTCAACATCCCCAGAGTTCAAAGTTTATTTGTTCTTAATAAGATCTACAGGCTCTACACGGTCCATAATTAACTGAACAGCATACTGATCTTAATATTACTTCATATAAACACTAAACAGCGCATCGCACGCAGATCCAGTCAAAGGCCCTACCTGCTCCTTCGACATCTCTTCAGTGGAGAGACCATCTACCACAGTGGGGGGTTTTCCCTTTGCAGACTTTGCAGCTTTCTTTTTCGGAGGCTGAAATATAGAGCATTAGCTACTATACCATTCCATGTCAGAGTCTGGTAATTGCTTTTGTGCACATACACACCATTTTAGCTAGACTAGCTATTTCTCTAGATGGAGGCAGCGTCGCCTGTTGTTGTCAAACCATTTGATGGACATTTTGCTAAAACGCTGCTTTAAGGTTGCACAAGCCAACTAGCTAGTGTGCTACCAAATTTCACATCTGCGGCAACTTTTCTGGAAAGCTACGTTCACTTAGTTTAGGATTCTGCGTCACACGAAGGATAGCAAATAGCAACAAACGCGATAAAAGGCAAGCAAGTATAATCGTTGGTAATGGCTTACCATGTTGATATAACCAGCGCAAGACGATGGTAATATATGGTAGAGGAAGGGGAGTATTTTAAGCTGAGATTCCTGTAGCGGACAGCAAACGAAGCCGTTTCTTAGCAACGTGGCGGTTTTCTCGCGATAAACGGGATTCGCCGGAAGGTTTAGGGGCGGGGCCGGCCGTCCTGGAGGCCTGTCACACTGCTGTACAAGCTGATTAAATCATGTGCAAATTTTCCATATGGCACCCATGGGCTGGAAAAGTTGAATAATACTGCGCCCCTGTAAACTTCAAGTGTATGTCATTTTTAATAGTCAGTCAGTAGTATAATGGTGAAATCATAAGGCGTATGGCACAGTGTTTCAGTGAATGCCAGTATACGCGGGCTATGGTAATGGGTAATAGCTACATATATCTATGTGTTTGTTTAAATGTCAATACAAAATATTCAAGATGAAAATACAGTAAAACTGGTGTGACGAAGGATTTTTCTTCATTAAAGACATTCACAAACCACTCATTTTTAATGAATACTTTTATCCACTAGAGGGCAGAATCTGCCTGGCAACGCACGTGCGGCCAAAATTTATTTTCTAATTTATTTATGTCAGTTAAATTATATTTCACTATTATCTATAAAACACGTACTTTATTTACCTTTAAACGAAATTAATGTAAAATGTATCATCAAGATAAAAATATAACGTAATCTTCTTTATAAACTAATAAAAGCGCATCAAATGTACTAGTCATATTAATATTAGATATGTCATTCACGAGTGATATATAGTTTCTATTATATAATATATGTATAATTCATCCGGTGGTGTTCCTCATATGAAATAGAAATCTATTTATTATTAGAAATCTAGAGTCTATTTTATCCTGAAGAAGCGCTGATGCCAAGAATGACGGTGCACATTTCATACAGGTGCAGCTCCCGCGGATGAAGGGTGTGGCAATGGCAGTGCAACTGAGATACAATGCAAAACAAACACGAGAAAACATCATTTGTACCCAGTAGTACCTTTACACATAGAACGCAAACTGGGGAAGCCTTTCGTTTTCTGTCAGTGTCACTCATATTTCATTAAGTCGTGTACGTAAGAGCTTAAAGTCAGTGGCTAACAGAAATACTTATTCTTGCACTAATGATTTAACAACACGACCCTCCCCCCCAGCATCTCCGACTCTTCATAGTCTGCGCCCAGTTCCAAACCAACACCCCTCCCATGACAGTTCATCCCTTTAGTGTGGGCAGTCTGCCAGGATGTCACACACACACACACACACACACACCCTCCAGATCTCTCCGTCCCTTTCCTCCGCAGTTCCCCTCGTGCCGGCTCATTTATAATGCTGCGCTCACTGTGAGCAAAGGCACCGTGATCAGCAGAGCGATCGCCCTCCCTCTCTCCCTGTCTTTCGGCCAGCGGTGGCAGCCTCCCCGGAACTGCCGTGCTCGTGTGGGGATGCGTCGCCGGTGAGGATCGCTGGTGGGGGGCAAAAAGGTGTGTCGCTGGTGTCTGATGCCGTGGAGAGTGGAGCCGGCGCGTCTCTCTCTCCCCCGCTGTATATCTCGCTCCCTCTCTCTTTATGCATGCTGCCTTAGACAGCCTTGCACGCTCCCCTGACTGGATGGAGGCACAAGGAGGGGCAAGTACCCCAGGTAGGTGCAAGCTATGGATCCTGACTAATATAACGTACAGATGTATGGGGGGCGTATATGGGGAAAGACACGTAGGAATGAAATGTGAAATACGGGCAGCATACGCTCTGACAAAAACAATTTGAAAATATGTGTATTTATAACAAGTTGTTCCTCATGTAACAAAAATTCAAACTTGTCACGGCTCATGCCGAAGTGGGACTGTTATTTCGTATTCACTGTTTAAAACCGTTTTTTAAACAGTGAAATTGTTGAAATTTTGAGTTATAGTAAAAACAGTTGTTTCCAGTTTGATCTGACAACAAGCTCCGTAGACACCACTTGCTGTAACATTTTATAATAATGTAATACTCTTAACTTGCTGCGTTATATGTGTTATCTTTGCTCATTAAGATACGTGTATTTCCTGTGCAACCGATTATCACAATAATGTAGTAGAAGTGGCTGTTGGTGTACGCTGGGTTGATGGAAATGCGGCTCCTATCTCACTTTTATGAATTTCAGCTATCTGTACTGTACAGCGTTCGCGATCCCTGCTTGGTTTGTCTCTGTCATTATATACGTTAGCATTTCGATTATTTTTAAAGTATTTTTTTAATTGCATATCATAAACCAAAATAGCCTATCTCTTAACGAGATCGTCCCCTCGTTAATGCTGGGGTTCGTGGAGAAGGAAGGTTAGTTGTAAACTGCAGGGCAGCGCCTGTGCGAAACAAAAGCCTGCCGGCTTCAGTTTGAGCCGCTTCGCCACCAGACATCTGGCGCACAGCTTCAAAGTATCTCCTCCCGGCTCTTCCCGCCGCAAGTAAACACTGCCCGCAAGCAAAGGCACCTACGCTTGCGCAGCAGCCCTGCTTTATGTAGATGATCGATAGTGCCTATTGTTTCACAGCCGCTGCATGACTCAAGCGTGGGGAAAACACATTAAGAAAAACACCCAGCACACCGCACCACACCCCACCCTACCCTATATATAGTAGCCTATATGTAGTCTTCGCATATATGTGAACGCTACAAGATTACAGAAATCCGATCTCTACCACCCGTATTTCATAACATGGCACTCTTAATGTATATATTCAAAGGTGACACAATGAAATTAGTCCAAGAATGTTTCTCGTAAACACCCGAGGATAGATTAACTGTATGACACAGGCTTACTCAGAAATGATCGCTTTCTTTGAGAACGTATTGTTGGCGAGTATGCACCATTGTTAAATACGTTTCGTATAGTTGACTTTCACTGTCGCACAGGCGCACCCCGTAGCATGTGTATGACTGCATAGCTGCTCAGAGTTAAAGACGGGGCGAAAAGGCGCATCTGTCTTTTTGGTGCACATTTTAATCACCATCCCATAAATGCGAGGCTGCATTTCCGTAAACTAAATTACTACTATGATTAATTACCGCTGTATCAACTGTGAAATCTCTCTGCTCGTGTCTAATGGATTTTAACACTTGTACTGAAGGCAGCCCATTCCAAAAAGTTCAACTATAGCAAATGCACACTGCATAATAATAATGACATTAATAATAATTATTCTAATAATATAAACAATAATAATTATTATTATATAACGCTGATGGAGTACCTCAGTGAGATATATGTTAACACTTGGCGCTGAAAACATTTGCTGGTACTTGTTCCAAACAACTGCTCCATTTAATTGAGCTGTTGAAAAATATCGATCAATACGTCGCATACAATAAATAGTAAAAGTAACGGACCATCCATCCATCCATTTATCTATCCTCTAACCACTTAAAGCTGGAGTCGATCGCATTCAGTTTACGGCACAAGGCTGGGATACACCCCTGGGACGTGAGTCCATTACAGGACACACACATAAAATTCCAAACTTCCCCCTGAGCTACCTTTAAATAATTTAAAACCGTATAAAATTACAGCTATTTGAAAATGTAAAATATCCTTTAATTTGATGTAAATTAAATCACTACAAATTAGTACATAAAAATATGAGTGTCATCACTAAATCGAAAACTCATAGACCAGTTGTGTATTGAGATACAACTATGCAATTAAATCAAGCTTAGCTGTGGTTTCCCATCATAAGGGCACATGAACTATCATAAAACAGGGTTTGACGTATGAAAATACCAGAACCTTCTTACCCCTAACCCTAGCTTCAGTTGTGTAACCCTAATTTGAGGGGTTTAGGGTAACAGAACAGGCTGTTGGGAAGTATGAAACGTGCTATTAATATAACAAACTAACAGAACTGCAGTACAATGAAATTTTGACAGAAATGTTGAGGCATGCCTAATGACAGATAAAGAATTTAATTAACACCTCAAAGACCAATTAATTAGGGACTGAGATTGAAGAAAATCAGCATACAAAGTGGGCCCCCAGGAGCAGGATTAAGAATCCTGTCATAGACACTGTTAATTAGACCCTACAAATTGTTAATTGAAACTACAGTTGACTTATCACTGTTTCGTGGTAAAAACCTTGTAATACAGCCTGCTGAGATATTAAATCTATGAGTCAATAATATGAATATGCACCATGCATGGTGTATGAATAAATTAAGAATTTGTGTTAGCCACTGCCTTTAAGGTTTAATTTAATATGGTTTGGTAGCATCACGAGGCTGAATTATTGTCTAGTGCCACTGATCTTCACAGAGAAGCAGACAGTGTTTGTTTCTATATTTAATACCAGTGCTTTCTTTACCTGAGGAGACTGAACTGGCATAATCTAATTAGGAGTCTCTTGCAAGGCTGAGCCATCTCCCTGGCAAAGGTCTGCACCCCCTGACACCGAGGGCTTGGCGTATTACAGCTAGAAGACAATTTAGGTCTATGGCATGTGACACTATGCACATTTTCAGTCCAGATTAAAGCCTAACAAGATGGCAATGTTCGGAGAGTGAACCACTGGCAGTCAGCCCCGAATCTCACGGAAAAGCCAAGAAAGGCATTTCTGTGGCAGGTGATGTTGACACTTATTTAATTAAAATGCAGGGCAAACAATTCCAGAACCGCATCAAGAACACAGCATGAATATTAAGCTGCTTGAAGGGACAAAGACAGTGAGCAGAGTGACCTAGAAGAGAGGGCCTGGCGGCACACACACACACAGCACACACAGCACTTGCAAATCTAGAAAATGTAAATCACTATGCCGTAGGACTATATCTTAATTGCACAGCAGGCCGTTTTGGAAAATAAGGATATGAATATGAAAATATGGATTACAGTCTAGTAAGTGCTCATTCATGCTGCTAAACTGTGTATCAGTCCAGAAAATTATCTCATGTTCTGAAACAACTGCTCCTCAGGTTTCCTGTAGTGAAATTTATTATCATATGAATATTTACTCTAAATAAACATTTTTTATGTTGTACCACTGTGTAGTAATATTTTAATTGTTATGATATTTATGAGTTCACAACTCTGTACTGAATAAGTGGTTAGAAGACAGATGTGATTATTTATTATGGTAGTATAAACTGTACACATTCAGAACAGCTGGGTCACAGCTGGCAGCAGTGACATTTAATAATACACTAAAAGAGTAACATTGTTTTTTCAGTTCAGTAACAAATCACCTTACTGAGGAATCAGTGAGTCTTTGCAGCTCAGCTCAAAGTTCATGAAATTTTAATTCATGCTGATACTGTGAATAGACAGAAACAGAGGAGCTGAAATGCACACAAACACAGGCACACAAATACACAAACACACTGGATTAATTGCATTAACTGTGTTATTTTCTTTCTTTGGCAGCCTTGGCGTGGGTGTAAGGCTGGATGTACCCAATCGGGTGTTTGCTGTTGTATTATTAGTGATTTTTCTTTCACTGTTTTCCGAGCTGTTAGTATAAACATCATTGTAAGTTGTAAGACAGGGCCATGCCGAACCTCCTCTAGAGACGCTGGAAAGCTACTGTACAACCACCCAGAATAGCATGTGACTGACACTGAGTAGAATGTGACGCATGCTAACTAATCACTGATGCTAACGTGCCAGGCTGGAAAAGAATGCCTCACTGCTCGTCTGCCTTCCCCTGCAGAGCCAAACAAAGACATCCTGAATCTTCTTCTGAAGCCATCCAGTTCAGGAGACCTGGCCACAGAGCCGTCCCACAATCCAGTAGAAGAGGAGGAGGTCCCTGTGACTAACTCCGGACTGCTGCAGGTCACTGAGAGGAGACGTAAGTGCTGAAGTAACAGTGACCATCTGGAACAGTGTTTCCCAGTCCGGTCCTCGGGGACCCAAAGACAGTGCACGTTTTTTACCAGGAGCTGGGAGGGAGCAAAAATGTGGACTGTCTGACAGGGAGCTCAGAGGAAGCAAAAACATAGACCGACTGTAGGTCCCCAAGGACCGGATTTGGAAACACTGCTCTGGAACGACAAATGACAGCGGGCAAGAGCATTGAATATGGATGGAGCGTACAGCATTAATATGGGCTTATGGTTTATTAGGTCTACAGCACCAGGTTCTTTTCTCACGTGGTGAATGCCTTAGTCAAACTATTACAGATGCAATCTTACTACCTTACTTCACCCTAGTTTGAGTGGACTGTGTGGCCTAATGGATAAGGCATCTGACTTCAGATCAGAAGATTGAGGGTTCGAGTCCCTTCGTGGTTATGTTTTTTCTCGGAGTTACACATAGCCCGATATTCTTTTTAGATTTTAGATTTTTTTACACACTCTGCTAGGCCGATGGTGAGCAAATGCAATGAAATTTCGTTCTGATGTGCACTAACCGGTGTATGTTCTGAATGACAATAAAAGTGGCTATTCTATTCTATTGTATTCTTAACACCAGCCATTATTTATGTTGATTAATGTTGCCTGGAACATGAAAATGGCCGAATATTGTGTGTTCACAGAGTATCACTGGTTAGTATCAGGTATTGAGTCTTAAGGGACATTGTTGCTTTTACTTGATCTAGGACGACATCCTGTGCGCTGCAGGTGCTCATCAGATAAGTAACACATTTTGATTTGCATTTAGTTTTTTTTACAGTGCTTCTACTTACGTGATTTTGGGTCCACATATTTCATTTTAACAACATGTGAGATTTTGTGGGTTGTGAATTTTTGAAGTGTGGTCAACCCACCAACACTTCACCCATAATTTCTAAGAGTTCCACAACAGAACCTTTTTTCAAGGGAGAATTTTTTTTTGACAATATGTAAAGTCACTGTGCGTGAGAAGCAGCATTGTGAGTAGCAGAACACGTCATTTTGCGTGTCCCATTAAATGCAAGCCAAGGCCAGGCAAGAGGTCTCGGAAAAGCAGCGCCTTCGAGGTCAACAGTGTGCGCTGTCTTTCAGTAGCAGATAACAAGGTTTTTTGAGCTGAAATACAGTTACCTTGCAGTCCAACAAATGCCAAATCGTGGGGGCAGCCCGACCCAGTGTAAGAGGTTATGTTCGAGTACACTTTCATAGGGTGCATAAGCAGGACAAATGACTACTGTACCCTGTACCATCAGCCAACCATGTAGGTCAACCACCATGACACATACAGCCCAATAACCAACCAGAATGCAGACCTAAAAACAGGAAGCGGCCTGGAAACCCTCAGCCTGCACATGGGCACTGTCCCCCTGCACCCATGCGTGCTCTGTGAAGTAAATACTGTAGAACCTGACCATCTCCCAGCCTGAAGCCAACATTAAAAGTTAATAGTGTGTTTTGCAGGAAATGTCCTTCTCAGTGGACAGGGTCATTGTCATGGGCTCTTGTGGTGCATCATCTTTTGAATTTAACATGTGTTTCTGGGGTGACTGGTGCGAGCAGCATTTTCTCAGCTAAATATTTCCACTCTCTGCCGCTTTCATTTGCCAGCTGGCTAGTTATGCTTCGGCTGAGGACTTTACAGCAGAAACAAAAGTCTGCATCAGATTCCCGCGAGAAGATTAACCATTGCCTGTCTTCGGTCTCCCCGATTCATGAGGAAAGGATGGCGTGCAGAATCATAGAAATGTGTTTGTTCTGGTGGAGAACACAGCTCCAGTTGTAAAATGTTTTCGATCAAAGGTCGAGCAGAGTCTTATCGTCAGTGTGACCGCAGTGGCCAGGAAATCATGCAGGCTGCCTCAGCAGGTGATCTGCTCAGTTTTGCCGCATCAAGGTCACCGGGAGATCACAGTTGCCATCTTCATTCCTGCCCTCCAGAACAAACCTTGTCAATGACTCTTTTATTAATGTCCCTTTTAATGACTCTTTAACACTCTATAATGCCATCTTTGTTTTTCTTCTCTTCCTTTTCTCTCTCTTTTTTTCTTTGTTGGATCCCCTTTACTCTCATCTGGATTTTCTCTGTCTCTCTACTTCATCAACCTTGTCATTGTCCAATGAAAAATAATGACACACCAAGTCACATATATCACACATGTCACACAATATACATATGTTATATCATGGTATAATATACTAAGATGTATTGCTAACATATGATGTAGTTATTGGATTTTGTAATACATTATACTGTATATTATAGAGCAACTCTATGACACATATTCCCACATCACACTTGACACTTTGTTATAATAAAAAAGTTAAAGTAAATATTTCCAGTGAGGTCTTGGACACCCTGATTGCAGTTAGTGAGCTAGGCAGGCTACCACTCAGAAGTATGAGATGGGTAGGGGGGCGGGGGTGGGTTGACCTCAGGTCATCCCACTGGAAGCCTGAGGAAGGGGGAGCGGGGGAATCTATTAAATAGCGCACCTCTGACTTTGTATAATACCTACACAATTAGTAAAATCAGTCACACTATGAAATGTTACCAAATAAATGACAATTTATTTATAATACAGTAAACATACAGTTTCACAGATATGTTGTTGCATTATTATTATTTTAATCTTTTTGTTTGTTTGTGCGAAATTGTTAAGAATAACATAAAGCCAGTCCACACACCCCCTAGGTGAATTGGTTTAGTCTTGACGCTTGGATGACAGTGTTGGGGGAGGGGTAATGTATTCGTGGGAGTGCCAAATTAACACAAATGGATAAGATACGGTCTGAGCCATCAGGTGCCCAGTTTAGTAAAAAAGGAAAGGAGAAAAAAGAGGAGAAACATGCAAAAGATAAAGGAATGCAGGAATCCATCGCTTTATAAGTACAAAATTATGCATGTAATGAAATAGGCTAGTGTAACACTGAAATGTTTGTTAGCCAATAGGTTAATACTGTAATACTTATTTTGTGTTTTTGTATTTATATACTACAATTTGTTTCTATTTGTCTTTGTTACTTCTTTTTCATTTTTATGAATCATATTTTCTATATATTTTTACAGTCATACAGCTTTAAATTTTATTGATTTGTATAGTTCCAAATGTCCTAATAAACCTGATAGTTAGTGCTGAATGGTGGGTGATGGATTGCTGTGGGGGGGTCGTTTATAAACGCCCCTCTGTTTCAAGTCCAGTGTCACACCTCCAGCAATATCCCCTCCTTTGTTCTGATTCGACTCCCGGTGCTGCCGGTCTTCTGCCTGAAGGAGGTCCCTAAAATTTATGCTGCCGTTTTTCTCATTTAGCAAATGCCCTTATGCAGGGCGGTCCCTGCATTTCCGACGGTGTCCCTGCGCTGCATTTCCCCGCCGCTCAGTGACAAGCTCTAATGAAGATGCAAATGTTATGCGAAAAACACCAGCCGCTTCATCACAATGTAAAATACACCAAATCGTCCTGAAGCCTTGAGCTTTTGTCTGTGCCAGCAAATGGTACCAGCAGTGGGAGTCAGACTCAGCATTTCAATGTGGGTGGGGTCCACAAAGTCCTGCTCTCGCTTCATCTGGTGGTTGAAGCCTGGCTTGCAGTTTGATGTGCCTGTCAAAGGATCTCCAGAGTGGCACAGGGTGAATGGAGATGGCTTCTGTTGGCCCGGGGAGACAATTCAGTTAACTGATCCTAAGCCTGTTGCACCATGTTTATCAGACACAGAACATTTTGTATCAAAATGGAGCTTTAAAACATATGACTGTTTCTTTCTTTGGGAACAAATACAGTTGGGACTACAATGGGTGTGAAATGGTGGCATGCGGCTGACTTGTTTGTGGTTTACTGGGATACAATGCCGTGTTTGTGGTCAGAAGGTTCACAGCTCACATCCAAAAAGTCGGCTGAGTGATGCCACCATTGGGCACCACTGAGCAGGGCTCTTAACCCCCCTCCCCCCGCTGAAAAAAAACAGCTTATGCTGGTAGCTGGTTTTAGCTGGTCTAAGACGGGCTTAGATGGTCATGTCCCAGTTCTCATTGCTCTTTCGTAGTTTAGCTGGCGGAGTCACCAGCTGGTCATGCTGGTGTGGTCAGTCTATCAAACTGGTCATGCTGGTATGACCAGCTACACCAGCAAACCATCATACAAAAACATACCTTAAACTGGTCAACTATCAGAAGTCAGCCAGCATACCCAGTTTAAGCTGGTCAGAGTTTTTTTTACAATAGGGCCCCAGTTGCCCCAGGGACTCTGCTTTCTCAGTCACGTGTTGTTTTGTATCAGAGCATCTGCTAAAATGTAATGACCTCCTTTCATTCAGACTATAAATGTTTAGTCCCATTCCGTGTTGCTGAATCCTACAAATCCTAAGCCTCCTATTGCTGTTTATTCTTCATTCATTATTTATTATTTTGGGAGTGGAGTGGGGCTTCAAAGCAAACCGCACAGAAAAGAAGAGGAAAAAAGTATTTTAACAGAATGCCAACTGTGG
>JAODLD010000008.1:9934144-9946095 GCA_026781065.1 Mormyrops boulengeri
GATATTATGTATGCTCAAGCCTCAATGCTCAAGCTTGTCTGTATTAACATGAAAGCATTTACTACAAACACATAGGCATTATGGAATTTTGAAAATTAACAGTGTACAGCATGTGGGGGGAGGGGAGACCATTAGGCTCCATTATGCCACCTGAATTCAGACGCCCCCCCCCCATACGGATGATCTTTGGCTGACACCCTGTCAGGCGGCATGCTGGTTGTTGACATAGCGTGTGTCAGGCAGCTCGCAGATATTGACTAGCCGCGATTGCCTTTGTCTGCTAACAAAGAGCCGGGGGCACTTTGCGCCGAGCGTCAGACAGTACCGATCACCTGCAGCCCCCCTAACTAATTGCTCCTAAAAAAAGAGACCCGTCTTCGAAGGAGCAGGATGGCTGCCAATGGGGAGCTGGTCTCATTAAAGGGATGGAAATTCCACACCTACTCATCCGCACATGAAAAACGAAAGCGCTGGCTTCCCAAAAGCATCCCGGCCCCAGCGTCAGCCATGGCGCATGACGGGCCTGTCAATGGCGGTGCGATCCAGAGAGCAAAGCCCTCACGATAGTGGGGGACGGACGAGGGGTGCATGGGGGGCAGATGCACCTCGAAACGTCGAACCGGAGGCGTGCAAGATCCGATAGCGGACGCGGGGCAGATTAGCTTGTGCTGTTAGCTGCAGGAACTCATGGCTGTTAATTCCTCAATGGGTCGTATGCCCCAGCCCCGCTCTCTTAATCCCAACGGGCTGACGGGTCAGTTTGAAGCCAGGAAGGCTGCACAAAGGGCACCGCAGAGATACAGATGGACACTGGCCACACCCTGGCCCAATGCCCAGGATGGGTGACCTCCCCAAGGGGGCGGGAAGCTGCATTGCATTTTCTACTCAGCCACTGGGAATTTTACAGGGGGAACCAAAGCCTGAGGTTACTTGTGCCACAATGACTCTGCACTTTTTGAAATAATACACAGCAGGGCCGTTGCAGATCACACATCCTAAGCATGCCATTTTAGGCATTTCCTGTGAAGCAGACAGATAGAGTTTTGTCTTTGGCTTCGTTTTCGAAAGCAACTCCTTTCGAACCCAGCAGCTTCACATCAGTGGGCTTCCTTCCTTTCAGCCTCACATACTGCGGGCTTTACTCATTGTCTGCTTATAATGCTCCTAAAAACTGCGACCCCAATAAGTGGAAAATAAAAGCAAATTCTTCTTTCAAGTTCTTCTTTTAAAGACGGTGTTTTAGCTTTTGTACTGTTAATTTTCTTGCCCATGAGTTCATTTGACTTTTAGCTCACATTAACGGTGATAACTTTACATAACTGTGTTCATTTGCCACTTATGTGGGCTCGCTGATATGCATTCTGGGTCCTGACCATGGAATTTCAGCTGACCAATGGGGTGGAAAAGCAAACCAATTGACTCCTCCTTCTCCAGCCTAAGCCCCACCCTCTATGGTCCCAACAGGAAGTGCCTCCATAACCTTGCAGAGCCAAGACCCAACGCCTGTTCTCATTCGACCGTTTCCTTGATTCAGTCACCACTCCAATACCCCAATAAAGTCTCTGTTCTCTCCTCCACCCCTATTTTACATGGCTGTGTTCACTATCCCGCATAAAGCAAGTCTTACGTGTGCTTAAGGAAAAAATTCCTGCTGCTAGGATTTGATAAACCCAAACAGGCTACCTAAAATAGATCCAGGATAAAATAAAAACCATAGATAAAACTAAAATCCTGCCATTGCTCCCTGCATCTGCTGTTAAAATAATCCTGCTGTACCAGGAGACTAGTTGGATTAGGATTAGTACGTCAGTCGATCAGAGAGCAGCATCAGTTCTTCCTGTGAGGTAATGGCCCATTCCAACTCTCCCTCTTCCTTCCCCTTTTAGAGCCGTTGAGTAGCGTGTCCTCCCTGGAGGTGCACTTTGACCTCCTGGACCTGACCGAGCTGACGGACATGTCCGACCAGGAGCTGGCTGAAGTCTTTGCCGACTCGGATGAAGAGAACCACAATGATTCCCTGCCCGGTGAGTTTGTCGCTGTTCCCCGCACGGCCGGCCTGCAAACCAGGCTATGAAAAACGGCTTCTCCAGCAGTGGAAATGAGCGTGGTCTTCAATCAGTGAAGGTATGATCCAGACAGACTGGTGCTTAAAATCTGCAGGAAGACTGTCCCATCCCTTACAGAAGTAAGAAAAATGCTCAAGCTTATATTCAAATATGTAAACACTGTTTCCCTCATACAGCATTGTAAATCTAGATCCCCCAGAGGTCCTAAGCAGATGAACAGAGGATTTTATCTCTCATAATCTATCCTGTGATACCAAGGGTTAAGGGTATTATTATTCATTAATCTGCGTGCGCATGTGTACCATGAAAGTGAGAATCAACGAAATGTGGCGCCCGTCTTCCTGAGATGAAGCAGCGATGCTGACAGTTCCAGACAGGACCTGTGGAATGCAGAAACAGGAAGGCGAGTCGACAGGAATCTTAATAAAACTGTCAGTACAGTCACAGTTCACCAACCAAATTACACAGCAACTTATCATGATCCAAGAATAATTACCCATTATTATTTCCCATTATTAAATGGGAAATAGATCCATATAGATCCATATCCACTCAACGGCCAGTTTATGAGGTACGACTGCCCTCTAATGCAAACTGCCCGCTCCTCACAAAAGAGAATCATTTAGCTCTGACTGGATACATACGGGACGGATTAGAACATGGCGTGACTGCTTTGTGATTCCAGCAGCTTCTGGAATTTTCAAGCAGTACAGTGTCTACAGTCTAAAGTTCACAGAGAATGTTGTGATGAACCAAAAAACATTCAGTCAATGGCATTTCTGAGTGTGAAAACACCTGGTTAATGAGAGTGGTCAAAGGATAATACTGACAGCTAACACCACATGCTCGATAATAACACCTCAGTACAACGATGGTATATAGAAAGGCTTCACTGAGTGCACAGTCTGTCTGCTTTTAAAGTTGGTCTTACCCAGACCTAACTATGTATACCTAATGATGTGCCACTGAGTGCAGCATCCGTTATCTGTAATATTTGAGCAACATACTCCATGTCATGGCACTGAAGAGGCTGTGGCCAAAGACAGCTGTAAATACTGCCATCTGTCATTGGAATGCCCATTTGCTCCTTGAACAGCAAACAAACATGACTCTTTTTGTGGTCTTTCTGTGTATTTGTTTGCTTAGTTACACACTACAGACCCGAGGGACAGAAAGCCTTCCTGTCAGGGTTTGCATAGAGCCACATCAGGTTTAGTCTGAGGTTTAGGTGGGACAGAGACTCCGTACATTCAAGGTGAACCAAATGAATTAGTTTATCACAGAAAAATGTGCTCAAGGCCACAGAACACTGTAAAATGAACTAAAACAGAACCCTAGAACCAAAGAATAACAAACAGAATGAAAAGCCAAGAATGCTACACCCATAGCCAACTTCCTCCAGTTTTCTGATCTTCAGGTTTCCATTTCTCCTTCAACACTCCTCCTCCATCAAGCCAGTGACCTTTTTAAAACCTCGATGTCAGTATGATATTTGACTGACCAATCAAGGCCCTGCCCACAGATCCAGTCGGGCCCTGATTGCTCAGTGAAATATCACCCAAACCCAGCCCTGTGCCCCAAAGACATTTCCTTTTGTGTTAGTTAAAGGTCAGAAATCAGACTGCCAGGGTTTCTCCAGTCGACATCACCTGTAAACAGAGACAGAAAGAGCTAAGTCTGACCCAGATGAATAAAACATGAGAGAACATCCACAGTCAGATGGAGCTGAAACCCAAACACCTGCCCTCCCGCCCCGCTCAGGCCGACAGCGCAACAGGCTAAACGATTGTGCTGCCCCATATCTTTAGAGAGATTTCTCACAGCTTCCAGTACTTGCATAAATAAAAGCTGGGATGCAATTTGACTGTGGGGGCAAATGCTGAGTGCGGTCAGTGCCCCTGCAGGTCAAGAGCATCTGCCTTCCGGCTCCTTCCGTCTCTGGCACTCCCGCATGCAGCCCCCGTCCTGCCCTGTTTAGAAAGCCTTGTGTTTTGAGCCTTCTCTGAGAGTAAGTAAGGTTCTGCTACACTGCTGCTAAAGCTAAGATGGATGAGTCCTAGTGGCACTGTGACCCCCCACCCCCACCCGTGCTGACGGCATGCTAGCCGGCAGGCACAAATAACAACCTGCCCTAGCTCATATAAAACCAGACAGCAGACCCAGTTAAAACTGGACTAACTGCAGAATCTGCTTGACAAAGTCACGGTCTAATCTGGCAGGGAACGGGAGAGGCTTTTGAAAAATGCCGTACATCACGATGGGCTAGAACCTCCATTAAGAGGGTGACAAAATGGGATAAACGGAAGGGGGCCATGCAGATGTAACCTGTGAATGTTACTCTCCCAGCAATGCTGGCATAGTGACGCATTAAGAGTCCACAGGCCAGCCGCTGCACTCATTCCTGGGGGTCATGTACCTTGCGAATGCCCACCTGTTAGAGGAAAGTGAACAGCCAATAGCATTCTTGGAGAGAAGCCACCGCCCACCATCACACAGGCCCAGGTGAGATTCCGTGCAGACGAAACAAAATCGTCACAGCCATCCCAGGGACACCGGCTCTCTCTCTGGCCGGCTAATCGTTGATCAAGGATGTTATCCCACCCCGGCCGCAGCTGCGAGCGATTCAGCCAAAAATCCCTTCGGTCGCTAGGCAGAGGCCCTATTGAGTCCATTAACTGGGGTGCCTCGTGAAAGAGTCTCTGTTGCTGGAGTTGCCTCGGCGCACGTCCTGCGGTCGGTGGCACATGTGCATGTCTGATACGGCGCCTTGCAGGGAGGATCCAGGCAACATCACTTCTCTGAGCCCGGGTGAGTTCTGGTGGGACTGGCCGCACAGAGCTCTGTCCTTGGTCTGCCACATTGTTAGCGGGGCTCTTCTGGGAAGCTGGCACTGGTTCCTCACAACCATGTGCTCGTGCATGTCTTTGTCTCGCATGACACAACGCTCATTATGCGTCTACAAAAGCTAAACTCCTTATGCCGTTGCTGCCCACTCTCTGTAAGTAACTGCTGACAGTGCTGCTATTCCAGCTCAAAGGACAGCGACATCGCTCTTTCAAATACTCTGGCGCTTTTCGCAGCGCTATGTTGATCGGGAATGAGGGAGAGTCACAGGGTCAGGCAAGCAGGGTTTAAACTTGACACGATAGCCAAGGAAAGACGCAGAAATTCCGTTGGTCTTAATGGCACGCTGAATAATTCAGGGCAGCCCGCACACAGTGTAGCTGTCAGAGGCACAGCACACCAAAGATATATTTGGGAGAAGAAGATATATGACCTCATCTTCTCGGTGATTTGAAAGGTTAACAGCCAGAAAGAGCCCTCATATTATCTCCTCTGCATGGGATCACTGAACGAAAATGGTCAGGGAATAGGTAGGGATACTAGGGAACAGGTAGGGACGTTTCACAATGACAGTGCAAAACGAAGTACAGTTACCATTGCAGATGGCGAGCACGCACACAGACACTCTCAGACATCACTTCAGAGGGCTGCGGAAAGTGGAACGCGTCCATGGCGCCGCTGGAGGCGGGTATCTGGAACCAGCCAGGGACAGCTCAGCGGGATGCTAACGAAACACGGCGGCTTTGCAGGTTTGTCTGATTAGTGCTGATGCAGAAGCAGCCAAGTAGGAAGTGACACATTGGCGGGATAGACGCGTCGGGTGGGGTGTTTGTCTGTCAGTCTGCACACCATCTGTCACCCCGACAGTTACCCATGAGACCTTTGGCATAGTGCACGGGATTCTGGGAACAGTGTCTGGGACACAGTGTCACACAGGTCAAAGGCATGTGAAATGAGGTTAAGGCTGAAATTACCATAATTCTTCTATATAAAATACCAATGATTAAATAAATGCAATATTTTTAGTTTAATGCACCGATCTGTTGCAGTCTATAGGAAATAATGCATTTTTTATGTATTAATCATAAAAAAGATTTTTTTTCTGACACCTGTAACTCAATACAGCTTTTTACTCTGTCCTGAAAATATCTTGAACCGAGTAAAGAGGATATGCTTTTCATCCATCCATCCATCCATCCATCCATCCATCCGCCCATCAGCTAATCCTGGTCAGGGTCACAGGAAGGGGGGGGGGAGCTGGAGCCAGCACAGGGCACAAGGATAGGGGAGAGGTGTATTCTATATTTATATAATCACTGTGTACAAAAGCATAGTAACGTCTAGGGCAGAAGAGTGAAGCCTGTAACGGAATAAATTTGATGCAAGCTGTGAGAAGAATTGGCCTTCTGAGGGGGTGTCTGGTGTGCCAACCTTTTCTCTTGCCCTTCAGATCCCTGAGGGCAAAGACAGCAGGGCAGTGTTCGCATCACACCCGTCACTCAGTTTGAGTGAAATATCAGAGAGGCTGGGCAGGTGAGGGCAAAGCCCTCCGTACGCTGTCCTGAGTCCCTGGCCGCTCTGCCTACCCACAATGCACTGGGAACTCCAGGACAATGAGACGGGGTGTGGACAGCAACAGTCGTACCCTTTGTTTATACCATTTGTATACCCTTTGTTTTATATTTTACAGTTACATTTATTTATTTATTTAAGCATTTTCCAAAGCGACATACAATCAAGGCAGATAGTATATGACATTTTACACTGGGTGAGGGGCATATCCGTCAGTATCAGCGACTCCCACACGCTGAACCTTTACTCATCCACATTTAATGCGCCTTTAGTTGTGCTTTAGTTGAGTATTGTGGGGGCGGGACAAAAGTGCTGACCGGTGCTCAATAAGGAGTCGGCCCGTTTTGAGTTCCCTCAGAAAATCGACACGATCGATGCCTAGGAGATTACATCACTGGATTCCTGTATATATTCACAGACTGATCTTCTATAACCAACAGTATTACAATATTAAAGCCAAATTTGCTGTTCCATTGATGCACATTTGTGGGGTGGGTGAGATTAGGGCCATACTGGTCCATTAACATAGTCCGAGTGCCTTTTGAATTTCTTGTTTTTTTCTTCCTTGTTAAACTATGCTGTTAATGTATCATGAAAACTCAGGAATGTGCGCTAACTGTGAACACTGCCATCACCTGGTGTGGAAAGGAAACAGCACTTAAACACCACCTTACAGAGACTGATCAGTCACACACCAATCAACTGATAAGCTGATATTGTACATGGCAGGGAATGGCAGATAAAATCTATATGAGCACAAGTTAAACCAAAAAGGAGGAAGAGTCTGCTAAACAAAAAATAAGCTTTTACTTTGTACCCAGGTGGTTGTGAAATAGGTCAGTACTGGGTTCTGTCATTATACTGGCGTAACCTCAAGCTTAAATAGATAGACATACTTCTATACATCTAGAGGTTCTATAATTAATTTATGGAAGAACATATTTATTTTTGTAGATTGAGGACATGATGCAGATCCGAGGCTGTCATACAGTCCCCAGGATACAGACACGATCTGCTCCCTAAGCTGCTCTTTTAGTCAAATTTGCAGATAAGTCAGTACAGGTACAAAAGGTTCTTAGTTAACGTCATTTAGGCAAATGTTTGTTTTAGTATAAAGCATATAGCTATTGTACTGTACTTTGAGCCCATGAACCACTGAACCGTCAGAAAGTAGTGTGTGTGTTGGTTATTACCAACCATAGTATTTAACCTGAATTTTAATATAGTAGGTTTTATGGCAGTCTGTTTGCAAGCAGGAGTCGCCCATAAGTCGGATGCCCATAAGTCGGAGTCATTGTGACGCCGGCACAGCAGCTCTCACCTCTCCATGCTCTCCCCCAGGTCCTCTCTCGTCCTCCACATCCATCACTCTGCATTGATTCTTATCATTCTCATGTCTCAGTGTATCTCAGTTCTCAGCTTTTCATTCCCATTCCCCTTCACCTCCTCCCTGATCTCCCCACATCACCCTGAAGCTGTAATAGCCAAGTCTGCACTATTCTCAGGAGCATTTTTAATGAAAAACCACTTAAGGGAAAGACGTTTTACAAAGTTGTTTTCTTCATCAGGTTAGAAGAAGAAGACATCCTCTCATTTTCCATTCTGCAACCAGTATGATTTTTAAAAAAGGACCAAAAAAAGGTTTCATGGCTAGTTTTGTTACATTATAATACATATTTACAAGTGTTCCTGTCAATTGGTCAGCACAGCTATGCTTTGGAACTAAGTAAATAAAATGAACTTAATATAATATATTAAGTTAATATAAAAAGACTAATGTTTCATTCGTTGGACTGGGAGTGTTTCTGCAGAAGCAGTCTGAAAGACGAGAGGAAGATATACTCCATGTAATGACAGCAGGGAATCAGATACCAAGAAAACAAGTCTTGTATATTCGGTTCCTGAAGGCGCTCACCACAAACCTGTGTCTGTCTCGGCCGCGTGGCCCCGTCATACAGTAACTCGAAACTGCACATGCGCGCAGGCAAGTCGCAGCATCAGAGGAACACAAAGAGCCAAGCCTGCAGGATAACTGTCTCATAAATGAGGTCAGCTCTCCTGGGTCAGCAATTCCCTGCATTATTGAAATGATTACGTAATATTCAGTCACCCCGTCCTCTGACATTTGGATTTTGTTTACAGGACGTTTCCTTCCAATATTGTTGTAAACCACAACCCTAGCACCACGTATTGCTTGTACTTGGCTGATGTCTGAATGAATTCTAGAACTCAAATTGGGTTAAAGCAAACATGGAGAACTCAGTCCAATAACGTGAAGTGGATTTTGTCTGTGGGCGGCACAGAAGCTCAGTGTGTGGCACTATGGCCTCACGCCTCCATTGGACTGTGTTTAAATCTGACCCTGTCTCTGTGTGTATGGAGTTTCTATAGGCTCCCTACTACATCCCAAAAACATGTCGCTGGGTGAATTGGTGTCTCAAAATGACCAGGTGGGCGTGCAAGTATGACCACCAATCATAACGTTACATAACAGATCGCTGTATGTGTATGTTCGTCAGGTATCTGGACCCTGATCTCAACTACTGGCTAGACATTCAAGGAAAATGGATGCATGTATTTTTAGATATGATAAGGAACACGAGTAAACAATTAGAAAAGTGCTTTAATTTCCACTGAGATCATTTTATTTGATCATTTGGAAAATGTTAATAAAATCACTACGACGAATCTGCTTTTATTTCCTTTAGTTGTTGAATGACTACATAGAGACTGAACCGTCCAACCTAATGGACAAACATTAAGAAACACCTCATTTCCAGAGAAATACAAGCTGATTTTGTTTTATGTGATTTGAGGCATGCACTTCATTCAATGAACACCTTCGTCCAAAAGGCTGTGCTTTCAGATCCCAGCATGTTTCGCTAAATCGGGAGACGTATTTAATGGGAATCACTTTAATAGAGGCCCTGTTGTGCATATACATAAAACTGCATGTGCACAAGCTATTTTGGGTAAAGTAATGCAACCACTTAGTGTTTTTTTTTTAATTACTTGCACAAGCTGAAACAGAAGGCCACAAACAGGGTGGCCTGCAGGCTGCAGTGTTCCTGTGATTGCTCAGCATAGCTAAGCTTCAACACTAAGTAAATAAAAATGATCCTGACATATACTACATGGCCAAAAGTATGCGGACACCCCAATTAATCAGCGGAATTTCCTATTTCATCCACACCCACTGCTGACATTGTTGCATTATTAAGCACACAGCCAGTCAGTCTCCTGTAACAAACATGATCAGCAGAATGGGTGGCTGTACTGGAGAGGTTAGTGACTTTCCACTTGGCACTATCATAGGACGTCATCTTTCCAACATGTCAGATCACCACATTTCTGCCCTGCTAGAGCGGTCCTGCTCAAACACAAGTGAAGTGATTGTAAAGGTCAAAACGCCTGGGAGCAAGTTGAGTTGTGAAGTGGTCGGCCACACAGAAAGGGACGCGATCACCCAACATCAATACCCAACCTGAATGGCGGCAACTCCAGCAACGTTCCGGCATCTAAAGGAAAGCTTTCCCAGAAAAGCAGTGGATATGACAGCAAGAATGAACGGACCAACTTCATATTAAAACCGTTGGATTCGTAATGAGATGTTGGAAAGCTGGTGTCCGCATACTTTTGGCCATATAGTGCATTTTATGAAGACTAAAGTTTCCTTTATTTAGACTGGCAATGATGGTGTTTCTCGTGCTGCCTCCAGGTCACCACTACCATCACCACCACCATCACCAGCAGCCGCAGCAGCCCCCGCTGACCCGGGGCGGATACACGCGATCTCCATCCTGGACCCGCTGCAGCCGAGGGGAGCAGCCTCGTGACAGGAAGCACCACAGCGACTCCGAAAACACGGACCCCTTCCTGAAGATGGAGCGCCCAAAATAGCGCCCCCCTTCGCAGGTGGCCAGGAACAGCACTCCCACCCAAGACCAAATGGTGCTACATGAACTGGTTTTGGAAGCTATGCCCCCGCAGCCATGCGAGCGAGACACGCCCACACACGCACCCCTCCAGACACGTTGCACGTTTTATTTACATTTGGAAAATCAGGTTAGCAAAAGTCCGAGGATCCAGGCCCTCTCAGGAGCACCAACTCTGTTTCGAGCATGCCCGGTCACAGAGCATGCTGGGAAATCTACCGTGAGGTGTAAAGCTCTGACTGGGCAGGTGGGGGGGGAGGTGTACAGATCTTGGTTTAAGATGAGCCCCCACCCAAAACAGTTAAAGCAAAGGAGGACTTTGGCCTGTTACAGGCCAGACTCCTGCAGGCTGCTGTTCCCGACATATTGCCTTGAAGGAGGACACTATCAGCTGTTCCAAAATGGCCGACAGCTGACCGTACCGAGGGGATGACAGAGCACTTTTTCCCTCCGTGCCTCGTGTGTGCGCTGATGCACGGGTAAACATGCTTCCAGTGCCAATCCTTCATTCACTATTCATTATGTACACTGCCCGTTTGACTTTGAGTGAGGAATGGGGGGGTGGGTGAAAAAGTTTTAGATTGCGTAGCATTTCTTAGTGCCGAGTCGAAACCCTAGTCTTTCATTGACAGATTTCATCAAGTATTTTCTTACAAACATACTGAGTTGCGTCCAGTTCCTGCAAACGTTAAACTTTCAACATAGAATCAACATAGAAACGTGGAACCATAAATGAAAACAGAGCGACTAATGGAGCTAAACGAAGGGACTGATGTTTGTGGTTGTGTGATACTCGACTTAGTTGGATCAGCAGAAGTTACATGTGCATTGCTGGTGAAATAAAATGTTGCAAACTTACAACCCCCTGGTCTATCGATTTCCATTTAATGGTCCTGCTAGGTTACTATTTAAACTGTGATTATGTAATACAGTCTGTGTTTGGTCATTGCTACATTAAAGCATTTTTAAGAATACTCTTCAAACAGACACACATAGGAGAAACCCACCTCCCATAGTTCAGGTATACAGGTGGACCAATGAGAAGTAGTTTGTTATTTAGGGAAAGGGGAGGGGCTTGCCCCACCCCCACAAAACACACACACACACACCACTCACACTCCATGGGCATTGAATGGTGCCCTGTACTGTAGACAGCCTCGCCACTAACAGAGACAGCAGGCTGGGGTCAGTAAGGTCCCATGAAGGATAGAGGACCCCTCAGTAGCATCACCATGCTGTTCTCAACATACCTAAAGGACAGACGTGCATGTGGTCACGCTCACCTGACCACCCGACAGCTCACCCTCTCGATTTACTGCAACAGCATGGTGCAATAGGACAGAAACTGGGACTCATCTCTTACAGACCATGAAGGTGCATAAGTTACTGAGCTAAGAACCAGAAATACGCTGCCTGCACATTTAACCCAGAGTCATCCATCATCAAGACACTTTCGACCAACTTCAACAAGGGTGAGGAGCCTGCAAGACTGAGCCTCCTGTCCCTGGTGGCTTTTATTTCAGGGTGTGTGGGC
>JAODLD010000008.1:9946195-9963805 GCA_026781065.1 Mormyrops boulengeri
CCCCCCCCCCCCCCCCCCCCCCCCCCCCCCCCCCCCCCCCCCCCCAGACAGGCTCGCTGCAGTAACAAACCACCTCGTTTTCATTCAGCGCAGTTGCACCACAGGCAGACAGAGCTCACGGTTCGAGGCACACCATCTAGCAGGGAGGTCTTCATCGCACAGGATTCCCGGCACGTTTCTGCCATTACCAAGTGAACGGAGCAGACCCCGCAGACGCATCCAGGCGAAGCGGAACGCCGCGGTGGGTCACGGCTCGAGGAATCTGCCCGCCAGCCCACTGGACACCGCTGCACCTCCCTCATATTTCAGAAAGCCCTCCAAATGCACTAATGGCCCATTTCTGCATAGACCCCCCAGCACTGACTGACAGGATACACATTTACACGATAAACCAACTGTAGAATTTTTAAAAAGATTCAAATTAACTGACATCACCAAAGGAAATGAATATTTATAAAAATATTAAAATTCTGTACAAATTAAAAGAGTGATTACAATATTGTTCATCCACCCATCTTCCAACTTTTAATACAGTACAGGAGGGTGGGTCCTGGAGCCTATCCCAGGCAGTGCAGGGTATGAGGCAGGGGTGCACCAACATGGGACATGACCCCAACACTGCAAGGATAAGGAAAAATCACTTCCCACCCAGGCTGCCCCAATTACAAGGCTGTGATTCCACAGTGTCGGCCTTACACACTGAAATAACAGCGGGAAAAGTCACACTGCGGCACACACACGCGGGAGCATACATAGGGAACATTTACATCAGCTGCTGGTTTTTATCCAGTGCGATTTATGCAGCTGGATGTTTAAGTGGGGCAGCTAGGCCCCTTGCCAAGGGGTGTAATAACAGAACCCCCCCCCCAAGGACATCAGCAACATTTGTGTTACTAGCTCACATACTTCTTAATATTACAACCTGCAAGCCCCCAGGACATCATGAATTCCTATTCCAATTAAACCAACGGGGCAATCTGAAAGTCTGTAAAATTTCATGCAGGGCATAGCCCACATCAGGCGTGCTTTGCCTCTCCCCACACAGACAGACATTAGTCATCCTCAGTTCCGTGTCACACTCAGCCGATCCGAATCTGTCCAGACTCACCGGGAAGCTGAGGGACACTGCCAACCCAACAAAGAATGGCGCTTAATGTAAAACCTAAGCGGTCATACTGAAGATATAATACAAAAACAAAAGACCTAAGACAGACAGTGAGGTGCGTAAAAGTTGTGTAATCCCTAGATAAGAATGACAAAAAAATGAGTAAACCCTCAGGCAGTACTGACCGCCTATGCTCTCCACAACTCCAGTCGGCTAGAGCATCCCCAGCTCCCCCCGCCCCCGCTGTCTGCTGTAGACCAGAAGCCCAGCATTCCAGGGAGCGTGACAGACGGAACCCCCTCCAGCTCCCCGACAAGGTGACCCGAGAACCTTCAGCAGTGCATAAGTACCAAAAAATACACAGGGGCTTTAGGACTACAAAAAGCAACAGAGAGCCACAGTGGTAAGAGAAAGTTACAGCCCGATAAGGCACTTCCTGTAACCTTCGCGTCTCGAGGAAGTGGGAACTGGGGAGGTCTGGGGTTTGAGGTCATGGTCCTCTAAGCACTCAGGGTGAAACCTCTAATCAATTGGTGTTACTGTCTGTAGGGCTGAAGCCAGGCTTTCATGTCAAAGGCTAAACACAGCAAGGCGACGTGAACAGGACAGGTAAGACATAACCGCTAACTGAGAAGGTAGCATGCTTGTTTTAGCATCTGTTGAATTTTATTTCGAAAAGGGAACATCAGTGCTTATAAATGTACTGTGCATTAAATATGTACATAACTCAGTATCTCCACAAAAGGTTAAAACTTCATGATGCACCAAGACGTGCACCGGGAGAAAACTAAAGATTAAAAGATCCATTTCTGATACGCCCCGTGAGCCATGTGACGATGACATGGTATGGTCTTCGACAGGGTCATGCCATCCGGGAGCCCGACCCAGGCAGACACCAGAGCTTAGACATACAGTATGGGGGAGCGACGTCTCCAGGGTCAGGCAACTCAAATGCCCGGTACCCCAGCTTGAAGGTTTCATCACTTTCCTTTCTCTAGGGGCTTATTTTACGTTTGTTAAGCTCAACAAAACCATGGGGTATGTGGCACCATCTGAAAAATTGGAATATCCCCCTTTTTAAGCATGTTAAATTCCTGCACGGGTGACAAACCCTTCTGGACTGCTTGACCATTGCCTCCCGTTGTGAGTGGTTTTGGGGAGGACTGCTCCTCTCTGCCTATGTAGCCCGTTTCTCCTGCTCTTTGGAGGAGTCCTCTGTCTCCTGGTTCCAGTTTTTCAGGCCTTCAGGCAGACTGGTGTCATCCTCGAAGCTGCCTGTGCCCTCCACAAACTCCTCGTAGGAGGACCTCTCCTGGAAAGGCCGCGGACCCAGTAGTTCCAGCATGTCGGCCTTGTCCAGCACCTCCTTCTCCAGGAGTCGCACGCCCACCTGCAGGGGAGGAGACCATGAGCGGGGAACTTTGTCTGACACACCAGCATACTTATCTGCGCCTCAAAGCGGTTGTTACAGTGCTGGGGAAATTACTCACAAAAGTAATCCGTTACAGACAGAGGTGGAAAGTTCGGGTCCAGAAAGTACAAATCCAGACCAGGGTTTCGTTTCAACCATCCAGTTGAGTACTCTGTGAATGTGACTCTTTATACTCAACTGGTTGGTTGAAACAAAACCCTGGTCTGGATTTGTACTTTTTGGACCCGAACTTTCCACCCCTGTCGGTAATGGATTACTTTTGTAACTACCCCAACACTGGCTTTTTATTACACACTAGCACACAGACCCCTGTTGTAGCTTATAACTACAAGACATTAACAAATATTACATATACTTATTGAAACATATTAAACAAACATCCATCTAAACCACAAGCAGCTGTTGTAGTTACTTATTACCCAAACTGGAATGTTTCTATTGTCTTTGATCAATCACAAGTCTCATCTGTTCTGGAGTTCTTCATCACAGTTTGAAGGGGTGCAACTGGGGGCCTGTCTTCCTCGCGTATGGCAGCTCACCTTCTCCACCACGTCTCTCTTGTCCTGGATGAGGCGCAGCGTCCTCTCATAGGCACCATTGATTAGCTCCCGCACCTCTTCGTCGATGAGCTGGGCCGTGGCCTCGCTGTACGGCTTCTCCATCACCAGCTCGCCCTGCCGCGGGAGGTCGAACGACACCTGGCCTACTTTTTCGCTCATGCCAAACTGCACGATCTATGGGGTGGGACACATGGATGCACTCGACTGGAGCTGCCAGAACCAGACGAGGAAATGTCAACGCGGATCAGGCGCCGTAGCCGCAGCAGGGCAGCGGACGCACACTGCCTGGGAGCGAGTCGCCTCAAACCCGCCTGCGGAGCCCAGGGACCTGACACACATACAACCACAGCCTCCCAGCTGCAGGCCTTAAACTGGTTTCCCGAGATGTTTGCTGGAAATTCAATCCCTGGCCATTTATTTTTATACAGCGGCCTTTTATGCCCTGTGGCCCAGCATCCCAACATAACAAATTGATTAAAATCAGAATAAGGACAACAGAAATAACACCAAATGCTAAAAAATATTAATCAAAGTCAATTTTGGAGATACAGTAAAAAGAAAAAGCTAGGTTGAAACGTACAGGTGTTTCAACATTGATTGCTGGTAAACAGGCATACGACCCACATATTACATTTATTAACTGGCATGCACACCAGCTAGATGGACAGAATATTCCAGCATGGAAAAATGTGACTGGGATTGTGGATTTTGTTACAGGTTACCATTATTTGGAGACCACACCAGTTTAGCTGGTGCTCCAGATGTGAGCTGATTGAGATGAGCAGACCTTGAGGCTTTAAGGAGCGGGACTTGCCAGTACCCACACCTCTGAGCTTACGGCGAGGCTACGAGTTCCACTTTTCACTTTAACACACTGCCACAAACATGCAGGTCTGCTTTGAATCCGACCTCCTCTTATTCTCGGGAGAGCGACTCCAAAATGCAAATGAAAATAAAAATAACTGCACTTATTCAGTGAACCGTCCTGAAAGTATTATCGGAGCACACCCGCCGCTGACTGTCATTTGGGGCAGAGGAGGGGCGCTGCGTGTGACATGGGAGATGACGGTCAGACGGACGGGCCGCGGGCGGTACCTGCGCGTAGGCCGACTGCGTGACCTTCCTCAGGTCGTCCTGCGCCCCGGTGGTGATGCGGCCGAAGAAGAGCTGCTCAGCGACGCGGCCCCCCAGCGTCATGCACATGCGGTCGAACAGCTGCTCGCGTGTATATAGGTACTGCTCCTTGGGCAGGTACTGCGCGTAGCCCAGGCCCTTCCCACGCGGGATGATGGACACCTACAGCAGAGGAGAACCGGTGGCTTGGATCACATGACTCATCTCCATGAACTCACCTCGACACCATCCCGCCTCCATCTTTACTGTCTTTACACTATGGAGGCATATTACAGCACCATAAGCCACAACATTACACTCAACCGATGCTTTTGGCCCAAAGCGACATACAAGTGAAAGGAGAGCAGGGTCAGCTGTATGCTGCTAGGGTTGCAAAATTCTGGGAATTTTCAAAGTTAGAAGCTTTCCATGGGAATTAACCAGAATATATGGTAATTAATAAGAATATACTGAAAATCTGCAAAACTGCAGGTTAGCTTATAACAGGGAACTTAAATGTAGTTGGAAAAAAACCATCTTCAGCATTATCTTGGATAAAACCACCAGATTTAATGGAAAAGCAATTCAAAGTCAAATTCAACAATGTCATTTTTTATATTTGTATTAGAATTGTTTGCCTGCATGTCTGCTTATGACAAAACAAAATGTTTCTATTTATGTTAGTATATGATATAGTTTATATAAACTAGCCAAAATTTCCAGGTAATTCCCATTACTTCTCATGGAAAATTTCCAATTTCCAAAATTCCTCAACTTAACTTCCCATGGAATGGAAAGTTTCTGGAAATTTTCCACCCCTTTGCAACTCTGGCTGCAGCAATTAGGGGTTAAGGGCCTTGCTCAAGGCCCAACAGTGAAATCAAATCCTATGGCCGGCGGAGTGAACTGGTGACCTTCGGTCAGTCCTACTTTGCAGACCCCCATTAACCCATGAGCCAGCCTTTAATGAACGGGAAATCTTGATCATTGACCCTACACTTCCCCTTCCATCCTGTTTCTCCACACACCTTCTGCTTGGGGTCCAGGCCTCACAAAACCACCCTTCCCACCCCGATATACACACCTTGAGCAGGGGGTCTGCATGCTCCAGGAACCAGCCCACCACAGCGTGGCCGGCCTCGTGGTACGCCACCGTTTTCTTCTCAACGGGCTGTAGGACCTGCGTCTTCTTCTCCAGACCTGGACCGTACAAGAGACATTGCAAGAGAAGACCACAGCCTTGATTAGCATAGTAGAGTTGACAAATTATAACAGAACAATTCATCAGTCATCAGCATGCACTGGAGGATGTCACCACATACTATAAAATCACGGCCCCCACCAGCTATTACTACACAACAAACAAACAAGAAAAGCACAAACCGGTTTTGTTTCCCATAACACCATACAAGCAGTAGGGAGATACCTTGCAGCCCAGAAATTATTGGTTCATATCCCTGAATGAAAAGCTCAAAGCTGAACAACCAAATTTAACCAGAATACTTGCAGGACTCCAGTTCATCCACCTATACATCAAATATCTTGTGATCTATCCATTTTGGAAAGAGGGGTCACTGAAACAAATCTCCTCAGAGAGACATCAGGCAGCGTTACGCACCCAATGCCATAACACCTGATTACTGTAGTAAGGTGTAGAACAGGAGGTATTGTCGTTTTCACCATGACACACATCCAGCACATCTCCAAAAATGGCTGAACATCAGACATGGGAGCAGATCTGAGCCCGCCTGCCGCTGCCTTGGTGCGGGACAGCACTCACCTCCGATGACTCGCTCAATGGCCTGCTCGAAGTGCTTTGCGTTGACGGATGGACTGAGGTGCCTGGCGGCGATCAGAGCCGCCTCGTTGCACACATTGGCGATGTCGGCTCCTGGGGAAAAGACAACAGACGGTGATGACCCAGATGATGACAGAGACACTGCGGACAAAGACCAAGACGACAAAGAAACACGCAGCTCAGAAGACAGGAGTGTCATGCTGCAGAAATCAACACTTCATTCATCCTTATGGGAAAATTGGGTGGTTCTCACAAACCCCATCTTGCTCTCCATTAGACACGGAGACTCATAAACTGATGACAGCAAGTCTGGGGGCCAGCCAGTGTGCAGCACCCCATGAGCAACTGGGTGGAAGGCCCTTCCTCAACCTAACTATGTAACCTTACCCCCTACCCAGGCCTAACCTTTATCATAAATAACCAAACTAAATACAAGACTTTTGGCTATTTTAGTTTTTTATTTCATTCTCAGATTTTTATAAAACTATGATTTATATTGTGGGGACCTAAATGTCCCCACAAGCTAATAAGTATCAGGTTTTACTATATACACAGTTAAAGATCAGTGCAAGGCAGCGCTGGGATCCGAACCCACAATCAGCTGCTTATTAAGCAGGCACTTTAACCAACTAAGCCACAGCGACAACTAAAGGCTCACTACTCACCAGTGAAGCCTGGGGTAAGGGCTGCCAGCTTCCTGGCCAGCCCATCTTTGTCTATACTGGTGTCTACTTTGAGAGGACGCAGGTGAACCTTGAAGATGGAAGCTCTGCCCTTGATGTCAGGTGGACCTGGGAGACATTGGGACACATCACTCCTCAATTCACAGGAAAGTCTAGCCTAGAACAAGTTCCATAAAAGTCATCCTGTCACTCCTCCTAAATACTGATGTCAGCACAGCTGAGCTTTGCACTCCGCCAGCTCTCAGTACCCCATTCTGGCAGGCCATGAGGATTACAATGGCCACAGGCGTCTCTCACTCACATTCGAGAATGCAATGCTGGCAATTGTCCGACTGCATTATCCTCCCAGTGGTGCAGTGAGTGAGTAGGACAACTTTAAAAACCATCACCTATATAGATCTGACGGTCGAATCGTCCAGGTCTCATCAAGGCCGGATCCAGAATGTCAGGTCGGTTGGTTCCAGCCAAAACTACTACATTAGTGCTACTGTTAAAACCTGAAATGACACAAAAATATCCTCACTAACATGAAAAATACATTAGGATTGGACTGGTCCTGGTCTGCAGCATCACTCAATCCCTGCTTTAGGAGTAAACAGTTTTCAGGAAAGCATCACCACGTGTTTGAAACGGTGACGACACATCTTAAAGGAAATTCCTGCAGTGCCAGTGTTACCCACGGCAACCTCCCGCAACCACAAAACACACCATCCATCTCCACCAGGAGCTGGTTCAGGGTGTTCTCCTGCTCGCTTTGCCCCCCAAGGTTGCCGCGCCCCCTCTTCCTGCCAACAGCGTCGATCTCATCGATGAACAGAATGCAGGGGGCGTGCTTCCGTGCCATGGCGAACATGTCTCGAACCTTGGTGAACGTAACCAGAGCAGCACGCAAAATTAAGTTTTATGCTACAAGGACACATAAAATTTTTTTAATAAAAATTCTGAAATTAATATTCAGTTAAACTAAAGAGTCACCAATAAATATAGCTCACATGTTTATTTAATGGTATCCAAAACGCTTCAAAATGCAAAAGATTCTAAGTGATTGAGGTATAATATCCTTCATGAATAAATCTCAGGTCAGAATGAGATGCCATCCTTCTCTGTGCCGTGTCAGTGCCTGGTGGACTGTACTCCAGAAGTGGCCCATTGTCG
The DNA here is from genome assembly GCA_026781065.1 of Mormyrops boulengeri. Lineage (NCBI taxonomy): Eukaryota > Metazoa > Chordata > Actinopteri > Osteoglossiformes > Mormyridae > Mormyrops > Mormyrops boulengeri. The sequence continues at coordinate 9,954,042 of JAODLD010000008.1, forward strand.
GATCACCAGAGCCCCCCAGTAACCCACACTCACCCTTGCAGGTCCAACGCCAACAAACATCTCAAGGAACTCAGACCCGTTGACCGTGATAAAGGGAACATTGGCCTCCCCAGCTGTGGCTTTAGCCAGTAGTGTCTTTCCTGTCCCTGGAGGTCCAGACAGCACTGCCCCCTAATGGACACATGGTATAAGCACAGGGTAAATATTCATTTATATTGGTTACAAAAAATGTTATTTCATGGCAGTGGAGTTTCTTAGAGGCTTAGCCCAGAGACTTAATCTGTCTGAGGGTTCTTCAAACTGTGAGCGTGCTTTTTGAAACATCTGAACTAAACAAATGGAATTTGGGGCTCTTTCGGATTCATCTGAGGGTTCGGTCCCCAGATTCCTAAGTTCCAGACGCTTATGTTTCATGGCAAACGTAAGAAATGCATTAAAAATGACTGCAGACTGATTCAATGTCAAGAGAAAAACACTCCACTTCCAGGAAATCCCAAAGACAAACTGAGCTGGGCCACAGAACAAAGGCTACAAGTAAATGCTTCTGCTGATCTCCACAGCTTCGATTACCTTCGGGATTTTAGCCCCCAGATCCTGGTACTGTTTAGGATTCTTTAGGAAGTTGACAAATTCAAGAATCTCCAGCTTGGCCTCCTCACATCCGGCCACGTCTTTGAACTTCACGTCGATGTTGTCCTTCATCATCTTAGCGGTAGACTCGCTCATGCTGAAAAGCCCGCCCCCCCTGCGCCCACGCCCACCTCCCATTGGCCCCTGCCGTAATGTGAAGAGGAAGAAGCCAATCAGCAGCAAGGTGGGAATCATGCTCATCAAAAAAGACCTATAAAGAGAGAGTGGAAAAGCTGAACATGCTGTTTGCAAGAATTGTGATCATAACACTAGTTCGGCTGGAGTACCTATCAAATAATAAAGGAAAGGGGTTTTTTCATTACATTATCACACAGTACTAAATACGTAATATATTACTAAACACAAACGAACCAAAAATGTTATGAAACACAAAAAACTAAGGCTATATGCTTTCTCAATCATTAGAAATTACTTTCTGCCAACCCAGGCCCAGAAAACTCCTCACCCATCACTCTCGGTGCTGTAGACCACAGCCACCCTGTGCGATGGCTCCAGGCCCATCTCCAGTTGAGCCGTCTCCAGGTTCCTTTCAAACGTGTCCACACTGCCAATGTTGAACCACGCATAGCTCTGGGCATGACACAAGAAGCAGAGAGAAATGCAGAATCACTGCCAAAAATCACATTGGATGAAGAATAGGGCTGTAACAGTACACACATTCACCACGTGCCGTTCAATTACATCATTTTCGCTTCGATACGCGCAATGAAATGAAGGATTGATGTGGGTGGAACCTAAATTAGACAAGTAGACGTTCCACATGGAAAACATTATGCTAATTATTGCTGTGACTTAGTTATGGATAAGGCTGGTTACAGTCAACTGTTTGGGAATATTTTGGTTTCCCAATAAATTACACCAGGACTGGAGAGAGAGCAGTGGCTAAGACCAGGTCTGTCTGTCAGCTCTGTCATAATGAACTCGGACATGTTGCTGGAAACGCATCCAACATGCTAACTCATTTGAGTCGGTATCACCCAAGAGTGTGTACGACTGGAGCAATGCAGAAACAGCCTCTGCAAATTAGTTTCCCGTGACATTTAAGGCGTTTTCGACAACTTTCAGACCAGGGGTGTAAATCGCTACAGATAAGCGATCATGCTCAGTATGTGAGAACACGGGATTTAATGATGCAGCCATAACTGTTCCTATACGACTGTGTTTTTGTTTGCAGTTTTAATGATAGATCATTTCAAAACAAATTTTGTTTTCCTTGCTGTACCAAAATTTCACCAACCCATAAAATTTGTGTACTGCAATACCCCTGATGAAGATATGAATGTAAAAACAGTGCAAACAAACGGCACCCATACACAGCTTTCAGAGAGGGAAGTGGGTACCTACTGCTTCAGAGGCATTTCGTCCTGACGCCGGGATCACTCGCACATATTGCTTATTGACGACTTCCAGTCGGTCAACCTGCACAAAAGTAGTATTCATCTCAAAATATTAAATGTCGGCTTAACATTCTACTGTAATCTAATTAAACTGTAATTTAATTAAACCTAGACATTTACGAAAAACATTTGTTCAAAGAAATTACACACATTAAAACAATCCATCTTAATATACTGCCTAAGTATTAACGCAGTGTGCATTAATGAATATTTCAGTCGGGCTCTCACCAATCCTCTGGCTAAGTAGAAATGTACAAATTCCTTCCAGGAGATCTCTTTCCCCACATCTCTGAAGTAGAAGTACAGAAAAGTGGAGGATATCCCTGCCACTGCAATAGCCATGTAGCGGAAATCCTTCTCATCCCAGGGAAAGTCCCCCTTCAAAAAAAGCACAGAGATGTTAATCCCACGAGTAGCCTGTCTAATCCAAGTCAAAAGCATAACACCTTGTCTACAGGCATCTAGAACTTGCCCAGTATAATTCCACCAGTCACGTTCCCACCAGTGAGCAGTCCTGTACCTATTCTGAATTCCAAGATCTAAATCGGCTTGTACGCAAAATGTATTTCCACTTGTGGATGAAGTGATCATTTAATTTACCGCTGGTGATTATGTATAAAAGAAGCAGACACACAGATGTAGATACAAACCTTCTGAAAACGAGACCATTTATTGTCTTCCCTTCGCCCTCCTCTGTTCCCTCTTCCACCTGCCCCCTCTCCATTACCATCACCTTCTGCTTCCTTGGACTTCACATCTACCAGACATTGCCAAGATACCGCCATTAATACTTGCACACCATTCACGTATCCTACAAATAAACTACCATATAAGTCAGTGGCAGGATGGCCCAGTGAGTAGCAATGCTACCTCGCATCACCAGGGTTGGGGGCTTGAATCCCTCCTCTGCTATGATCTCCTTGTGTTACTCCAGTTTCCTCCCACAGTCCAGGAACATACAGATATTCTCACTAGTGTCTTTCAACTGCTCATAGGAGTATGACTGCATGTATATGTGCCCTGTGATGGATAGCACTCAGCCAGAGAATGGCAACCCTGACCAAGATAAGCAGTTAAAAGATGGACAGATCTCCCATAACTACTGAAGACCTCCGTTAAGCAAAATTAGAACCTAATCAAGAAGGTTAAAGCACAGACCATATTCTGGTCCTTTGGTGAAAGGCTTTAGACCAACACACAATAACTTGTATTACCTTTAGGTGACTTGTTGGAGCAGAACACTCGACGTGACGCAAAAGGACCTCCAGAGGATCCCCAGATATTTCTTCTATTTAGAGCAAGGTTCTGGTGGAAGAAACGTTACCTTGATGACACGTGCAGCATTGACAGATTACCAGCGACATATAAATGCATGGTAAAAATGTGGAGGCTTAGTTATTGAATGAGACTAGCGTACAACAATATTCTGTTCGGTCTATAAATCAAACAACGATTAATATATAACACATTAAACTGTATTAATAAGGGAAAACGAAGTTCTTTCAGCATTGCAGAACTGTCAGCTAATCGCGACAGTAATGTTTTCGTATCAAGTTAACTAGCTGGCCCCTGAACACCGCAATGTAAAGTAACTTTACTCTGAGAGCAGCGGGCAGTGTCCCGGCCGTCACCGCGGTGTTGCTCGCCCTCCACGTCCTCATTCCGCATCTGAACGGCCGGGCAGCCGCTAAAATAAGCCCGATCATCTGAACCATAACCACTCTTCTGCCGCCGGAATAACTTCTCTTCTACAACCCGCTTTTGCATCAGACGAACATGCTCAATGTCATTTTTTGTTTAAAAGGTGTAAGAACTGTTTAGCCTGGAGCCTGATAAGAAACTGCAGAAATATAATTCAAGGTTTAATGATAACTTTTTGCGAAGTCTGACTTCAATTTTTATTGCTTACAGATAACGTGAAATTTTTAAGGGTGGCAACGGTTTATAACAACTATTTGAATGCACACATCTTTTTATTCAGGCAAAATATAGGGCACCCCATGCCTCTGTGAGGGCCAGGTCCTGTTGCTTTATGTTGCCAAAGAATACCGTAAATATGTATATATACACCCCATTTCATTCTATGCTACTTACTGTTGGGCATAGCTAATAGCATTGGTAAACGTATTTGAACGACTCGATGAGTATTGTTGTAATTTAATCTTCCAGCATAATAGATATGTGCGTGCGATTTCAAATATGTATATATAATTGTACTAAAGCCAGTGCATTATTTGTTATATTGGTATCCAGGCGTGGAACTAAAGAATGTTTGATACTAGCTAACTGGGCAAATTCAGTAAAAATATAGTCCGACATGCATTTCTTACCAGCTAAGCGGACTAGGGTGCAGTATTTTGTACTCGCCCTCCGTCTAAGGTACTCGCTTTAGGGGACTGGCCGATCTTAAGTTCCCACCGTGCTTGTGTTATTGTATTTGATAAATATCTCTGAACATTTTGTGGGCGTTGGGACTACATTGTCATATCAAGAACGTTGTATGCTTGCACAAGTGTAATTTGTGGTACATAGTCATTTTAGTCGTAACGTTATAATCGAAGAGTTCAAATCCCACCCCTTCCTCACGTGTGTTGAGTTCCTATGTTCTTCGTGCGTTGTGCAAGTTGCTTGCTAACGGATATCTGATCATATCTCTAAATCAGCCTAAGTATGTGCATGTTTTTGTCCAGGGATGAACTGATATGCTCCCTTCCTGGAACAGGCTCCAAGCCCTTCTATGATCCTAAACTCTTTGGAATATGGGTAGGCCTAATTTAATGAAAACTATGTCCAAAAAGTATCCGCTGGAAAGTAAGATTGATTAATTGCGTTTACAGGTAACTCCATTCTGATATGCGGGCCTATCGAGAAATTACCCAGTATGGCAGATGGCGAGTCCAGCCCTGGTTATCTTCTTTGCTCTGAATTATATCTATTTCTTGCCATCTGAAATAATTGCAACACAGTGCGACAGAAGCTGCATTTATGCAATCACTTTTACACGTTTAAATATAATACATTAGAATTTTATTCATGCATAATACTTACATACATTAATAAATTAACTGTACATATTTACTGCAGAATGTTTTAATTACAGAAAACACCACCAGACCTGTAAGACTGATCCTTTTAAAATATGTAGGTTTATCATTTCGAAAGGAGGCTGAAACAACTCAGCGAATATGTAAAATCATGAAGTAATATTTGATACAATGTCTCTTACTGTTGCCGGGTTTATAAAAAATGGATGTATGCATCATGTGAAGTAAGACGTAAATAAGCTGCGATTTTACCCCATTGAATGTGCTTTACTTCCACGAAGAATGCAGGCTCAGAATAAAGGTTCAAATCACGATCATTTACTTTGATAATATTGACAATGTACACTTTAAGACGCATAGACACACACACACCACATTCATAATGAGACTGAATGAGGAATTGTAAACTTCGGTTACAGTCAGGAATCTTTTCACTGGAGGCTGCTATATACTGCTTTTATATAATCCTTTAATATTTTTTAACTTCCTCACTAATGTGAATCATCACATTTGTACACCACGACAGAGCACGACGCACCCGCACAGCTTTAATCCGAGGCATTACGCGGTACGGCACAAAACTTACGTGCGTCGCTAACTAGTTCTAACTGGTTGGCTTTGCACCCAACAGAGACCTATACTTCAAAAAGCAAAACAGTAATGTAATTACCTTTAGACAAAACACAGTGTTAATTCCTGCTATTTTAGTGTTATGAAATGGCTTCAGAATATGGGCTATATGGTACCAGCTGAACAGAACACAATATTTAGTTGTTACTGTACAACAGTTAAATTAGGATGCAAGTATTTGACTTCGCAGTACACAATAACCACATTTATAACCCCAGCACAGATAAAAGCTGTACGTATGTAATCAGAACAGCAACACAACATGCACAGAGTAGAGTCTCAAGTTGCCCTGTTCATAGTGTGTTTGCTACGCAAACGGGGACGCTTGTTTAGTGCTTAACAATTTCTCTCTTCCATCCTGTGGTGCTGTCAGATGTCGTGCATGGAGTGCCGACCAACCAAGGCGTGGAAAGACATGGATGAAAACTAGGTTCATGCTATTCGTGGCATACCAATCTCAAAAGGCATCTTACACCGGCCACCAATGGAATCCAACGCCCTTCGCTGTCTGACAGCCAGACGCGGGTTTAAGAGCTGATGTCCCGCTCGTCCGGCAGGTCTTGTTTGCGCTCTGTCATTCTAGCGCATCGTGGGCATGTAGTGGAGTTGTCATAGTAACAATCCCTACAAGACAAACAAACACAGATACATTCACAGATACATTCACAGATACATTCACAGATACATTCACAGATACATTCATGAACACTCTTTTGATAATTGTCATGTGCCCATTACACCAGAATAACCCTTTGAAAGTAAAATGTTTAACGTATTTGACAGTGATGAACTGTTAAACAGCCAATAAGATTACACTCGCTACAGCTTTACAGCTTTAGTGGTAGGCAAAGATGCGTGAGAAAGTGGAAGCCAGGCTCAGAGAAAGGGTGTGGCAGGGGTCCCTGACCTGTGGAATACCGCAGAGCAGTCGTGGCACACCGACGTGTGGCTGTCGAAAGGAAAGAGCACATCCCCTTCCTTGCAAAGCTCACATACGAAACCCTTGGCCTGGCACCTCTGCGAGAGGGAACAGGACAGAGAGAAATTACTAAAACCCTGCATTATGACTGAGCAGGGTGGTATAGTGCAGAATGCTGCCCTTCAGCCTCCCCACAAATAAGCAAAGCCCCCACCTCACAGTCCAGTTTGATGTGCTTGGCGAAGGTGGTGTGGATCTCAGTGAGGGAACAGCTCAGTCGGCCGCTGGAGATGTCAATGAGGTCCTGCAGGGAGTACATGTCGTCGTTCTCCACGAAGTGCTGCCGGTCTTGAAGCTACGGTGGGAAAAGGGACGAGGTGAGCACATAGCACTGATATGGCAAAACTGTGTACACATCCTTATGCAATGGCATTACTGGGGTCAGGGTGATGTGCAGCTGGGAGGACCGGGAAGAAGCTCCGGAGGAAAAGGACCACATCCTCAGATAGACCAGAGTTTAAAAGCACTAAGGTGTTTGAATAGACAGCTACTGGCCTGAATCATCTTTTTCACTTCACTCGACTATGTTAAATTCATTGTCCGTTAAATAAAAAAAATCAGTATAGATATATGTAATCATCTTTTCATATGATATAAAAAACATTTTTGTAATTGTTCTGATGGCCAGCAGGGGGCGAATTGCAGAACTAGTAAATGATTGAAAGAGGTTCATCTGAGCTGTTTTGCTACTAGGCGAAGTACCTACTATACATTTTTATAAATACCCAGTCACATGAAAGAGGTCATTATAAAAGCCCTAGATAAGGTGGATTTTGAAACTTGCACCACTATAAATATTTTACAACAGACATTAAATTTACCAAAGGAAACTGATTCTCATCTGAGCCCTTTTCTGTACTGCAAATCAGAACGTTATGCTGCAAAACAGCAAAACATTTTTTGCTGAATCATCACATGACTTTTTCAATGAAGTCCTGTAACAGAAACACCAGGAGGTGGCGCTCACTCTAGTCAATTTTCAAAAGCAAAAAAAAAACAATGACTTTCAGCAGTCCTTGGATTTTGCTTTTCTTTTATAATATGGTTGCTGGCACAAGTTACGGAGAAGGAATAGCCCCCGATAATGCTGACTCTTACTGTGACCAGTGGTGATAGCAGGACAAGGTCAGTCACACTGTTAACACATAGGTATCACACAGCTTTGCTTCCAAACAGTACTGACCTGCAGTAGCAACCTGGCCTCCATCGCCTCCTTGCATGTGATAAAATAGGGCTTCATCAACAGGATGTCCTGCCGTAGTTTCTGTGGGGGACCAGACAGAGCGCCACAGGCAAAAGACTGACAGCTGCAGCCCCACCCTCCAGCCATTCACTCTTCTCTGAATGGCTCCTCCAGGGTCTTATTGAAGCCATTTACAAATTCCAGACTACTGCTATTGGGAACCAGTGGGAAATGGAATATTGACTGGTAGGCCGACCATTGTAGATCTCAGCTCATTATAGTCATTCATAAATAATACCCGGCATGTAGTAAAACTGCGCTAAAGCTGAAATTGTATTTTTATAAACAGTAAACTGTAGAGATGAAACAGTATGAAAATTTCATCACAATTATAGTGACCAAAATTATCACCGTTATCAGTATCATCACGGTACTGTTAAAATGTGCTGAACATGTTCAAAAGGTACAGATACACAAACAAACCATTTCACCAAGTTTTATGTTGAAATCCACAAATAAAATTAGCACTACGCACTTGTTATTTTAATGTTTATGGAAACAACCTATACCTTAGCCTATACCTTATGGAAATATGAAAATCATATCAAATGAGCATTGTCACTGCGATCATCCATGTTTTCACTGACACTAAACAAACCCATGTTTCATGCTATGCCTGCGTACCTGCATCTGGGAGGCTGTTGTTAACTTTGGTTGATCCAGCACAGTATTTAATGTTAGTTTTTCAAAAAGCATTGATCGACCACGGTTTTAATGCTATTTTACATGTGAAACTGTTGGAAATTGTACCATGGTTTACCATGAAACCAGTAACCCTTTCACCCCAAAAAACTGTGTGGCAGTGTCTGCAGGACCTACCCTGATCTCCACTAGTTCCTCCACAAAGTTGAAGAGCAGGGGGTTTATTTCACGTAGTTTCAGGACAGGCCTGGAGATCATGAGGGCAAGGTAGCGCATTGATGAGCGGCACACCTGCATGACAAAAAAATCACAAATCAGGTAGCACTGTGCAACGAGTCTGAGCATGTGCACGGCATTACAGTTGTTCAGCACTGCATACATACACATCATCGCAGCCAAGCTGCAGTGCACAAAACTCATTGCAGTGAGACTGCCGATCCAATTTTATAGTGCATGCCTGCATCATACCAGCAATCTGACTACAATGCTCCTTAATATATTGCATGAGTCAATCAGAAAGTACTGATCCTACAAGCATCAATAGAGCACAGAGCCAGCAACAGAACCACAATCATTAATGAAGCCCTGTGTGGTTGTATGTCGTCACCCTGACAGAGTCAACAGCAGGATGAAACAAGCTCAGGATAGATGGTCTGCCCACCTTGCGTGGCTCAAACTCCCAGTTGTGGATGACACGCGCAGGGATGACAGCTGTGTCATTCCAGTGACAGCTGCTGCAGTAGTACTGACCCGTATAGTCACACTGTCGAGCCTCACTGGGTACACCTCCTTCAAGCCAAAACAAGTACAATTTCTGTAACACCATACCTCTTCACTGACGAGACACTTAAGAACCCAAATAAAATTATCCCTGTACTTCCTTTATTTCAAGCAATGAATGCAGAATTCTGGCAAAGATTAGGGTAAGCAGGGCAGTTTATTGTCTTTTCACCTCAGGGATCCATAAAATTCATTCATTTTGCACATTTTAGGTGAATTAGCATCATGAAGCAAACTTGATTATAGAACTAAAAGCTTGTGTGGGATACAGGAGGGCAGGGATGGGTGGAGCTTGTGGGGGTAATCAGGGGGATATGGGAGGGCAGCAGTGTGTGGAGCTTGTGGGCGTTATCACGGGGATAGTGGGGTCCGCAGACGGTGCAGGTTGTGGTGGTAAT
>JAODLD010000008.1:9963996-9991211 GCA_026781065.1 Mormyrops boulengeri
CCCCCCCCCCCCCCCCCCCCCCCCCCCCCCCCCCCCCCCCCCCCCCCCCCCCCCCCCCCCCCCCCCCCCCCGCAGCGTGTACAGCACTGTTATGGAGGTAAAGAAGGGGATGGTGGGGCTGCCGTAACGATGCACTCACTCAGTGACACAGGCGTCCGACACTCCGCACACCTGTAATCCTGTTTGTCCAGCCCCGTCTCAGGGCAGATGTTCAGCTCATACTCAGACTGATGGCTGACCTTGGACCTCACACACGGCTTAGTGATGAGGTTCATGCACTTGCTATGGCAACGGTAGTAACAGCCTTGAAAAAACAAGAAAAACATGCATAAGAGATTCACTAACAACTTAAATACATTCAAATGAGCTCACATATGAGTATGAGACAATTCCTGGGTGTATAAAATCCTCACAGATGAATGTCTCGATTAATAAACAGATACATTTTTATTATGCCTTTTATAGTAGATTCAGTCACAGCCCATTAAAAGTTAAATGGATGCCATAGTTGCTCAGCAACAGCTGGTTTTGTACAAAATGGTACAGATCGGCCAATAAAATGAGAGCTCAAACGTGGTTCCTGTTGCTTGGGAACCCTTCCTGACATACCTATTTCTGGCTTTCCTGACATTCGGTCCCACCCAATGATGGCCAGCAGCCAGAAGACCTCACAGCATGTGCAATGTGCATGCCGTGCCAAGTCTCGCACAATGCAGAGTCAAAGCACGACTCTTATCCGAGAAATGCTATTTTCTGGTCTGTCTGAGCACATAAGCACATACTGAAAACAGTTGTTTGGCAAATTAAACAAATTCAGCCTTCAATCCCAAAGCTAAGGTTCTCAGGACTAAAGAGATCTGGCACACACGTCCATTTATAGTAATTCGGTTTACATTTTTCTCTACGACAGGTTTCTAGTTTTAATATAGGATTTCGAATAACATACCGATTTCCTCAAAATAACCTTCTGCAACTAAAGGATACACTTAAAAAAACAGTACATGCACTGACTTTGAAATGGTTTCAGCCAAATGTTTCCTTGGCACAACTGTCTCCAGCCAAAGAATATCGTATGGGACCCATACACCATGTGTGGGTGAAACACAGGTCCAGTATCCATGCATGCAGAGTTCAGGATCAACAGGTTTATTATAAGCATTTGGTCTTGCACTGTGTTGACACGCATCATTGTACCTTCCTTTTAGCCTTTGTTTTGACTGAGAAGTGATTTTTATGCCTTTGTTTTGTATCTATGATTATTTCAAATTATTTTTGTTAAAATTAATCTCATATGCTTTTGTTTCCTTTTTTCATAGGAAAATTTTGCAGGGTTTTGTTTTGGGATGGAAAAACATTATATTTTTCCCCATTTAAAATAATGGAAATGTTTTTTTCCAGTTTACTGTGGTTTTTCAGGAACAAATTTTTAACGTAAATTGAGAGAAAGCCGTGCTGTTAACCACAGCTGGGAAAAAAATCAGCTTTGCTTTACTGGGCTAATATGCTGGAAAATACTCTTTAGCATGCGAATATAAGAGGCCTCCGTTAGCAGTGACCCAAGACCCACACACCTGTACAGGTATACCAGGTCTGAATGAGGCCCCAGATAATGGCACTGCACTTGTCGCAGGTCTGCTTCACGCTCTTGCTCTTCTCCTTGGAGAAACGGTGCTCCAGCAGAATTCTGAGGTTGGGTTCATCCTCCTCAGGGTCCTGCAGGGTGACAAAGACCACCAGCACTCAACATACAGAGCTGGTTCTCTGAAGCCTCCCTCTCCAAGAATGCATCATCTACAGCCTCACTGCTACGCTCGGCGCAGGCTTCCTTAATCTCACTGCTACGCTCGGCGCAGGCTTCCTTAATCTCACTGCTACGCTCGGTGCAGGCTTCCTTAACCTCACTGCCATGGACGTATCAGCGCATTCTCTCACTTTGCTGCTTCCCATCCATGGAGCTGCTCTGAAATTATGCAAGTTCTTACAGAATCCATTGCTGTTTGACTAATATCACAATGCATGTTGCAATCAAAGCACGAGTCTGTCACACTCCACTGAATCGACCCAGTCTGAGATGTGGTGTCAGCTTGGGGAGGAAGTGAATCCAGCTTAGCATTTTAAATGGGGATGACAAGTCTTGGATTGACAAAAAAGGCAACAGGAAAGAGGAAATTGTAAAGCAGAAGCTTTCATGGTTCTAATGATGTTTTGGGTTTAGCGAGTATGACTCTATTCACAGGTCCAAAGCTTTAGGTCTGCATCAGGTTCAGGTTTCCACCAGATACTCCAGTTGCTTCTGACAACCCAATAATAATAATAATAATAATGAATCCCTTATTTGCCATTTGCACAAGTACGAATACAGGTATACTGGAACTCTTCTCTTCACCTGCTCCATCATGCTCTCCATAGCTTGAGGGGGGGTGTTTCACAGCACAGTCTCAGCCAACATGCGGCACTCCTGGAGCTGGGGGTTAAGGGCCTTGCTCAAGGGCCCACGGACATGTGACTGTTCTGCCGAAGCCGGGGCTTGAACCAGCGACCATCTGAGCAGGGGCACAGAAACTTAGCCCGCTGCGCCACTCACCGCCCACAGACATGTGGTCCAGGTTAAGTTGTGATATACTGGCTTTGGGGTGTGGTTATGTATTTGACGCTGTGGACTGTAACAGCATGCCACCCAAGGCCTACTCCCACCCTACATCCTGCGCATCCACAAACCGCCTGCCAAGTGCCACCCCGCGCAAACCGTGCAGGGTGCACAGATGGGTCACAGCAGGCTTTACCTTCAGCTCTTGCAGCTTGAGGCGAAGGTGGATGAGTTTAACCACGGTGTCCTTCTGCTTCTCTGAGTGTTCAGGCAGCTCCAGAATCAGCCGCTTACACTCTTCGATCGCCTGCTTCAGTTGCTCAATATCGGACGCCACAAAAGAGTCCTGTGTCACACCCAACACACATCATCAGGGTCACAACACTGACCTGGAGCTGGGACTTTCCACTTCACCCAAAAAACTCAAATGAACTTACTGGATTTCCATTTGGCTATAACATACAACAGAGATCTGCTTCAAGTCTCTGATCTATGGAACATTCCAGGAGAGAACCATCTCCTACACTGCACAGCTAAATATACGTGGACAACACTTCATCCAACATCTCATTCCGAAACCAAGGGTATTAATGAGAAGTTAGTCCACCCTTTGGTTCTACAATAGCTTCTACTCTTCTGCGAAGGCTTTCCATTAGATATTGGAACATTTCTGGTGGAATCTGCTGCCATTTACGTTGGATACTGATGCTGGGTAATCAGGTCTCTTGGGCGATTTTGTGTGGCCACTGAACGTTCTCCCAGCTGTTTCCATTTCACGAACAATTCACATGTGGTTGACCAGAGCAGCTCTAGCAGGATAGAAATCTGGAAAACTGACTAGTTGGAAAGATGGAATCCTATGGTGGTGCAATGATGAAAGTCACTAACCTTTTCTGTATCGCCACCTACTGTGCTGCCAGTGTTTGTTACTGGAAATTTCATAGCTTTGTGCTTAATTATACCAATATACCAATGTCAACAATGGGTGTGCCTAATTAGCCAATTCCCATTTTTTGCCTTGCCTTAAGGCTACCTGAAAAATCCACGTTTAAAAGTCTACGTTTTAAAACCACAGCCTGGTAACAATTTCCCTGATTCGTATTTAAAAAGGAGAAGTTTAAGGAACGATAGTTTGTGGTAATGGAGTAGCATTAAATCTTAAGCCAAATCTATATTATTCCATTATAAACCTAAAATTAGCTAACTCAAAAGCGTTGAGGCAGTTTGCAAACCCTACAGACTATATTTATAGAGTAATAAAACCATTACATACAGTACATGTGCATGTGTGTGCAGACTTGTCTTTTAATTTTAAAAATTTCCAAAAAAACCTTTTGTGTACAGTATATATTTCATTATAAAAACTGACTTGTTACTCTAAGCCCTTCTTTGTTTTAATAACCAAAAGCAGTACCATAAAAAGGTCTATATTTGAGCTTCCCAAAGAACTGTAGATGAACCGTGTACCTCTAAAGGTTTAAAATAGTAATTTTTTTGCCACCTGTGGTTATCATTTGTATAATGTACTTTTTATACTGTACTGTTGGTACAGTTTTTATTCTATTGTTTTTTTTTTTTATTTTGCTGCTCTTATTCTTGTACTGTCCACTTTCTTCCGTGATGATGCAAATTTCCCACTTGTGGGACTAATAAAGGATTATCTTATCTTATCTTAGATAGGATACTACATCAAACTTTTTAAAAATAAACAAAAAAACATTTCTGAGGTATGTGCAATTCACGTGCCAAATTTCATCAAAATCAAAAATGGCTAAGGCCAGTTGTTGAATTAAATTGGAATGATCTGACTCTCCTCTCAAAACTGAAATTAATGAAATGTCAAACGACACAACATCTGTAACAATTATGATGATTGTGACTGTGAGTGTGATGGTCAGATATACAGTTCTGGTGTTGGATGTGAGTATTCATTAAATTACAATAAACTGCTTAGCAGATGATATCAGCGGTGCTAACTTGGTGAAGGCACTCATGATTGAACTTCACTGCAGGTGGAGCGGACCATCAGAAATGCTTACAGCGGGCCGGGAGAAGTGGTCCTCAGCCAGCCCCAAGTCCATGGCCCGGTCCAAGCTTTGGCTCTTCGCCTCGGAGGAGAACAGGCCCGACTTCACCTCTGCAGGCATCGTGGCCGGTGAGAAGAAACAGGCTAATTAGCAGAGTCACCACAACAAAGTATAACAAAAGCATCTATATTAAAATACTCAATATTATAGACATACAGGACAGTGCAATTCAGTACTGTGTAGATGGCTTAGGACATCAAAGATAATGTTTAAAGCTATTTAAATTGCATATTCAGTGTATACACACACACACACACACATATATCATTTAAACAATTTTCTTTGGCAGCCTAAAACTTTACCGCAGTACTGAATAAACATATGAGTATTTTTCAGGGACACCTTAGTCAACTGAACTGACAGTGTATTATTTAGGTCCAAAATATTCAGCTACCGTACTGCCCTGACATACAGCAACAAAAATGCAGACAACAGTAAGAAGGTAAGATTTCAATTAGAAGCATGTCTCAAGCATTAAATACATGACTGTTCGTCTTCCTCATCTACAAATAAAAGAGTAAAAAGAAGAATGCATTTTGGTAGAAAACTGAAAATTGAATGTCACGATTATTAAACAACTACATAATTTAGCAGCATATTAACTCCATGATAAGGCATACATTCAATAAAGAAAAAGAAAGAAAATGCCAGTGAGAAGTGAAACGAAAGGCAAAACTGCACCAAGATTGAACTTCCAAAGGAACCAGACAAGAAAACCAGAAAAACAACACATCCCTAAGACAAGAGACGGGTGATCTCGTCTGCATCACACAGTAAAACATACAAAGAAAATACCTGCGTAAATCTCACAATACAGCATGTCTGACCTCGGGAGGGGCGATATGGGACAATCAGATGGTAGCACTAAGTAACAAGCTGAGGAACACACTGTGTTGCAGTTCATAAAACACCGAGTGGTTACACAACTGACCACAGCTCCAAAAATGGGGACGAACTTACCGCCTACATTTAGAAGCAACCTGAAAAAAATGAGGAAGCAGTCTTGCTTTCCAATTTCACTTCACATTCATGCAACCCACCATGGTGAGCACATCAGGGAAACTTAGACGATGTTGATGGTTACACAAATACAGACCAAGCTCTAGTCCCGTTCTCATACATTTACAGGTTGGGTCTTGAGTTATCACTCACCAGGTAGAGGAGGATCCTTGTGCTCCCTGGCACCACCCTCCTCTCCTCTGTTGAAGGGGTTGAGGTGGCCTTGGCGAAAGCGGGCGAGCCTCTCATCATACTCCATCTCTTCAGCTACATCTGCAGAGAGCAGACATTGATCGCCCACCCCTATACATCTCCAACTCGTGTTATGCTCCTTGAAATTCTGTCGAGTCTCAACTCCCAGCGCTGCAAACTTTCACGCATCTGGCGTTACACACACGCTCTGTGACTCTGTCTCACGAAAGAAATCTTACGGCAAATCTATAGTATTCCATTATAGACATAAAATTAGCTACATCAAAAGCGTCAGGGCAGTTTGCAAACCCAACGAAACCGTTACATGCATGTTAATGCATGTGCATGTGTGTGCAGACTCGTCTCGAATTGAAATCTCACTCCAGCCAGCTGACCCGAGTTGGCAACCCTGCCCTTCACACAGCTACGTTATTTTGTTTATACAGTATGGGATTTTAGGAAAATAGAGAGTGACGCACTGGTTACGAAGCACTAAAACTGACTGACAATGTACTGGGTCAATGCGCGACGGTTTTTAGTTTATGTGCGTAAAGAAACACGGGGCAGATCACGGGACGTAAACAAACAACGCAAAAGCGCCAATGATGTGTGCGGAGGGACAGGACAGACCGGGGGCCCGCCGGGGGGGGGGAGGGCTGCTTAAAAACAACGTGACACATGATCTAAAAGACAGAAGTCATTGGAAAAGCTTAAGTGGACGGATGAGGGCAGCTGTCTGTGGATGTAAACAAGGGACGAAACCCGGCCGTCCCGCATTAACTAAAGAAATGCAACCGAACGCTGTCACACTTAACCTGCTGTTCCTTTATTATAATGTATTTCTCTCTCATCTGAACGCAATTCTAGCTGGCACATGCATAAAATTACAATACAGTGATTAGCTGGAAAAGGACTGCTAGATAATATAAGTCAAATAATGTGCAGAATAGGACGTCGGGACTTTCAGTGGTAAATATCGGATTGAGCGCTGCTGGTTTATTCGCGGACTCCTTTTGGGAGCTGACTAACAGTTAGGCAGGTAGTTTTGTAAATATGCGCCGTAGTTACGGCGTGTCACTGGTCTTGCGAAGGAGGTAGTGGATGTTAGCCGCTATCGCTAGCGGCCCCGGTGACGGCAGCAGCCGGCCGCCTCCCGCGGTATCAGCGCCAGCGCCGCTAGACTTACCCCATTAGTGTTTCGCCATACAGCCAAAACTGGAAGACATTTGTACTTCTCCACCTACGAAAAACAGCAGAGCCCCCGCTGGTTCTGGTATTCATTTAAGGGGCTGCGAATTGCGGTGACGGAAGACGCGTTTCTATGGTGGACGCCGCTGGTGGGGAAGCCGCTTCGTTGCTGCCCCCTAGTGTACGGATTGGTGCAGCAATGGAGACGGAGAGCGCGCGGCCCCCCTCCAAGCTAACACCACGCTGCTTCGCTTTAGGAGACTGATTATAATGCAGCATTTATATTCATATCTCCTCTCAAATTTCTGCAGTTCCCTTTTCCCGGGAATGTAGTTCCGCTTCCTCTCACGCTTTCGTTTTAATCTATGTAAAAATGTCATTAATCCAGTGTTGCACTTAGGAAGCATCTGGACAACTGAATGTATTATTTATGATCCCCAGTGTCTGGCGTGAGCATGAAAATCTTTTTTTCAGATTTCAGTTATTCACACTGAAAGCCTTCTAAGACTTAATGGATTCGGACTGCAGAAGTAATGAGATCCCGAGTGTGAGAGGAGCCCCTCAGCTTTGAAGCTACTGTAACAGGAACTTGAATGGTTACCGGTTGGGTGGACTTGGCTGTCTGCAAAGATGCTGAGAGGGAACTATATGCTTTGTCAAACAAAAATCAACATAGTATGAAGGGTGTCATAAAGGATGGGGTAGTTAGGATGATTCCAAGGGCCCCAGGGGCCCTAAAAATCTTTTTTGAACATAATTGGATTTGTCTGGGTTGGGGGGCCAAAATCTCTACTCAGGTCCCTGTAATTGTACACTATTTCTAAATTAAGTCTCTTTGTTGAAAAAATAAGCACTTAAATTTTGTTAGTCTCTTTAAAACTCCATAAAACAGGTTTGAAACAATGTGCGTACTCTTCTGTCAGATGAAACTTCATAATTCTGCCTTTTTCTGCATTCCTATTTATTTTTTTCCAATGAAAAGTTGTGAAAATTATAAAATTAGGATTTTGAAGATCCCCATAGTTCACGCTTTTCACTTGTTTGCATTAACCAGGCTTTTTGGAAGCCAGATGCTCTTTTGCCTTCTGGGAGATGAACATCTTGGACAGGAGGACCAACAGAAAGGTTTAGAATGTGGATGCAGGAGAATGAAGACGCCACTTAGTACTGGAGCAGCAAAAGATGAATCATCCACAGCTGGTCCCTGGGCCTCAGGGGATGCTGGCTTCATCATCATGGAGACATCAATAATTAAGCAGTTCTAACATCCTCAAGGCTCGGCGATGAAGAAAAAGCCCCAGGAGACTCCAGCGGCTGATAGAACATTAGTTTTCATCAGATTCTAACCGCCTTGTCACTTTGGTACTGATTGTAGTCATTATCATATAAATACCAGATGTTAAATATTTATGATCAAAATATACCCAGGATTGTCTACTCAAGAGTATTTATGGATATTGGCAGAGACTGGATAATATTACTGTAGGAAGACATTGAGCATTCAGAAGCCTGCTGGGTAAAACCATATAGCACTACTACTGCTAACCACCGGGGTTTATGTAATTCAGTGAAGATACTCTGTGGCCCTGTCCCCGTGCCTAAACCATCAGAACTTTTGGACGGTTTGTGCCTTTTTTCTCCATCATCTCTTGTGGCTGCAACACAGCGGCTAAATCAACCCGGAAAGATTTTCTGTCCTGAGGAAAAGCACCCAATGTGGAGCAGAGCCTTGTGACTCAATGGCTCCTTTTCACAAGGCAAAATACATTAACCACGTCCTGCCCTCCATCCCCAGCTGTCAGTCTCCAATGGGCTGAATTAGGCTGACGAATGATAATGGGCAATACATAATTCATGAGCTTTATCAAGGGTTATAATTTGTCAGCTCCTGCCATTGATGGAAGTATGTAGGATGTGTGCATATATTTATTCAAAATCAAGAGGCCAGTAAGGAATTCCAAATAATGTTTCAGACACAACGGGTCATCAGCTAACAGTTAATTTATATTCACAGCATGGAAAAGACTGGGGAAGGGCACTTGGGAGTTTGTAAAAAGGGCCAATTGTGTCCTTAAGATAAAGATGTTATAGAGTAAGGAGGCCATCTTACCCATGACTTTTCATGACCAGTCACGTAAAGGCTGTCCGCATCAAAGAGCTTCAGGCCAGTGGCGTTCTAATTATAAATGGTGGCTTTGTTCAGAATTACAAGAATAGTTAGGCTCACATCGTGATCACCCTTGTCCCTGGCTCTGAGGAAAGATCAGAGACCGCAAGAATCTCCTTGCTTCAAGCCGAAACTGCTTCCCATTGCCACGGCACAGCCCAGCCAGGCATCACCTCTGGGAGCATTGGTATTTTAGTCTTTTATCTGTGTTATAAATCCTCATGGGATTATTTCTGTCCATCATTATTCTCATTAGATATTACTGAAAATAACGACTTAAAATGAGGGGGAAATGAAGTGTGAGGAAACTCTGAGATAATGACAACAAATGAATCGAAAGGCATTAAAAGATATCCATTCTTTGTGAAATGTTTCTTTATTTAGCACATTTTGACTAAATAGCCCATTTGGAAAATTCCCAAAAGGCTCCCAGCAGGTCAAGGAATATCAGTGAGATGTAAGTGAACTAGTAACTGCTGCATAGGGTTAGCAGAGACACTCTAATAGGAAAAGGTAGGTAGAGCGCTAAGAGACTGGGGGGTGACTGAGCCCCATTTGCTCTTCACGGTTGACCGCTTGGAGCATCAATTACTTCTAAAATGTTCACTTTTGACCCTGCACCTCAGATTCCTCTTCATCATCTTCGTACATCTCCCCTTCCTCCTCAGCGGTGGCGTCCTGGTACTGCTGGTACTCGGATACCAGGTCGTTCATGTTGCTCTCAGCTTCGGTGAACTCCATCTCATCCATGCCTTCTCCCGTGTACCAGTGCAAGAAGGCCTTGCGGCGGAACATGGCGGTGAACTGCTCGGAGATGCGCTTGAAGAGCTCCTGGATGGCCGTGCTGTTGCCGATGAAGGTGGACGACATCTTGAGGCCGCGGGGCGGAATGTCGCAGACGGCCACCTTGACGTTGTTGGGGATCCATTCCACGAAGTAGCTGCTGTTCTTGCTCTGGATGGCCAGCATCTGCTCGTCCACCTCCTTCATGGACATGCGGCCACGGAACACAGTGGCCACGGTCAGGTAACGGCCATGGCGGGGATCACAGGCCGCCATCATGTTCTTGGCATCAAACATCTGCTGGGTGAGCTCAGGCACAGTGAGGGCGCGGTACTGCTGGCTGCCCCGGGCCGTGAGTGGGGCAAAGCCGGGCATGAAGAAGTGTAAGCGTGGGAAGGGCACCATGTTGACAGCCAGCTTGCGCAGGTCTGCGTTCAGTTGGCCGGGGAACCGGAGGGAGGTCGTCACCCCGCTCATGGTGGCCGACACCAAGTGGTTCAGGTCACCATAGGTGGGCGTGGCCAACTTCAGGGTGCGGAAACAGATGTCATAGAGGGCCTCGTTGTCGATGCAGTAGGTCTCGTCTGTGTTCTCTACCAGTTGGTGGATGGACAGTGTGGCGTTGTAGGGCTCCACCACTGTGTCAGACACCTTGGGGGAGGGGACCACACTGAAGGTGTTCATGATGCGGTCGGGGTACTCCTCACGCACTTTGCTGATGAGGAGGGTGCCCATGCCCGAGCCGGTGCCCCCACCCAGGGAGTGGGTGAGCTGGAATCCCTGCAGACAGTCACAGTTCTCACACTCCTTCCTCACCACGTCCAGCACTGAGTCCACCAGCTCCGCCCCCTCTGTGTAGTGACCCTTGGCCCAGTTGTTTCCAGCCCCACTCTGGCCTGTAGAGATACAATAACCGCACTCATGACTATATTTACTTCAGATAAACAATAGTAAAGTGTGACTGAATTTTCCTCTGAAGACAATGGCATCGTTAATACTTGTATATTAAACAGAATGCCTGCTGGTACTTGATGACAAAGCCCAGACATTTCCAATTGACACTCTGAGGTCATAAAAGGTCCTTGAGCATCTTTCGAAAGAGCTGGGGAGGTACCCAATTGCCTTGGCTAACATTGCCCACTGTGGCCCTTTCATATCTAACTGTTGAATTCTCTCCTGCGCCTTCACCACCTTGGCTACCGTGTGAGTGTACTGGTGCAGAATGGCTGCTGTCACATCATCCAGGTGGGGGCTACACAGTGGTGGTGGCTGAAGTGGCTCCCCATTGGTTCTGGAAAGTGCTTTGGGTGCCATGAAAAATGCTATATAAATGTAACATTCATTCACCAGTTATAATGCTGAATTCTGATGTTATGCCCTTTGAAGAGTTAATCTCAGCCGTAGTTACTATGTTCACGGTTGAAAACCATGAAAGCGGCTTCACTGCAGGATCTCAGGATGGGTGGATTAAAGTCATCAATCACTCCAGGTTTGGACTATGAAGCTGTGCAGTCAAGGAGAGGCGCCGCTCCAAAGATGGTTTGCTCCACCCTCAAGCCTGCCAGCCTTCAAATACTAGGGCACCTATTTCTCTTGGCATACATACATATGTAGAGCAATGGAAGTGGCAGATCAGCTCAGTCTAAAGACATGTAGTTTGCAGCTGGAGTCTCTGATTTGCCCATAGTGTATACTGGTGTGTGTGAGAGTTTCTGCTCTGGGTGCGCCCTGCCTTGTGTCCTGTGTTTCTTCGGTAAAGGTGCCAGACTCACCACAACCCTGCAAAGCAGTTTTGGTAATTCAAATGATATAGATCAGTACTGGATATACAGTGAAACCACTGACATGATATAAATCCAGGACGAAAATATTCAGAGGAAAACGTGTTTGCAAGTGAGTGCCTTTAATGTTAGTTCAGTCTCTTGGCCGCAGGGGGCGCTAATGTCACAGCACAGCCTACCCAAATGGATGTAACCCAGGCAGTGATACTTCTTGGGTGCCTGAAAGGGGCCTTCCAGCCAACGGGTCTACAGGACCTGAGGCGCAGAACTCCACTAACCAAAGATGAAGTTGTCCGGTCTGAACAGGTGACCGAAGGCTCCAGACCGAACGCTGTCCATGGTGCCGGGTTCCAGGTCCACTAGGATGGCTCTCGGCACATATTTGGAAGCTGGAGGAAGAGTTGACAAGGACAGAGTACAAATTACTTCAAGGATCACACTGCCACAATTACTCTGATAATCTTATTCCTCTTATGCCCATGCTATAAACATCTAATTAATGTCGGAAATTTCCCATTCATATCTATGGATTTCTTGTAAGAGAATACTGGTATGGATGGACGGATATTTCATTTGTGGGTGATTCATTCACATGCTCTTTGTTTGCTCCTTGCCCACTATAGAGAGCATATTTTTCCCCAGTTCTTTGTCTAACCTTGGCAAATACACAACAATTACTCGTGAAATGTGTTTCAAGACCCATGGCACTTTGGGTTGCAAGTACTATTAATCACTGCCGTATAGCAATGGAGAGAGAACAAAATATTTAATAAGAAGCATTAAGTCAGTCTTTAATTAACAGCATCTGATAATAAAACCCATCGTTTGTTTCAAAGCCTCACTTCTGACATCACTGGGAATAACAGTGGAATATCATGTTACAGATAACAGTCAGTAGAAGGGATGCAGTCAGCAGGCACTGGAAGCTGAGCGGTGGGCGATTAAAGTGTGATGCTGCAGGTCACTGACAGACCTCGGCCAGACACCTGCAGCCTTGCCGGGACGCTGTGACTCACACGAGGCCTCGTTGTAGTAGACGCTGATCCTTTCCAGCTGGAGGTCAGAATCTCCCACATAGTTCCCAGTGGGGTCAATGCCGTGTTCATCACTGATCACCTCCCAAAACTGCAAAGGGAACACAGTATGACTACATCTGCTGATGACTGCAGCTTCACATGCTTAAACACAGTGAGGTTTGGATATAAACTGCAAATCCACATAACCAGAGGTGTCAATTTCAGGTCCAGAAAGTAAAAATCCAGACCAGGATTTTGTTTCAACCAACCAGCTGAGCAAAGAGTCAGTCAAATAGTACTCCAGTGGTTGGTTGAAACAAAATCCTGGTGTGGATTTTTTTTACTTTCTGGACCTGAGATTGACACCTCTGCTCATAACAGACATAAACTTATCAGACTGAATCCAGCACACACTCTATATAATTTAATGATGAGTGTGATATCACTTACTTTAATTTACAATCAGACTTACAGCTACTGTTGAGATTTCTACAGTCCTTAATTATAATTTGATAAAAGGCTTAGCTGAGAGAAAATGGTTATTATTTGTCATTGTTGACACACGACAACAAAATGTGTTCCCTGAATTTAATCCCTAAGTAACATAGCAGTGAGCAGCCATTATTTAGCACCTGAGCAGTGTTTGGGGGGGCGGGGTATCTTGTTAGTTGGGGATTCAACCAGCAACCTTTCAATCACAAGGATGCTTCCCTAGTCATTCATCAAAAGTCAGAATTGGCATATTTTTGTTTGCAAGACTATTTGTCAGGACACAGTAACAGAAACATGACTCAGGGAATTGGAGCCCGACACTCTAGTCGGTCGTAAAACAGGCTTGCGTGCTGCATCACTATGGGAACACGGCCTCTTGTAGAATCTCCTCCAGGCAATTTTATGCGCCTTATTCTCCAACAGTGTTTCACGCCAGCAAAGGCTGCGGTTGGCAGTCTTCCTCCTGGTCTTTTCTCTTCCTTTTTTTTTGTTACCTCACATTTTGTTTGGCCTTTTTTTACGCGTCCAGTAATGACGAGTGTCTGAGCCAGCAGCCGATAAACATTTTCCTTAAACTGGTCTGTCTGAATAAATCCGCAGATGTAGCCGGGTTCTGAGGCTCTCTGAGTACATGCTTTATGCACAAAGTGACCTTTACAGTTTCTCACACTTTTACAACACGTTTGTGTTTCATACAAAAATCAGCACATCCTAACAGCGATCTGGCACGAAACGGGATGATTAAAAAAACGAGGTATCAGACGTCCTTCCTTTATTTGGGTTGGACATCATACCCCTACAAAAAAATCTGCTATAAGGGGTGTTGCAGGTCTGACAAAAAGGGAAGCTTAATCTATGCAGCATTTAGCCTGACAAACACAATGGGTGGGGGGCCAAGGTCCAAACAGCTCATTATAAGCCATGACAAAGCAAACCCATGTTTTCCTGCGAAGGGGGGGCATTGACAATAAACTGACAGTCCACCTCACCTCCCCCACCCTCCAAGACAATCTATAACAGCCCCCTCCTTCCTCAGAGAGTGGTTTTCGTACCACTGAACAATGCCCCCCGTACAGCTTCACCTCCATCCAGCCCCCCCCAGGACTGCTGCCCACACCAGGGTTGATGTCAGAGTCTGCTCCAGCATGCTGATTATCGTCTCTGTGTCCCACCACCCTCCGGCACAGATGCTATCCTGTATCTAAATTGGTAATTAGTATGCCATTTTGGGGGTTCACATTATTTAGTCACTTCTGCTGCCTGTAGCAGGTGCACCAAAAGAGATTGGATTTGTGGAGGTGGTGGTGGAGGTAGTGCTGGTGGGGGTGGGCCTCAGTCTCCTTCCCCTTCCCATGTACAGGCTGTTTTTTTGTCTCCTTTGTCTTCAAACCCAAGCACGAGGCATGTGGAAGTGTGTGCGTGTCTTAGTGGGAAATCTGAGCTCAGATGGCGAAACAATGATGTGGCAGATGTGCAGTCCTGAACTGACTTCTACAATTTCCATCAAGCTGAGACCATGATGTCATCCCATTATGTCATCCAGCCCACCCCCCCTTCCCCAAAAGATTCCCCCAAAAAAAAAACCCCCTAAATGGGTGGAGACCTCAATCCCCCCAATGTTCAAACCAAAGTTACGCCCCTGCTATAGACAAACGATGGAATGTACTACGTTGCTGTGTCTTTCAGAGGGCACATGACCAGCTTCTCGAAGGGGACATTCGGTGAAGTGTATGCCGGTTTTCTGGAATCTCTGCTTCTTCTTTTGTGCCGCATTTTTTTTTTAACAGAACAGACGCACCTCCAAGCTTTTCCAGCCCCCCGCACCACTGAATCAGCTCTAGTCATCGCACATCAGTGTTCTCCCCTGCTTTCTGCTGAATGGGTGGTTCCCTTTGTGCTCTTCCAGCAGCCCAGCCCCCCACCTTTCCTGCCCCCCCCCAGCAGTGAGTGACAGCTGCGATGTGTGTGAAGTCACCTAGAAGGAGCCCGAGCACCCTGCACGCATGTTACCCAGTCCCTGCAAGGCTGGTGTGCGGCATGGCCCTCATCCTGCACGCTCCTCCCCCCACCACAGTGGGGGGGTCCAGCCCCATATTACGGGGGCATGACTGCGCATTTTCACAAAGCAGCATGGAGATTGACGTGCATTGATTCATGCTGAAATTGCACCCTCCCCCTCCGAGACGGTCCCAACAGACCAATGGGATGCCTAGCACAGGCCACATCCCATACAGGAATCAATACGACTGCCTTACAATCTGCCTACAGGGAGAGGAAATTAGGCAGAGCCTTAATGCTGGGAATCCCATTCTTCATGGCTAATATTTATTAAATGGCATCAGCATGTAAGATGCTTCAGTTGCCATTTTGGGTAGCTGTCAAGTGCTGTTACCTTCCCACAGCAATTCAGTCCATTTAAATGCTGCATTTTAAATGATTTCATTCATTTCTGGTGGATGCTTGCCGAATGCATTCTAAAGTCACAGAGCCTGAAATGAAAAAGTGGTAAGACCCTGAAATGTTGAAGAGATTTTAGTTAGTAAGTCTCTCACAGTAACATCATTAATCCATGGTACTAAATATAATGCTGAAATTATAAAAGGTAATCAATGAATGCAAGCCAGCTAAAGGATGAATGGAAATTGTTTTTTCAATAAAATGTTCATATTAATATATGCAATATGTTGCCGGCCACCTTCATTGTGGGATGGTGAGACCTTTTGTGAGTTGGGGTCTTTCCAACGACCTTCCTGTCATTGAGTTGGGGTCATTAACCCACTAAGTGGCTGCTGGGGTGCTTGAAACAAAAGAAAGTCAGATGCCAAGTGCATCCTGGGCGAATTTTATCAGTGCTGGTGTAATGTGGGCCAAACTGGGTTCAGTTCATGCACATGAATAGGTCTCCCTGCTGATATAAATTACTGTTATAAACTGGTTTTGCTCTTATTCTACCATGCAAAAACCTTTAAGTTTGTCACTTGGGTTAAACTGGAGAGTTTGGTTCAAACTGCATGCAATACAATGGCATTTATTTATGATCTGTAAGGAAATCGGCGACAGTAATATGACCCGGGATAAGCCATGGCAGCAGGCTGGAGAATTCAGACCCAGACACAATGGTACATGGTTAAAACTAAGAGGGCCATTTCTACTGCAACTGACCAGTACAAGAGGAAAAAATCAACTAACTCAAGCCCCCCCCCCCCCCAAACACCTTAAATTCGCCATTATTTAATGACTTCGTGCATGAGAAGCATTTACTATACTGCAGGAGTTACAGAAAATCTATTTGCAGGACTGATGTGGTTATGGAAGCATAACATGGTAGCTACTGCGATGGAATAGCTTCATTTTCTTAGAAACTCTTTTCAATGAAAGAGATACGCATTTAAAGCTTTGTAAGTAAGGTTGCATGCATTTCGTATTAGGCAAGTAAGAGGCACAAAATTAAAAACCCCGTAAATTCAAGTGGGCGACGCTTTTCTCGCTCCAAGGGTGAGTCATGCATGAAATGCTTGCAAACGGAGAGTAAGTTCTCATCTGCAATGATAATCACGGCTGTAATTGCAGGATGGCAGTGTGCCTCGTTCCTAGCGAGAGGGATGAATGAGCAGAATGTGCCCTACTGCCGGATGGTGGCAGTTGCAGACCGGACCGGCGGCTTTGTTCGCAGTCTGCAGTCTGAGGGTGTGGCATGTGGTGACTGACACTGCTGAAGCCTTTCCGCATTTAAGCACACGTTCATCTTTAACACTTCATTTACATTCCTTTAACTGTTAAATAAACTTTCTAGCACAGATCGGCTGCGCTTGCACTTTTTCTGCTCGGTTTCAATTCATCTATAATAAGGAAACTCCACGCCCCACATTTTTCCTTTGAAAAACTTTAAAAATGTTTCGCTGTTTCTATGAATCCGGCAAAATTCCGTTCATTTAAGTCAGACTGTCTGCATTGCGGGGCGTGGTCATATATTTCAGACCGCAGTTTAACTGGAGTCAATCAGTGGCAGCCTACAGCACACCGTCAGGCAATGCAGTCAAAGTCGTATTTTTCACAGCATTAACTTATGTCTTGTTATCGTCGTCCACAATGCTATCGCTGTTTCTAGAACAAGTAATGGTCATTGTCGCCCAACTGTTATAACAGGTAGATACAGAAGAGTGATAAAAGTCGGGACACCTCATTTACATTATAATGAATGCAAAGTAATGCATGTTAAATTAACGACTGAATTTTCATCTGTAATGGTTTTTACCTTGGCTCCAATCTGATTGCCACACTGGCCAGCTTGAATGTGCACAATTTCTCGCATCCTTTCCCTCTGTCCTGTGTGATTCCTGCGAGTGTGAAGGAGGAAATACGGGTCTGAGGTAAGCCGTCAACAGAAGGCTCGCTATGCACCGACCGGAGGGTTTTATAGCGAGCTGCCGCCGCTGCGCCGCACTGCCTCACAAAGGAGGATGCTGATTCTCCGGCAGCGGGTGACGTCACCCGCCCAGGAGACCGGCGAGGCTCTGACCAATGAGAGGTCGGCCAGCGCTGCGCTGCGAAACCTCTGCGGTTCCGGTAGCATCAGCACCGACGGGCCGCGGGGCAGTGCTTCAGGGATTGGTTGCATGATTGCTAATGGAGGGGGTGCTTAATTCTTTATAAATATATAATAACAAATAAATAAATATATAAATAATACATAAAAATTACGATGTACATTTTTGCTGCATAATCTATATCTCTCAGGTAGTTCAGATCCATCCATCTTCCGACTGTATATCCTGGTCGCTTGGGGCTGGAGCCTATAATAAATAGTGCAAGGCATTAGGTACACCTTCAAGGCCAGTCCACTGCTTTACAAACACACGCACATATACTGAGACATAATCAAACAATCGGGCAAACTGGAATTAACCTAACTGTATGTTATTTACCTAGTTTGCCCCGTTACAGCAAGCAATATTATAAATAGCTTGTAGCTCCATAACCCCATTGAAATAACTGTAAGGCGAAAATCAGAAAAAAGAGTTGTAGGTGAAACATCCAGAAGAGCGCTGCTTTATGAATTCTTAATTCGTCGCTGCGGAAGCTGCCATTTTATGGTCACTAAAGAATTAAGCATTAATTGCTATGAGACTGAAAGTGGGCCTAAGAACAAAGCAAGGGCTGACGTCAGGTCCGAATAATTCGCTTCTTTATGACATGCATTGAAAGACCCCCTCTGCCCCTCACTCAGTGCTCAGACGCGGCCCTCGCCCTTTATATTGCCGAGTTGCTTCTGGGAAGCTTCACTGTGTTCAGGATGGTAGTAACAGCGTCAGCATCATGAAAAGTAAACTCCAGTGAGTAATCATAATAAAATATTAATAATAATAATAAACTTTAAAACTTTATTTCCGTGGTGTTAAGGACAGGTTATACGGACAGAGATTTCAGAAAGGGCGGAGCTTATGTAGGCTACTATGAGCTATGGACATACCCAAACTAGGATTTCATTAATTCCAAATCCCCCGTCATTAATGTGTTTAGTTTTTATTTCTTTATAGTTTATTGCCTTTTGTGCGCTTACATAAAATGACCCTCCAAAAGGAAGGAATAGTACCGGTGAGAACTTCTTGCTACGTGTTTCATTATCAGTTAAGTTTTATTGTTTAACCAAAATAATAACGGCGGCTTCAGTTCGTCTATTATGCCTAACATTTTCCTGACAGAACTGTATGCTCTTTTAGACTCTGTTTTAATGATGATGAAGACGATGATGATGGTGGTGGTGAGTAAATCTTGGGAAACGCATATGACTGGAAGTTTAGCGTTTGCTCTTTCTCGAGCGACAATGGCGCGTCGGAGCTGCTCTTTCCATGTCTTGCAGGCGGACTGCTGGAGAGCCCCAAGCAAGTGGCGATCCTCTGGGTCACATTGATCATGTGATCAGAGCCGTGGACAGATAAAGGCTCTGCCTCGGGGCGGACAGGAAGTGACCCCTCCTAGTCAGAGCCTCGAAGGTAATCAGCCCCCTAGAGTTTTGGCAGGACCAGAAAGTTATTTTAGTGTTTTATGGAAAGCAGCGACCCCTAGCGGTTCACTGGAGCCTAAGAATGTTTTCCATTTACCACGTGGAGGACTGAGTCGCATCGTGTTGTTTTATTTTTTCCTCACTCTTGGATACTGGTATATAGTTCCCATTTGCATTTTAAAGGAAATTTGAACATTTCATTCCAGGTAATGACTTCCCCTTGTGGTGGCTCTCTCTAGGCACACCAAATCCCTCATGGTGGAATGAGCTCCCAAACTGCTTTCGGTAATAAGATTTCTTCTCAGCCTTCAGGAGACACCTCTGCTAGTCTACACCCCTGCGTTTTTCTTGCAGGTCTAATATGATCCCTGAATACTCATGCCCCTGTCTTTTGAGCAAATCATCCCATTTAGTTTTTGCAGTGATTGAAGTGCATTATATAGCTCTTGCTCTGATACAACTTACACCTATTACTGGGTATTCTTTAGAAGCTCAGTCTAGCTGCACTTATGCCTCATTGACTCCTTGACAGTTGCATGCTTGTAATCTGCTATTTGCAGGGAAATTTAGAGAGGTCAATTATCCTAAGTGCATGCCTTAGGACTGTGTAAGGAAACTTACACAGCACATATATAAAAATCAAAAACACACACAGTGAATTTTGGAGTTGAACAGTTTCAAAGGCGGTATGAGGCAACAGTGCTACCCAGTGATTCACTGTGTCACCAGCACACCAAATAAGTGCTTTATGCAACACCTTACATCTAGGGATAATTACAGCATATTACCCTGTGAAGCCTTCTTCTCGGGGTCCCTTAATGACTGCACTCCATCTCTACAAATGGACCTGTTTAGAAATATCACCATGGAGACAGTAATGTGTCTGATTACATTTTGGCCACTATTCTTGTTTTAGCCATACTTGATAATTAAAAGAATTTATGGTAATATGGATTAAAAAGAGGCAGGAATGGGCAGGAAAACTAGTCATTTTCACATTGCCCCTACCTTCCTACAGACCCATTGGCTCTCCAAACTAAAATAACTACCTTAATAATTTTCTTTCCCGTGCATCAGATCACAAAATAGATCAGATCAGAAAATATTATTTTAACACTAAAATGAACGACAACTGCCTTAGAAACCAGTGAATAAAGGTCTTCATGTGTCTTCCATTTCATAGTATACACTTGAAGAGATGGAAATTCAGTTGCTTTTCATTAAGCATGGCAGACATTTTTATGAGAGTTTGCAGGGGGGGAGCCGGGGGAAAGAAGTGGACCACTGGGAGACCTGCACAGAAGGCTCAGTTGCAGGAAAAGTGGGGTACAGACCAGGAGCGTTTCTAGCTAGTGAATAAATCAGGGTCAAATTTAGTTAAATTTACCTGGAGCTTGACTTTTTTTTTTTTTGAAAGAATATTGGCTCCGTGGCTTAAAATACTCAAGGCTCTAGTCCCGAGTGATCAGACCTAAGGACGCCTATGGTACAGACTTACCTTAATGTCCGTCATGTAGCCTCCACTTCACGACATGGAAGACCCAAAATCACAACATAAATAATATATAAGAAACACCCCAAAGAACTTTTTTGGGGTGCTGTATTAAAGGGCTATCAGAACAGGCTGAAGAGACTACGGTCACCCCAAGATCTGACACCACACACTGTCACAATAAAGGGTACAGCCCTGGTACGGTTTGTTCCCCCAGATACAGTAATGTACCCCCACCGGTACAAAAAGTTTCCATTTTTGTAGTCCATTTCTGTACCTTAAAAGATACATTTACCTAGAGCTAGGCTAGAACTGGCAGGCCCTTGAGGGTTGAGCCCCAGAGACAAGTAATTATACCCTCAAAGTTACATACTGGTACTTTTTCTGACTGTGTCTACATTCACTGGTGAACCAGATCATGACTCCTCACTGGATAATGTTGTCTTCTCAATAAAACTGAAGTTCTACTCGTTGGTACAACTTCCACTCTAACTAAATCCCACAGTTTCTCCATCAATATTGATAATTTTGCTATACACAGAGCTTTCAGTCGCTCTGCTCCCTGTCTCTGGAACTCACTCCCACCGGATATCAGAAATATCGATTCTTTTCCATTATTCAAGTCAAAACTCAAAACCCATGTTGTCCAATTATGTAAATGACTCTTTTTAATTATTTGTTTTTATTGTTTGTCTTTTATGGTCTATGTAAGGTGACCTTGGGTTTTAGAAAGGTGCCCACAAATAAAATGTATTATTATTATTATTATTATTATTATTATTATTATTATCCTCAACCTTCTACTAAGGTGGCCTATTACTTTTAGGGCAAAAACCCAAACTGCTGGCAAATTACTATGCTTTCCACTGCAGCTGGGTATATTAGTTAATCAAAGGCACGTGCTTCTGTCTGCCTCGGCTAAAGTGAGAGAAACTCAGATTTAATGCATGTTCGGGCTTCAAACAAAAACTGTTTGTTTATATCAAAGGCCCCTGTTGTTTCGTTACATTCGTCAGGCTTGGGATCTTTTAAAATATCTCAGCTTGGCCTGCGGAAAGATACGGGGGCCTCATAAAGGTGGGGGTAGTGCCTGTCATCCCAGGACACTGTGGTGCTGGTGGGGTTGGGTGATGGTCGTTTGTGGTTTTGTTATACGTTAAATAGAGCGACGATTGCACCAAAAACAGTTTGTTCAGTACTGGGTTATGGTAAACTTGGAGCAAGCCCAGGAAACACAGGGGACAAGGCAGGGGAACCCCTGGAGAGGATGAGAGTGCACACCTATACACCCCAAAACGCATGATGGACAATTAAGACATTTCAATACACCTAACCACACCTGGGGCTACGAGGCCACCATGTGTTCCTTCTAAACTCTCAGAAAAAAGGGGTAAAAATTTGTACCTTTGCTTGTCATTGGGGCTGTACCCTTGTAATTGTACCTTTTAAGGTACAGAAATGGACTCTGAGGAACATCCCAAAGGTACAAGCAGCATTAATGTACCATCAGGGGTACAGAAATGTTCCTCAGGGTCAATTTATGTACCTGAAAAGGTACAGTTACCTTCAGTTGGGGTACAATTGGCAGACCCTTGAGGGTACAGCGCCAGTGACAAGCAAAAGTACAAATTTTTACTCTTTTTGCTGAGAGTGTAGTTTTATAACAATAACATTGTTCATGCAATCAATTCCCAAATGTTCAGTACATTATAGATTGTTCTATGGTATAAGATATAAAGTTATAAAATTCCTGCATGCAAATATTCTGAAATAAATTGTCATGTTTCTAGAAGGCACTAACCCCATAAATATCATAGCAAGCCACGTGGCAGCCTTTGCATACTCTAGTTCTCAAGAGAAACCTTTTTTGCATCTGAAATGAAACACAATTATGCATCAGCTTACAAACAGAAGACTGATGCCTAAAGTATCTGATGTGAGAATCTAATTTTAGTCCAACACCAAAAGACGTGATTGTGTACTGAGAATTCAGTTTTTGGAGCTCGGGGCACAAACATTTGAAATATTTTTGATCTCTCTATAAATACATAACCCTTGGTTGATAAAAAAAGAGAAACTGTCATATAAATATCGGGTATTTAAATAACAGTTAATGACTTAATTAAAGGTCCCTCAAACAACATGACTGGTCCTCCAGCAGTTTAGGGCTGTTTTTTTAACCCTTCCATGGTTGGTTGTTCAAAGGGGTCTTTGTTATAGCTGGCCTCCTGCAAACGGCTGTCAGGATGTGATGATCACCATTTCAGTGAAGGATTTCTAAGAGCCTGCAGTATCCCTACGATAAGTAAACTGAGACAGATTATACGCTCATTGAAGGAACTTGGAAGACCAGGCATTGTGAAAAATTAAAAGCCATTAAAAACAATTTTTACACAACATGTCCACTCGTGTTGTAAAGGAACTGTCAGACGGGATGAGGAAAACAGACAGTATGTGGTGTCCACTTTAATGTGTTTGGCAATTTTCTGTAATTTTGAAAATTGTGTCTCCTGATCCATGGTCATATCCTTTAAGAGGCAGGCTTTTCTTCATTAGCTTAAAGGGATTTGCCTGATTCACCCTAAGATTTCCATAATGACTGTCATGCCCTCATCTCTCCTGAAGTTGTGCCAGGAACCCAGCCGCTATCACCAAATGCAGCACTGCAATGTCCAGTTCTGTCCACTATTTGCCTCCTATGATGAATTTGGCCACATTTAATTATCTCACCATCATAAATCTTGTATTTCACAGTAATACCCACTAATATCTGACAGGACGTTAAAAAAAACTGCGTTCTTTGTTTCACATCTCCACCCACCGAAGGCTGTTTGACAATGTAGTCCCCAATGATTATTTATAAATTCTAGAAACTATAACATTTGCACATTATCCTTATCCACCCAGTAACCTTTAACTAGTCAATGGAAGCTTAGACATCAGTGTTCAACCAGGGCAAATACTAATACACTAATAGTTCGCTTGAAATTCATTTGAATTCACTTTGCGCTGTGCACTTTGCAGAGAGAGTGTACAAATTCTGTAGTTATTCCGCGGTCTATAAACCTGTGTAATCATTAATTACAACGTGAAACTCGCCCAAGACTCTCAGCAAGTTCGGAATGATTATGCAAATCAATATGCACAATTAGTAATCCCATAATTATTCCATTGTAAAATATTCATGTTTTGAATAAGAGCAGTCCGTTTTTTAAATAAATGTTGACGATACTTTTTCATAGCTTTTTTTTTACTTTAATGGCGTGGTTTGAGCATGTTCACTAAGAATTTTGTTTTAATAGAACCAGTTAAACACGAAGAGCAGAAATTAAACCCGAAACTCAAAACAGACGAGATAGAAATGACACTTAATTAACGAACCACGCAATCATTTTGTCAATTTATATCTAAGAAAATGTTTAATTTTGTACAAGAAAACAGACAAACAAAAACAAAAAATGATATTTCAGTCCTGCTAAACATAATAACATCTTAGGCATATATGAAAAACGAAAGTATTAAGGCGATGACAGTCAAGGATTTGAGAACCTGTGAAGATAAGGTGGAATGTCGTGTTTAATAGATCACAGGAACCATCACACATTATTTGACACAGTTTTGGTTACCAAATTCGTTAAATTAAGTCTTCTTTTTATCCTCTATATGACATTCATACATAAAAACGTTGCAATGGGATTATTAATCGCTTACAGCCACGCAACATTCAGGAAAAAAACGAAATTAAATGGTTTTCGGTTTTTATAAATATGTTCACATTTAGAGCCAGTATTTCCGTTTAGATTATCTAAAACAATTTAGTCTTTCAATATGCTAACAATATTCGGGCGATATCTTTTAACGAGGAAAAGGAAAAAAATAGGACATATTATCTCTGAGCGCGTTTCTTAAACTTCATTTGTCCTGTAATACCATAAACTTTACAAACTACATGAATTCATAATTAATCGAAATATCCTCCACGAAAAAAACACCCAAGGACCACATGAGTCGCCCGCGGACCTGTTCTAAAAATAGCACAACTCACCAGTTAGCAGCGTCTAAATTTTAATTTTATCCTGTTGCTATATATATATATATATATATATAAACACACATATATATATACACATATATACATGTATATATACATATATATATACACATACGTATGTATATTTGAAAATGACGATATCGAAAAAAAATAATTTAAAACATGTTTATTATACATGAAGTTTAGATAAGTTTAGGAGGGCGTTTCAAACTGGTAGCCCTTCGTATGGCTCAGTACCCATGAAGTAGCTCTCAGTTTCAAAAAGGCTGGTGACCCCTGGTTTAACATTTTCAGCTACGATATTACCACGTATACGTTTGTGACAAAAAGAAAATAATTCAAAACTGACATCGCTTTAAGAATGTTGTGGTTTGTCTCTCTCTTTTCCTCCCTGGCGTATAGCCAATTTCCGTGTAAATCGGGTAATTATGTGGGCACGATATTGAGGGACCATGAACTGGCAGCACATTTTCGCCGAAGTCCGTCTTCCGTCTACTGTATGTGTTTCGCCTCAAATAGTGAAACACCAAGAACAGATCACCAATTCCTTCAGGGTTTTGCGCAGCTCCTGACTCCGGTACGCGTAAATGAGTGGATCTATGAGTGAATTGCAAATGATGAGGATCAGATAGAGGTTGAAGTAGCTGAAAAAACAGGTACAGCTTCGGCACGTAAGAATGAGAATGAGGTGCAGGAAGAACGGACCCCAGCATATAATAAACACGCCCAGAAGGATGGTCAGGGTGATGGCGCCTTTCATACTGGTGGCCTGGCGGCGACTCTTGTGGAAGGCGATTATGCGCCGGGAATGCAAGTGTGCCGTGATGAACATATGCAGGTACAGGGCGGCGTTGAAGATCAGCGTAACGCAGAAGAAAGTGACAAGGCACACAATGACGGCGATGTCGTTGTGGTATACAATGAACAGGGTGCTGGACACGACGCTCGCCATCCAGATGATGGCAATGACGGCCACAGCGCGCTGACTGGTCATGATGCTGTGGTAGCGCAGCGCGTAAAAAATTGTGATGTAGCGGTCAGCTGCTATAGTGCTCAGAAAAGACAAGGAGGACACCACTGAACTGCAGATCATGATATCAATGACGTTATCCAAGTGTTCCATCATGCTTGGTGTGACAATCAAGAGTCCGTACTCAGTGACCAACATAAACATAGTTTCTACCACATTGCTAACGCTGACCAGCATGTCGGATACAGCTAGGCAGCAAATAAAGTTGTACATAGGGGAATGCAAATTTCTGTTCTTTATGATGGCTAGTATTACGAAAATATTTTCTATCAAGCTGATCAGACCTAGGGCGAAAAACAATTCGTGAGGAATCATGATCTGGGCGCACGTAGTGGAGTTCTGGTCACCTATGGAGAAGTTGTAGGTGACATTTTCCAGGCTGTACATGGGAACGGCGCTGTGCTCCAGGTGTTTCATAAGGAAAGTGAATTGCGATGTGGCGTTCGTGTCCTGTTCTCTCTGATTCATCAGCGCGATTTTCCCCCAGTTGTTCATGACGCTGGTTAAGTTATAACTACTTCTACGTTACGCTGTAAAACAACAACGAAATACTTAACAATCCAATTTCGCTTAGAAAATCATATCTTTTATGAAGAAAAAAAACTCAAAGCTAGAGATCACAATGCTTTCGACTCCACTAATATTGAAGTTGGCTGTTATAGTATATTTTATACATAATAGCTATATATATAGGCATATAACACAATCTAATGTTTGTGATCTAAAATGTTTGATAAATCTCGCTTACCTTAGATTGGCGATGAATGTCAAACTCTAAGACGTGTACGAACAAGACGGAACAAACTTGTTCAGCGAACGACGCACTGGGCGCTTATTTCTGTTATGGACTCACTTCAGATCGCGCTGGTGACTCCTCGGTATTATATGTAAATAATCCCGGGAGACTCGACACGCATTTCTTCGGGGAAAGTGTTTTCATGTGATGCTGTTCTTTACCCTCTTCGTTCGTCCGTTCGTATATTCAAATATAAGCGTATTCGGAATTGCTTTCTGACGGCTTTATGCTGATTTGTTAATGATTCACAAAGCAGTTTAATTCGAACGTTATCTAATGCAGTCTGAAATTATAATTGTAGACATCCTTAGGAAAACATCCAGCAAACTGAAGTGACGGTTGCTGTTTAAGGAGCACAAACTCATCGTTAACTCCTCCTATATCTAAGAAAACCAACCATTAGCTAGTCAGTTCTCGCATGTCCTGCATGCATTTCAGATGTCATGGCAACATGGCATGTTAAATAACGTGGGTGCAGTGCCGCCCCTCCCTACACGCAGAACACGCGCTGTGCGTAGGGCCCCACGATCCATGGGGGGCCCCATTTTCC
>JAODLD010000008.1:9998525-10015694 GCA_026781065.1 Mormyrops boulengeri
CCATCTAAAATGGTATAATTACTTACCTGATAAGCTGTTAAGTGGTTCGCGATCTGTGAAAAAGGTAATATAAACACCAAAGTGCTAATCGTGCTAGCGCGCCAATGGGATTTACAATGTTATATTAGCATCCCACTAGTCGCTAGTTAGTTTAACCGCTTGTAAGTGCAAAGTATTTATTTTGTGTATTGTTTGAGTTGTAATATATGTATTATGTGTTCAGTTTCAGAGTGCTTCTTTTAGCAAACTGCAAAGATCTGCTTCCTGGATGTTTATTGGAGGAGCCTGTTAGCTATCTGTCAAGCTAAAAGCTGCGCACTCACATTAGCAAGAACAGAATAGTGCAAGTAAAATGCGTAAATTTTTTAAACTCATAATTTTTCCCGTAAGTAATTGATCGAAATTAACGCATTAAAGTCCCAGCCCTAGTTTTGGCAAATTTTACAGCACATTGGTCCGCCGGAGCTGTTTTTATCATGTGCTATAAGAGAAAATACTGACTTGACTATTCCAAGCACTTCGAACAACAGACAGGTAAAACTAATTAAAAACTGTGGGTTAGCAGCCTGATGCTCTGGTAAAGCAAGAATGCTAAGTAATTTGAGCAGAGGCCTGAATTGAGCCCTTAAAGACCAGGGAAATCACAGAATTAATCAATGAGAGAGACAAATCAACCCTCCTCTCTTTTATGTATATAAACGGCATCACAATATTCAGAGATGCCGACTCAAACTGGTCAACAACAGGCCCACTGGAACATTGAATGGTGAGCCAAGGGCTCCCCAAAGACCAGGACTGGACTACAAACCCGCAACCATAAGTATCTACATGTTTGCTTTCAGGTTAGAATGCTCAGCCAACACAAAAAGGCCAAATGAATTAGCGTATCATGAGATTACAGGATATTAAAATGACACGAGTAAGCTGCAGTCACATTACCCTACCCCTTTGCTCTGGTTCACTGCAAGAGAGATTTAAGGTATGATAATACCACCCTACCAACCTTCTAAACAGACTGAGAAAGACTGTAAAGAAATCGCTGTCAACTGATCAACACTGAAAGCCAGAGGGCGCCCCCCGGTCTTGGTAGGCACGACATGTAAACTCACCCCCAGGGAACATAATGAGGGCATCCTGCAGCAGCTGGTCAGCCTTCTGCTTCATGCGAGTGTCTTCCTCCAAAGCCAGGTCATCCTGCAGGCTCTGGTGGTAGTAGGCCAGGGCCACTGAGAATGTGAAGTTGGGCAGCTGGGACAGGTTACGGTGCCCCTGGATGAACATCACAAAAATACCCATAATGCATGGTTATAGGGCATCACAGCAATAGCCTCGCACACCATTCAAGTTTGGTTACAACACTGGCAGGAACCAAATCAACTCCAAACCTATCTGACAGGGGCCCAAAAAGAATTGAATATAACTGGACTAGCATAATTGGGTTGGGGCCCAATATGCCTTTATGGGGCCCAATATGCCTTTATGGGGCCCAAAATCTCTAGCGGCGCCCCTGCTCACGGTCCTCCCCCATTAGCCTCTCACCTCCCATTCCTCGAACAGCCGGATGAGGAAGGGATACTCCCGAGAGCGCAGGGACAGGAAGTCCACCAGCAGTAGCATGCAGAGCGGGTCGTTTTCGGGGTCGAGGCTTGGTGAGAAGGGGCGTAAACAAAGAGACAGCTTAGATCATTAAACAGTGACGTTTGCAATGTGCATCACTGTCAAAGTAGAAGAAGCCGGCCCCTCGTCCGGCCCCGTGTCCAATGACTCGTCGCCCCCCACACCCCATACCTCAGAATCAGCTTGCAGTATTCAAGCGCAGTCCTGGGGCATCCTCTCTTCTCCAGAAACATCATGTGTTTGTACAAGGCCAGATAAAAAGCCCTATAGAATCCACAAGGCACAAGGATGACGACATCGTCCTGCACATGGCTCTACACACAGACACCCACTGAGGAGCAGGCAGACCTACACTGGGGATCCACCAGACCTCCCTGGAAGTCTGTGATACAAGGCTCACAGCAAGTCATTTTGGGTTTAGGCCTGTGCCATTCAAGTTGCATGAGTCTATCAGAAGTCCAAGACCACCCGACAAACCAGAGAAGATCGCAATACAAATAGACACGACGGCAGGCACCCAAGAGGTACCGTGACGACACCCAGCTGAAGTACAACACCAATGAATGAACCATGTATCCGAGGCAGTGCTCACCTGTTCTCAGGCCTCAGGTAGTCCAACCTGCTGGTTCCTGACGTTAGGCTGAAGACAGGGTGAAAGGCACACTCAAAGCTGTAGAGCGCCCGCTCTGAAATAAAGCGATAACGAACATCACATATCTGACCGGCCAGCAGAGTCTGGACCTTAACCGTACAGCAGAAGTGCACTTCTTGGTTTTTGGGCCTCACTACACTGGAAAGCAGTATCCAGTGCTTCTGAAAAGCATTTGGTCCCTTTGACAGGCATTCAGTGGGTGACAGTGGAACCGTTCCGCTGCTAACTTTGCAGATGAGCAGAAAAACCAGCAGTGCAATGTGGTCGGAGAGCTTGGAAGACCTCCATCATGCTCTTCAATGTGTCTCAGCTTATGTGCCATAAATAACTGGATAAAAAGTATCACAAGACCAGGCTTATCTAACTGGAAAACCAACTCCGCCACAAACTGACCTTTTCTGCACTGGACTCTTTTTGTACTAGGTTTATTAGATTTAAACATAACCCCATTCACAGAAAAAAAAACGGCTCTGTTATAAATATCCTTTAAATTTACAGCACGACTCGCTCCAGCAAATGGATACACGTTTCAAGATAGAAAAAGGTTTGAATATAATGTATATATTTTTTCTAGTTATACTGAAATATTTTATTTTGAAGATGCCAAAATGTCAGGTAGGCTAAATGCTTTGCAAATAACAAACAGTAATAAACAATAAAAATACAGTCCATATACAGTAAAACACATAACGTCTGATTGCAACTATTCCAAAACCAGAACTCTATTACAGTACATTAGGTAGCTGTATTTGTGCTAAAAGCCCTTTACCATAGAGGTGCCCGTCACTACATTTAAAATCAATATGTGACACTACCTCTCAAACCAACATTAAGAATGAACACAATTCATCACAACAGTTACCCTTCCCAGAGGCTTGAACAGTGATTAACTTTACTATCTGTAAACCTCATTATCGTTTTTCATGCATTGGTTTGTATTAATCCATTTAGTCACAGAGCAAGATACCAGTATCCAGAGAAAATCTGTCTGAGCATAATTTGCCGAATCAAAGGGATTTCTGCAGATGCTGAATGCGCAGTGACGTTGGGGTCAGACATTAAATGGCCAGGCTTAATTGTATTAACGAGATATTTGGGGAATTCACCCAAGAAACTTATCAGCCCAAAGTGGAGTAAATTCAAACTACTGTGAATTACAGTATTATTCTACCCACGCTGCGCTCAAGTTTGGCTCTTTTAGCTACATAAGCTGCAGTGGATATGACGGCTTGGTGTGCAGTTTGACTTCATTCCATTTAGTTACTGCAACCACACAGGAAGACCCATTTAGCACAAAGCATTCTGGGTATACTGCAGAAAGACAGGACTTAGGATCCCCACATTTCATTAATTAAATCCAATGATTAACAACTGGAATAATGGTCTGTCATCTCCCCTATTTTGTTATGTTAATCATTACCCAGATGTTAGGTGTTACGTAGTTCAATACTTCCATGCAAGGTGAAAGCTTTAATTAGGCATCAGAGAGCTGTGGGAAATAGGTCAGTCTTTTTAGCCGTCCAACAACATTACTGAACTCAGCTGGCCTTAACGAATGAGTTTGCTCTTATGAGAGGCTCTGTAGTCAGTAACGCCTCCTAAGGTTAGCATCTAGCCTGGGATTTGGTTCTGGATATGTGCCCATGTTTAGCTTCTAATCTTATAAGTATGCAGCTAAGGCAACCAAGGGTCCACTCACCGACTAGGTCCCTGGCCATCTCCTGGTCCTCCTGAATGCGGCAAACATCAGAGAGCTGCAGCAGGGAGTCGACGTGGTAGGGGTTAACCTGCAGGAGGGCCTGAGAAGGAGCAACGCACACAGAGCACTAAGACTGTGGCCAAACCATAACCCCTTCCGCAACACCCCCCAAGGATCAGCCACCTCCACAGTTGATCCACCCCAAGTAAGCCACACCTTGCCCACGTAAGCCACACCCTCACAGTTTTAGCCACAACCTCCCAGTGTTAGCCACACCCACCACAATGTTGTTAGGGTCCATGGACTCGACCGCATCCAAGAACTTGAATTGGACTTGCTGGTAGTCTCGGTTGTGCACAAAGGCAAAGTGCTGCAAGCCATCCCTTGACTCCAGGAGAGTCATGGAGATCCCTAAGGACAACAGCTGAAAATAAGATGCAGCCACACAAGTACACCAAAGTACACAAAGCCTTGGCTGTGTAAATGTTAAACACAGCATGAATAAAAGAAAAAAGAAACATCTATATGACCTGCTACGTTCCTCAAAGAAATCAACTGATGCCTAACAAGTCACATGCTTCTTCGCTTCTCACTTACAAAACCATGCACTTCCACAAGGTCACCTTGGCCCCAGAGGAACATCCCAAAGGATCCCCCAGCAGGGGCTTCTGCAGCCAGCCTGAATAGCTCCTTTGAAGCTGCTAGGTTCACAACAATTTGTAGAGGTCAGGGATTTGGGATCAAAGCTACCACTGAGCTGGGCCTTTAGATCTGCCCTTTAAGACATATCCCGAGAAACAGGACTTGCAAGCATAGAACTCTCAACAGGCTATTTGGAGAATATGTGCATGTATGTGCCCTGTGACGGACTGGCATCCCATCCAAGGTGTATCCCTGCATTTTTCCCTGAGCTTCCTGGGATAGACTTCAGATCCCACATAATCCTGACTAGGATAAGGGGTTGAGGACAGTGTAACATTCAGACCGTACATTCAGGTGTTAAAAACCAACCACAATATTCAATATTTTTACATTTTTGGAGAATGTCAGCAGGAGGCATCTAAGAAACCTTGCAACAGAACCTGACTGGCCAGAGGTTCTACGCACACAGTCGGGGTTCTGCTCACCTGGTCTGCTGAAGCGAGGCCAGGTGTCTTTGGCGACTGTCATCCACGTGCTGCGGTGGAACTGTCTCTGTCTTGCCCTAGGCCTAAAGAGAGGAAGTAGAATGGAGAGGGTGCTGACATCTTAGCTGGTCAATCTCAGCTACTACTGTACAGTGTAGACAGGGACTGACTATAATCATACTCAGTATAAACCAGTGGTTGATCCTACCTTTGGTCCCCCAGTACTGCACGAGCACCAAAATATCTTTTCAATTCCGTTTCCGGATTCAGATTCCTGGTTTTGAAGAGGAGAGGGGATGTGAAGGGGCATTTCAATAGAGCAGCTTACACCACAGAAGTAAAATATATAAGCTACAATGTCCATGAAGGGACACTTCAGGTACACTGCCAAGGAAATACGCACAGACTCCTAATCTGCAGAGCCACTCACTGTCTTTAGTTCAGCTAATATTTAAGCACTTTTTTTGTTTACACAAAATGGCCCCACCATTAAACACAAAAAGGCAGCGCGTCATTCTACGCATTACCGTTATGCTTTCTCCAGTTTTAATCATAAATGTGAATCTGAAAAATTCCCATGGCTTTGAATCAATGGCTGACCCCAAGCCCCTTATTTTCTCTCATCTGAGAACAGATGCAAAGCTAGCTCAAACTCACAGACCTGTGCTCCACATATAACACAGGCCGGCTGTCTGAGTTTCCACACGTCCCAGTATGATGGGAGAGACCATTGGTGTTCTCAATGGTCTCCAGCAAGGCATCCAGATCATCCCTGGGTACCTCTTCTTGCTGTGAACAGGTGACAGTGAATTCTTACTGAAAACTGATAGAGATGTTAAAGACAGTGGTCCAAGTTATGCACCTTTTAACAAGATACAAACCCTTGTTGAATGTCATACCTTAATTCAGCACCATGTAATTTAAATCTACATATAGTGTCAAAGCAAAGAATCTCTTGCTATTGATTTAGCAGAATATTAAGTAATTACTGCACAGACTGCTCAACAAACTCTGTTATCATGATCCAGTAATATATGCACAATTTTTTAACAGTTAAGCTAAAACTAAAGCCAGCAAAATCGAGGCAAACTCAAATTCACAAGCTCTTAACACCTATACTACCCAGTATTGACAAGTCACACATCAATTGCAATAACAGTTTACTTCCACCAAATATTGAAAGCTGCTTCCATTTGAGAGCTGAGTCATACGTCACTGGCCAGACAACAGCCTGAGGATAGTCTATATGTGGAATAAGCCCTGGGAAATATGGGTTAACCTGTGTGTCTTCTGCTGTGGCTGCTTTTTTTTTCTTCTTTTTCTTCTTTTTCTTGCATGCTTTTTCAGTAGCGTTTGCCTGTCAATCAAAAAGAGGAAACTGTAAGAATACGTCACAGGATAGAAATAATAATCACCAAATAATAATACATAAATTAAGCTAAACAGTTAAGGCAAACTTAAAACTAAATCAAATTCAACAGAAATTGTTTAAAAATGAGAAGTAAAATAAATGGTGAAAAAAAACAACGTGTTTCGTTTGCTGTAAGCAGAATTATGACGGTCTCCTTACCCTTTCCGTGCCTGTGTCCCCTAGTGGGCATTCCTTCTCGTTGTGCCCACTATCACTCTTTTCCTCTATCCTGGCACCAGTTTCTTCATCTGTCAGACATTTCTCCGTGTCGTTCTCTGCGTCGCATATCTGCAAATTGGGCGCAGTTAGATTACAGCATGTTAGCATATATCAAGAAAGCCAAGCGAGTGAGCTCAATCTCAGTATTTTGCCGTTTAGTTGAGCCGCATTCTAACATATGTGGCTCATGGGTCACGTGACAACCAAGTAGCGATAAAAGGCCGTGTACGCAGACCAAATATAGTCAATATGACAACTCTTCCTCAAGTTAAATAATTACTTTACCAGTTCGTATATGTTGACTAGATTTTTCTGTGCCTTATTTTTCTTAGATTTTCTACTGCTATTCTTTGCCGTCTGTAGAACATCTTCTTCCAATGCCTCTTCCTGCTCCCCTAACTCCAGAGTTTCAGCCCTGTCCTCAATACGCAGATCGCATGGATCTATAGCCTCCTGACCCCGCTGTTTTCCTCGCAGCCTCCGAAGAGCACGACTGGACATCGTCACAGAAGAAAGCAGGTAGTAGCGCACTCAAGACAATATTGACAAGGTAGC
The DNA here is from genome assembly GCA_026781065.1 of Mormyrops boulengeri. NCBI lineage: Eukaryota > Metazoa > Chordata > Actinopteri > Osteoglossiformes > Mormyridae > Mormyrops > Mormyrops boulengeri. The sequence goes on from JAODLD010000008.1 coordinate 10,005,806, forward strand.
GTTCTGCGGTACCTACAATCATAACACAGTAGGGTACGCTACAAAGTATCTCATTGGGTGTCTTGGAGGAAGTGACGACGGGTCGCAAGGAAGTGACCTCACATCCATACGGATCGCTTTGAGTGTCATACAAAGTTTTGTGTGTTCTCCTTTTCGCTCGAAAAACGCTTCATGCGCTGATATAAATTCCTAGGATTAAATCCCCACATAAACGGATGGATGAGTGATTTCGAACTCTTCAAGAAATCTTTGTACTTTATGAACAACAAAAACGCCCAAAAACTTTTTTCTCTAATTGAAATGTACACTCTTTTGTGATGAGACCTCAACTTTTATTTTGTTTTCTTTATGTTCACTTTATGCTTGCTATTTTCTTGCTGGTACTGATTCAACACGTTTTGGTGTTTGATGTGGATGCTATCTCTTTACGCCTTGGTTGTTTGTATACAATGATTGAGTTAAATAAAGATTCATGAAAAAAAACGCACTTATTTATATCCTGCAGTACGCGCAGTCTACCACACGGCGCTGCTGCAGGTTTTATTCTAAATCAGCAACACTCATTTCAATTTTGGGTCTTATTTCTCTGGTGTGATTTTTACAATAGTATGTATTAATACAGTTAATATTTAAAGTGTTAATGTTACAAAAGTGAATAGACATTTAATATAGACTAAATTTATTCTGTATTTCGGAGATCTCATTATGGAATCGTTTCAAGAATCGTTCGAGGAAGCAGATAGGGATTTAAGTTTATTTGCGTTCGACTCGTTATCCCGGAAACTTTACTGTGTCCTTAAAGTAATGTTTTAAATGAATATGGTTATCTAGTAGTAAAAAATAAATCGGAAAATTTCAAAACACCTACCAAAGGTAAAGTTAAAAAATAAAAGGTGGTATGATTGTTTTTCAATTATGGCCCGATGGTTGAAGTTATAACCTGTACAACAGAAACGGTTTAAGGTTTTAGAGCTTAATCTGGTACAGTATTCTTAGTTAAAACGTGCACCAGTTTTAAACCACAAAAAGACTAACCGGAGCCACATGACTTTCTACACACTTTATAAAGAAACATCTGTGTGCAACGAGAAGGCGCATGGGGAAGAGAAATTTCCCTGGTGTTGCAACTGCGTAAAAGCAGAGCCCTTGCACCGAGCTGCAGCAAACCAAACCAAGCGTTTCTTAAGAGAAAAGACCGTTTCCCCAACTTAGCCCTGTCAAAGAAACAGGCCGTAAAGGCAAGCTTTAGTTATAGTGTGTTCTTTATTTCACAATATAAAAACAGAAAAACCTTCAGTAAACATATGTATATACGAAATGTTGCAGTCATCAAAACTCATTTATTATATTGTGTTCTTTGCACATTGATACAAAACTTGGTTTTAACCAATAACAGGATGACTTCTGAGTCCAACTCCAGGTCGGATATTGGGCAGGCCTTCCTCATTCCTTCCTACAATTATCGGCCAGACTCGTGACTGGGTGGGCCATTCTGGAAGTATCTAACTATTAAGTATTCAAACATCACCTCAATCACAAAATTCTCATGAAACATGGAATGACAAAAAAGCATTTGCAGCAGAGCAAAGCAACAGTACTTCCTTGATCTGAGGTGGGGGGGGCACTCAGTACTCATTGGACATGACTGGCATAGGGTTGGTGTATGCGGCGCCCTCCATGTCCTCCGCACGCTTCCTGCGCATCTCCGCTGGTGGACGAGGGGGTGGGTTCGTGGGGGGCTCCTTGATACTTTCCCCTGGTTTTTCCCGGGGTTCTGCCCGTGGAAGGATGGGTAACCACTGCTCGCCGCGGACAGCAGCCTGGTGAATAATGGGGGCTTATGTTTAAATATGCGACTGCCTCCCACATCATTCACTATCGCGATCCCATCAGTACCTCAGTATTGTCATTTTTGTAGGTGCTGTTCATAGCTAAAGCAGATACACTAAAGAGAAAAGAGGGTCTCTTCACACAAAGATTTAGAATTAAAACATCATGTGCTCAGGACTCATTTTATCATTATAATTCATTTTTTTAAGCTATGGAATAAATATTTTTTAGGTTTGTAGGCTTTGAATTGGACATGACATGTCATAAGAAGGGCCTGACACTGTGCGGTTTGCAGGGCGATGGCAGGGGGACAAGAGCACTCACCAAGAGGTAGATGATGCTGGCAATGGCTAGACAGACGCAGCCCAGAACGGTGCAGAGAATGAAAGCGCCTGGAACACAGAGACTGTGGGCAGAAACAACACAGTTGTTTCACAATTTGTTTTCACAATTTTTCACAATTTGCTTAGAACTGAAGGAATCTACACTGGATTTGTAAAGGATTGACAGAGCCTTGCAAAGTAAGTTTTGTGATGTTCTCCTTTTAGGTTTAATCCCCCAGCTGTGCACTGCCGTAAAACAATAGAACTGGGAAAACATGAGCTCTATGAAGAGTTGTGGAGACAACGTCAAACGTCAAGTCAACGCCTTCTCAGGGCAGAATGGTGATGCTGTGCATCAAAACAAAAGAAACTTAATTTATGAGAACGGGCGTGGACAAGGAAGTAAATGAAGAGAAGTAAGTGAACCAGGACAAGCACACGGACTGTAGATCTTGGCTTCATTACAAACGACATTTCGCAATGTGCACTTCGAGATAAGCAGTTCCTGATGAAAATTTCCAAGACAAAAGAGCACAAGCTTTGTGACAAGAGTATTTTAAACCAGGAGCATAAGAATAAGGAAGTTCAAGAGTACAGTGAAGAGAATGAAGCCGCTATGACAGACTTACACAGCATGGAGTAGCGCCCTGATGTAGTAGTTTCTTGTCAGTGGACCAAAGGCCTTCACACAAACTGTCAGGCAGTACTGACCCCTAAGCAAAACACTCACAATTATGCCACGTCTTTTCTGGCCGACACTGACACCGTATATTAATCTCAGCACATAGAGATAAGGGGGTTAAAATGGACATTTAAAAACAATCCAATCAACTTTAATTCAAATTCACTAAATTATCGATATTAGTCTTCATAGTACTGAAGTGCAGACACATAAAATCAGTGTGATATAAATCAGTGCAATTTAAAAAGCTGATTTTTAACAAGCAGGAAAAAAAGACCATACCAGTGTACTTAGTATACAATACGTATACAATTCTAAGCCAAAATAAATATGTGGTATTACAAGCACCATAAATAACATTTATATTAAAAGATCCAAAAGAGGGTTAAAACAATCTCGTACCATCAAGGAAAAGCTATTTTATTTGTACACACCAATTAATATGGACACATTTTAAAATATTTACCAAGAAGTTTGGAACTACTTAGAACCTAAGAGGAGATTTGTGGGAGAGTATGCGTAGTAAATTCCCAACAGATTGTGCAAACAGAAGAAAGGCGATCTTATCACAACACTCTTTACTTTCATTGGTATTTCGGTGCACTCATTTTAACATAACCATCGGAGCAGCCGAACAGCGTGGTACTCACGGGCGCTGCACTCCGTTGCCGTTGGCCTTGCAGCCCCGCGGATATTCCAGTAGGCAGATGAATATCCCCGCAGCACTGCGATTGGGGTTAAGTCTCAGCCCCGACTGTGTGGCCCTTCCCAGCCTTACACATGCCCCCAGGGCCCTCATGCGCCCAACCCTTCTTTCCACAAACTGATATGCTCTCAACAAGTCTCCATCTGCTGCAGACACACTAAACTCCGCATAAAATCGACTCAGGCCGGTGCACTTTTACGAGCAGATCATGCTGTACTTCGTATCATAAAAACAAGGGGCAGTTCACAGTATGTGTGAGGAATTCTCACAGGGTTAGTCAAAACAAGTCACTAATGGCAGCCCTGAAAGCTCCCCTTTATGATCTGGGCTCACCCAGTCCTATTGTGTGTGGGCTCACTAAAAGGTAAAAAAGTACAAGGAAACAGCATCCGAAAGCTTCTGTCACCGTTTGGAGGTCTGCATCAATATGTGCCTCACTTGTGCATTGCATTAGACAAAAGCGAGCGTTAAAATAAAGTTTTTTAATAAACCAACGACTTATAGGCTACATAAAGTCTACAGCAGATATACATTCATGTGTTATTTTATTATTAATAATAATTAAGTTTATTATTAATCCCGCTGATATTTTGGCACACATGAAAGGATACATTCCGTAAGCCGCAAATTGCCAGTTCCTGAACTGGCCGGCAACCCCGACGATGCCGCCGGTAAGGAGAACTGAAAGAGGGAAGTGGAAAAGAAAAGAGACCGGTGGGGTTATAGTTTCGAGTAAAACACGAATTAAGACGTTTTCCTGTCCAAAAGTAAACATGAAGTCGAAAAAGTTTCGATGCTTTGTACGTTCATATTAATGTGATACTGTCTTTGGATTCGTTTGTAAAACATATTTTGAAATCATAAAAGAGAAAGATTAAAGTAAAAGTTTAAAAAAAAATCCTTTACTTTTCATTTTCTATTTAGGTCGATGTAAAAAACCTATCTATAAATACCGCATTTCTCCATAAATAAGGTCGATCGACTGCAATATGATATCTTTACGTTTTTAAAGTTTACATTTTTTAAAGGAAGGAAACTGGTGGATAAAATAGCGTTGTTACTTACTGAGTCCGGAGGCCAGAGCCTGCTCATTGGCCCACATAGCCCACTCTATTTTGCCCATAGTGGACGATCCGACACCGGGAAACTGCTCTTTAACCTTAAGCAGGAATCCCCAGGTGACACCGCCGATGAAAGCGCAGAATATATCCAACAGGCTCGAGTGGGCGTGACCGTACCCCACCCCCTGCCCTAGCGTCACTTCCGGCATTTTTCACGCTCCACTTCTCGGCGTACTCCTTGCTGCTTACTCAAAGTCTTACTCAAAACACCGCAAAGATACAGGGAATCTCATAAACGTGGGGCAGGGCTATTTTGTTTGTTTGTTTAAGTTTGCATAATTATAATTATACTATCATTATATGATTTTCAGACGCTGGAGTGACTAAATATAGGGTTTTATTGTTCCTGTACATTAGAATATTTTTTTCGATTTTTTAAAAATTATTTTGTACATGTGTGATGTGCATTTTGTTATGCCTGTTAAGCATTTTCAAGTTGTATATATTCAGTAGGTATTAATTTTCCAGGGTCACTCAGTGGGTAGTCCACATCTAGCTGACACCTCCAGGGTTTGAGGTTTCAGTCTGTATTTGTGGAGTTTACATGATCACCTCCCGTTTTGTGGGTTTTCCTCTGCATAATCTGGTTTCCTTCTATAGCCCCAAGACATGTGGTTAGGTTAACTCCTATCTCTAAATTGCCTATAATGTATGTCTGTGTGTGTGATGCGCGTGTGATGTGGGTGCCCTGCAGTGGCCCGGCATCCCACCCAGGGTTTATTCTAACTGGAACAGGCTCCAAACTTCTGCAGTCCTGCTCAGCGGTTGGATAACTGATGGATTAATTAATTTTGCATTGGTAGACATGAATCATAGAAAAGAAAATACAGGAACAAACCGAAATAAAACACAGAACAGAAAGTATTCAAAGAGTTACCACAAAAAAAATGCACTTCAACAGGTGAAGAACAAATTGTATTAAAATGTTTGCAAACCCATCTCACCAAGCATACATTTCAGAGGTTAATTACAACAGACTTCAGATTATCTCACACATTTAGGGGTAGAAGCTTTTTTTTCATACAAACAGGACTGAAAAATTTGTGCAGTGCTGCTCATAAATGAACTGTTTAATGTTTATGTGAATGGTAACTGCTATTTATCCCTACAGAATGTTCCCTGACCTCCAGGTTTCATATTTATGGAGGTCTCTGAGCTGTTGGGAGCTGATCCTTGGTCACGCATTCACCTTGATCATCCCGCCGGGTCCCAGCAAATGAAGGCTCGGATCTTCCTGTACCTGAGGACCTGGGCCGACCTGAATGGGACATGGGAGGCTTTACTCAGTGTAGGATGTTAGCATAGCACTTCCAGTATATATGTTAGAGCTACCCAGTGGACGTTTGGGGATCACCATGGGGATCACCATGGGGATCACCATGGACGGCTTTAAAATCACAGCACACAAAAAGGACTGACGACAAACAGGGCAGTGTTTTAACTGCGGCACTGTTTCGCACCTTGGTGCTGATGATGTAGCTGATTCCTCCGGGAAGGGGCTCCATTCCAATACCCTTTGTGAGGACCTCGGGCAGCGTAACAGAGCTCACAGGAAGGCCCTTCAGGAACCTGCCATAGGGGCATGTACACTCGTTTTCAGGTCACACATAGAAAATCCCCTCCCCCACGAAGCACACACAAAGCACAAATGACCATCGGCCTTAAATCTGCTCAGGAATACCTCATCATTAAACACAAAATACCGATGAGTTCTTCCCAATCCGGTCCTCGGGGACCCCCAGACAGTCCACGTTTTTGCTACCTCCCAGCTGCTGGTAGGGGGTTGGGAGGGAGCAAAAACATGGACCAACTGTGGGTCCCCGAGGACCGGGTTAGGAAACACTGGCATATAGTACAGTCACATTCACAGTCCGCTCCGAAATGCAAGAAAAAAAAAAAGAACACCATTTTAAAGACCGAGGTCAGAGAAGTAGCAGCCCCCCCTCCCCCAAAGAGCACCTATTGGTCTTTCATTGGTCCATAATCTATAAAGTTGCAGGCTCTAAAGCACAAGGGGGGGGGGACTTCATTTGAAAATGTCCAGCGGTGCGTGGAAACTCACTCTCCATTGGTCTCCGTTGGGAAGAAGTACTTGAGCAGCTCCACGAACTCTGGGACGTGTTGCTGCAGTGCATAGATCACCGCATTGGGGCCTGCATCGAACGTGTACGCCACCTGCAGGCGTCAGTCAACACAACGCACGTCAGGTGGTAGAAATAGTTTGCATGCCACAGATCCACAGATCAGATAGCATGGGGCATTCATACCACGTCTGTCTGGTTTGTGGTAAGAATCACTCTTTTCATTTTTTTGTTTCCTGGTGAATAGTTTCACACAACCCCCACACAGTTAGCCTTTTAGCACCACATACACTGGCGTATACCTTCTCATAACCCCATAGATACATAGGAAGATGAGGATTACAGCCTTTGTACAGACACCTTGACGTGGAAATACTATTTTAGAAGCAGTGTCCTCTGACAGAGAAGACAATCAGAAATACTTGGTTGTCTATCAAATACTTCCTCCACTCACCCTGTGCCCATTACTGTATTCACTTTGAGCACTTTTACACCACAACAAGTACTGTACTTTTGGTACTTTCCCTTTTCCATTGACTTCAAGTAGAGTACCAGTACCAAAAGTTTCAATACCAAAAGTGCCAAACCAACTGGGGTATTTCGCTTTCTTTGTCGATTGGTTATGCAAATAGCCTGCCCCTGAAACACAATACAGCCTCAATATTGAAACAAGTTTCAAACTAAGAAAACAATGATAAATGAAGTAAAAAAAAAAAAAAAAATGCAATCTGGTTAGAAGAATAGATACAACAAAAAAGGTCAGGATGGCATGACAAGAAATTTTAAAAGTATTTTGTTTAATATACTAGGACAGCAAGAATATAGCATGATTTAAACAGCAAGGATGAAAATGATTATGATTGTCTTGGAGAACGCAAGCAACACTCATGCAAAGCAGCGGAGGTAAACTTTGATTTTTAAACATATATTCGAAAATTATTAAAGGAATAAAAATAAAAATTGCAAAGCCTGTTTTTTTCCCATGAAAGAGTGAAAATGTTTTAGCGAAACAAAGTAAATAACGAAGCAAAATACCCTGCCTGGCAGGGTCATTCGGCGCCGGTACCAGTTTTTACGCCAGTGTACCCTGAAGTACCGCACTTTTGGTACTTTCTTGAAGAACCAAAAGTACGATACATGGTGGGGTGGAAAAGTGCCCTTTAAAACATGTCACCAAATCTGATCTTGGGAAGTGAAAAAGAAATCCAGTGACAAATTAGGAAACTATTTAAGAATATATCTTGTTTCTGAGTTCTGAACGTGAAGCGCACCATGGGGATACATTGAATGTTTTCTAAAACAAATAAATGCAAAATGAGTTACGTTACAGGCAAGGGACCCCTCTGCAGTCCCCAGCGGCCCCCCCACGACTCCCCCTCTTACCCGGGTCTCCCCGCAGTGCTGGTTGTAGCGGTGCACCATGCTGATTATGTGCCGTGACACGTCATTGAGATAGAAAATGGGTGGGTAGGTGTCCAGACAGGTGGCATGGAATTGGTTGCTGTCCTTCATGGTGAGCTCGCCAAAGACTGCAAAGTCCTTCTGCCGGATGGCGTGGACCATCTCCTCCATCCTCTGTGGGACCACACTTTCTGCACGGTGCTGTGGGGAGGCAGTGGGTGAGGTGGGTAACAGTTTCTGCTGGCTTATCACATGGCTGATACCCTGGTTGAAGGTATAGGGGCAGACGTCTCACAGAGATTTACAGATCACTATACCTTTAAGAGGCTGCTGGTTCTCACGCTGGTCTCCATGCCAGCGGTGCTCCCAACTGGCTTTCTCTCTGCGCTGACCTGCCAGAGCGAGGGGGTGGGGGAATGCAATTCAGTGTCCTCGATTTCAGGCTGATGATGTCATGCTGAAGTCATCCTCTTATGGGTCACTTGAGTATGAGAGCATCTCTGGGCATCATGCTTTCCAAAACACGCAGACACATATACGGGTGGGAGCAAGCTTGGGAGTCACAGCAAAGGGTTAAGGGCCTTGCTCAAGGGCCCATGGACATGTGACTATTATGCTGAGACTAAGGTTCAGACTAGTGACCTTCTGGTCATAAGCACAGAGGCTTAGCCTGCAGAGCCACTCATTGCGGGGTCCCCCTCATTTCAGAACATATGTCTATGCATGCAAACAAAGCCTTTGACAGTCAATGGTTAAATTTTTGTGAAATATACATATACAGTATAAACTTTTATAACCTTGTCATAGAAAAAGAAAAACTGAAAACCGGACACTCAGAACTTCGATAAATTAAACTAATAAATCAATGGCCTCATGATCCTTTCTGTAAAAGGGCCCATCGACCCTCTGTGGGACCCCCATCTCTGTAGGGCCCCCATCTCTGCGGGGCCCGGTGCAGCTGCACCAGCTACACTGCTTATAGTGCCTCCAAAGCCCATGACTTACCACCAGGATGAGGACTCTGAGCTCCGGCCAATGGGACTCGGGCTCCACCTGCTGTGCCACGCTGTCCGTCCCGTCGGGCTGCGTCCCCATTCGCCACTGAACGAAGCCCCCGTGCATGCTGCGGCAGGCGCTGCCCGAGCCCTGCCGCGCCACCTCCGACAGCTCGCCTTCGGCGCCCAGCAGCTGTGCCAGCGCGTACACTGAGGGGGGAAGCAGCACTTACAGAGATGTTGGCTATGCTCCTCCCATCAAGGGGACAGAATGACCTCCCCCCAAAACTCACCCAGGCAAGCGTAGCCAGCGGCAGAGGAGGCAAGGCCGGCTGCTGTGGGGAAGTTGTTCACGGAGCAGATGTGGACTTTGTGATGCGAGCTGAGAGCACTTGAACTAACGTTCCCATCGATGTGTCTCTTCCGAACAAGTCGTCGGACTGAGGGAACATTTTTTACAAAGTTAGGCTAGACCCAGTCCGGCTTTACCAACTACGGGAGAAAAATAGACAGAAATAAGTGATTACCGTGTCATTGTGTATAAAATAATAATGGGTAAAGAATAATAAAGAGTCTATATTTATATTATATTTAAGGTTAAGGTTCACTAGGAAACTAGTGAGAGAACATTTTAAAATGAACTTGAGGAAGCACTTCTTTACACAGCGTGTATCTGGAGTATGGAATAGTCTTCCTGCTAGTGTAGCGCAAGCTAAAACCCTGGGTTCCTTTAAATCTGAGCTAGATAAG
>JAODLD010000008.1:10043218-10073438 GCA_026781065.1 Mormyrops boulengeri
TAGTTTAGCTCACATGGTCCAATGGTATGGTGCATGTGTTAAGTGTTGTGAAAAAGTGGACATGGTATTGAGACACGTGTTAAAATGATTGGAAAAAACTGTAATGTGTGGGTGTGTGTAATCTCAGGGAGCTTGCCGGTAGTAAACTATGAAAATATGGTATTCTGTGCCATTGACACTGGGCCGATGTCAGTGTTTAATAATGAAATACACACTGTGAAAGCTGGTGTCAGTGTTAAATTATGAAATGCGCGCCATGAAATACACGCTGTGAAAGATGGTGTCAATGTCAAATAATGAAATGCACACTGTGAAAGCTAGTGTCAGTGTCAAATAACGAAATACACACTGTGAAAGATGGTGTCAGTGTCAAATTATGAAATGTACACCGTGAAAGCTGGTGTTAGTGTTAAATTATGAAATGCATGCTGTGAAAGATGGTGTCAGCGTCAAATAATGAAATGCACACTGTGAAAGCCAGTGTCAGTATTAAATAATGAAATACACACTGTGAAAGATGGTGTCAGTGTTAAATAACAAAATGTACAATGTGAAAGCCAGTGTCAGTGTTTAATAATGAAATGTACACTGCGAGAGACAGTGTCAGTGTTAAATAACAATGCACACTGTGAGAGCTGGTGTCAGTGCTAAATAACAAAATGAAATAGCTGGTCCTGCCATGTGCGGGGGCCCGGAGGAAGCAGATGCCAAGCCAGCAGAGCTGTCAAGCTGCACGTTCAGTTATCATTTCCAAATGCGAGCGCCAGGCCTTTAAGCATTTGCATTTTAATCAATACACGCATCTCCTCTGGATCCTTTATGAATTCTCCACTGAAATGTAGCGTGTTCTCCTTCTGCATCCTGTCGGTCATCTCGCTGAATAAAATGCCCCTGAACCCCTGTCAGGGTGCGACCGTGTCCGGAGAGAGGGCTGCCAGGGGGGCCCTCCCCAGCCACATCTGGGGGCTGCCTTTGTTGACCCCGTGTCTGGATGATGACTGACAAGACGGCATCGTCCTCTCTAACCTTCTCTCAGCTCTTGACGTTGACGGCTCAGCCTCAGGTTAAAGGCACTGGCGGACAGTTGATGGAACTTGTGCAGCTTGTTAAGAAACTGTGGAATTGTGCCTGTCTGCACCTCTGTGACAGTTTCACCCCATTAATGTGAATTTTGGGCTACTTGTCACAGGGGGTGCCATCGAGGGCCAGGTCCCTTTACATGTGGTGGCCTGTGAATGAACCCAGTCAGCCTGCCACACCCCCCCGCCCCTCCCCCCCCAAAGCCTGGCCTGTCATTAGACTTCACAAAGCTCTTACCTATAATGCATTATAGACACCTTCATAATGCAGTGCAAAGCATCCTTAATTCTTATACTGATCATTATAATGTATTATGAATATATTTAGGGTGCCTTATAGATGCCAGCTTCATAAAGCATTCATAATGCATAATAAACATGTCTGTGATGTATTGCATTATAATGCATTATGAAGGTATTATAATGACTGCTTTAAGTAAAGTCTTACCATGTTCTGTTTTTTAGTTAGAACTAATGGAGTAACAGCAGATTATCCAGTCAGTGTGGAACGCTCAAGTTAATTTTATTTTCTAACGCAAAATACAATGTGATGCAGATAATTATATTTACATATAAAAATCAAAAACGGTGTTGTAAACAATTTATCTGAGCACCTGGCACTTGGTCTTGGATTTGACATAAAAAGAGAACAAGTTTTTATTAAGTTATGAATATATGAATGCTTAAAGAGGTGGGTATTACTGTGGCCTACTTTTGTTCAAAGCCTTTTTAGTCATTAGAAGAAGAAGGAGGTGTAATGGTGAAAAATGTAAAAATCTGTAATCAAACACCAACAGTAAACAGAAATTCACACCACCGCTTCCGCAGGGTCCCGTGCGACACACCTAGCTCGTACAGGATAAATGTTATTAAAATTCCTACAGCTTTTCTTAGATAATTTAAAATGAGTCTCAGCCCAAGGGTGCTATACAGTATAACATGGTGCTCATGACAGCACAGCGAGCACGACTAACAGGCCGCGTGGCCGCGTAACCGGGCGAAGGTGTATGATTTGAGTGTTCGCCGGTCGTCCTGTTATTCAGCTCGCATCAAAGCTCATGCTGTGCAAAGGAATGATAGTAAATGACCCTTTTAATTGAAGTGCCACTGCGGCTGTGAATGACACACGAGTCTCATTCATTACACGCTATAAATCTGGGGCCCCAGCCCTTAAATCACATCTTCCCAGAGGCCCCATTAAAAAAGAACACAACTATCCAGAAATCACTCAACTGCACTGCATGCTGGGATAGGGCTCACCCTTCTCCTCCATGCTGCTCTCTTCCCCATCCCTATCTCATCGGCTCTCCTGTAACAAGGAGAAGGAAGGCTACTAGGATCTTATTGGGGGGGGGGGGGGCACTGCCTGAAAGGTGGCATGCTTTGCAAAACCCCAGAAAAGCCTGCGTATTTCTACTGCACCTGCTAGCCAAGCTGCCCCCCCCCCTTACCCACTAGCTGCAAGTAATGGACTTCTGGCAATACACATACCTAGAAGTGGGAGAAAAGTGAAGCTCACATGTGACATGTCAACAAGGTCACCTGTCTCTCTACCAGGAGGGCAGGTTTATGGAGATGATGCCCCTCCCACAGACATTTACAAGGCCTAGAGGTCAATATCATTATGCCACAGTACTACGTTGCTCAATGCTGGAACACAGCTAAGAGACTTTATTAACATCAGGCTAAGCCGAGTATCTCACTGAGTATCCAACAGCAAGACTCTTTCTGGGACATAGACCTGTAACCTTTTGGTCACATGTCAAATTCTTGTACCACAGCCATACTTGACTCTAACCCAGCAGCGGATTCGACTGGAAAGAGAGGGAACAGCACCCCCCACAGTGTTAGTGACTAATTCCGCAGTTAAAGGACAGACAGCAAGGTCAACCGTGCTATGATAATGCACCAATACTGCATACAGCAGCAACTAATATGCTCTTTTCCACCGAGCAGTAAAAACGGGCCACACAGGAGATGGCCTGCTGGGAGGAACCACACCGTGTGTAGCAGGAAACACACTGGTAAACACGCTGGGAATGGGACAAGGCTTCCTTACGTCTCCATGAAACACAAGGACAGAGACACGGGGCGCCACAACAGCTGGCTGTGACTCACGAGTGACGTGTGACACAACTGGAAAGTTCCAGCACCATTCGTGATCATCTCCAACTCTCCCTCGTTCTTGACAAGTGAAAAAAAATCTGCATTTCCTGTTATGGTTCAGTCCCAGTGACCCAAAATAATCCAAAATCTTGACAGCAGTCCCATCACCTGTCTGCTTTTAATTCCCAGACTGAGACTCGTCTTGTTTAGCGTCATCCTTATTTGGCCCCGCCCCCACTCTGGCTCCACCCCCGCCCACTCTGGCTCCACCCCCACCCACTCTGGCTACACCCCCTCCCACTCTGGCCCCACCCCCACTCACTCTGGCCCCACCCCCACCCACTCTGTCTCCACCCCCACCCACTCTGGCTCCACCCCCACCCACTCTGACTCCTCCCCCACCCACTCTGGCCCCACCCCCACCCACTCTGACTCCACCCCCACCCACTCTGGCTCCACCCCCCTGCTCAGTCCCTGCCAGTTTTTGAAGCATAAATCTCCTCGTCGCTCCAAAGTCCTCATGCTATGTTGTTCTGATTGCTCTCCTGACCTGATACGCTCACACTGACACGTCTTTCAAGCTAACAAGCAGCTCAGATCAATTTACCTGGCTTTACCTGGGCATGACCAGGCTAATGGGTTTATATTTAAGGCCTACAGCAAATGGTCGTGGCCATCTGGGTGGGGCAATTAGCCATGGCCATCCCGAAGGAGGAGAGGGTCAGGCTTCGGGCCGTCTGCCCCACACAACCCCGTGCTCGGTGGAATAGACACATCCGCATTGGGCCCTTGAGCAAAGGCCCTTAACCCCCTAAAAAATGCTCCAGTGGTGCCGTGAAAATGGCCTCACCCTGCACTCTGACCCCAAAGCTTTAAGTATATCTGAAAGGAGAGCAAGATGTGTATACAAAAACTAAATAATCCATATGTACGGGTACTCATACTTGGACAAATGGCAAATGAAGCACCATTTCATTTTATTCTATTTAATTTCAGTTCATTTCATTTCATTTCACGGTGAACTTCTATGGGTTTATATTTCTCACTTCAGTTCAGAAAAAAACAGAAAACAAACAAAAATGCAGTGAGTGCAGCAGCCTGACAGTTACCTTTCATAGAAGTCATCCTGGTAACAGTCATATTCCAGGTCATAGTCAGATCTGTGGAGAGATGGACAGATATCAACAGAGGGACACAGGGTGTGGAGGAGGAGTGTCAGGTGGCTGGTGGTGAAGGGTGTGGGTTCAAGGCCCCAAAGCTCCCGCCCCATCCAGGCTGAAATGTGACTGAATGTACACAGACCCTGCATCTAGAACGTTTGTTTCATATTTTATTTCTTTACCAAAAGAAAGCAAATAACAAGAGACAGAGGAAATACCCCCCAAAGAGTGTATTGTATGTCTGGATTTTTCATTCTGTGTTGTTGTTGTCGTTGTTTTTTAACGCATTTTCATTGGTTCCATGGTGGAAAAATCCAGAGCAAATGTGCTACAATATGCCCTGTTGAGCACTGAGCTCAGAAAAGCATGCAGCCCATAATCTATCTGAACTGCCTGGGGGTACATTCTGGGGGGGGGGGGATGCCTGGTTTTATTTGCAGTATTATTGAATCTCTTGGTGTAACTGTACATCTGTGCATTTCTCAAATTGTACAATAAGTTTTATTTCTAGCCTGGTGCACCTGATAATACTGGTCAGAAACCCTGAACTTAAAGTAAAAGTGCACTTATCCGTCTCCACCCTCTCCGCCGTGCTCACACTCACAGGGTTTTCTTCCTGGCTAATTCCACTCCGCTGATGAGTAATACACTCGCTGACATGCCCAGGATGCTTCCCTGGATCAAACCCCGGTTATAAGATTCCAGCTCAGGCTGGCCAGATGTGCGCCAGCCCTATAAAAGTTGGCTGGGAGGCAGGATCCACGGCTCACGACACCAGCCTGCTGCGTGACCTATCCCACCCGCTGCCTTTAAACACGCCCTGCTGCGTCAGTATCAAGGGGGCGGATGAAACACCTTAAAAACCCGCGAAGGGGGTGGGGGGGGGTCTCAGCAAGGGTCCTTCCACGGATTAGCTTAGGCGGAGACTTGACGTTGAAAAAGTCTACTGACAGCAGGAAGTCCGGCAACACGCTCACAGAGGAGGGACCAATCACTGAGAGCTTGGGAGGGACTGCGAGGCCAGGGCAGATTGTGGCTGAGTGTAGTGCTGGGAGTGACAAACCCATTCAGCCCCCACTGAATACGGCCAGCTGCATTGTCCCTCTCCCTGTCACTCTTCCCAGGCTCAGTGCCTCTTCCTTCTAACTGTGTCCTCTCTCGCTGCTTTCTTAGCATATTTTCTCCCCATCATTTTGCAAAACCGTAGCACAAACTGTGTACCTGTGCCATCTTCCCATCCACCCAGACATGTGAATCTCTTCATCGTCACGCGGTGCCCAAAATGTCTTTAAACTCGGGTTAGAGTGGATCTTTGCTGTGCAAATTGCATTCTGGGTTTCACTGAAGAACCCCCTCCCACAAATCATGCTGGCAATCATGGCACTATGGGAGTGAGCGAAGGAGAGGTTGGAGCAGGGGCAGTTGTACATTTTTTAAGGTTGGGGAATTTAAGAGGGGCCATCGTTCATATAAAAGGTGTCAACCAATGATATGTTTTGAATCGGTGACTGACAGGAGATGGGGCACGCAGGGGCCAATCAGCTTTCAGCTGTGGCCAGTGTACCTGTGGCCCCGCCCCTGTGTATACCCCTTGGCTAGGAGGGAGACTGTCCCTCAAAAAGTCCTGAACAAACCTTCACAGGGACACATTTACATATGTATAGAATGTACATAAGCAAGCTAACACAGACTCACATAGGTATACAGGCAGTCCGCGAGTTAAGAACACCTGACTTTCAGTGAACTCGTACTTATCAATGGGCTGCCATAAAGCCTATTGTATTAAAAATTTGAGAAAAATACAATAGCGTATAATAACGAGCACACTCACTACTCTGTGACACTCAAGACAACATTGTGCAGCTTCAGCGATTCATTGGCTCGAGGTGCAGTACAATGCTGCATGTAGCTACTTTTATTATTATTGTTATTTGTATTATTATTATTGCATATTATATTCTGCCACCGGGCAGACCGAGGCATCGTGGCAGCGGCAAATAAACAGGAGGGGGCACGCGGATTTACACAATGTTGCTCTTTATGAAAGTCCTGATGCGTACTGCACAATATGCAACAATAGCACAAAGACGATGAACGGCAAGGAAACACAGGGAAGTTACACTGAGGACGGTAAGGCAGACAGACGGTGGGTAATTTCACAATGGCTAAGACACGTAAGGATCAGGCAAGGGCTGAGTACTACCACAGTTAGACTTAAAGACAGACAGGCGGATCTCAGTCGTAACCTGGGGACTGCCTGCACACAGGTATACACAGGTACACACACATAGTTTCCATCTTTCCCCCACCAAGACCAAAAAGGTCACACACACGCACACACACACACACACACAGGGTGCCAAAGATCCCTGTGGCTTTAATCTGCCCCTGAGCGCGGCAAGGTGATGAGTCCATAAACATGGTGGCGAGACTCTGCAGGAGCTGTTACCATGCTGAGTACACAGAGATGATGATGGCATGAGCCCCATGAAGTGCCTCTTTGGGGGGGGAGGGGATTGGGGGGCAGAATGGCTCTAAGACACTTCCTCCAGTTCTCCGCTTTCGCTAAAAGGCCCCAAAGTGGGCATTTTTCTGGGAGTTTCCCCTCCAATAATAGCCCACATCTGTGCTTTACAATCGTAGTCTTTGTACCAGACACCTCTAGACAATTCCCAGCTTTTATGGAGACGTTAAAAGAAAAACATTTGTCTTTTCTGGCAACCTTCCTCAGGACAGGCGCCGGCAGGAACGACGCAAGAGGCGGCTCCGTGTCCCCGTCATCATGGGACAGTCCGAATTGTTTCCATGCGATTTCATCCTAACAGGAGGCAGCTTGCCGAACAGAGCAGCCTGTTAATGGAACCCCTCTGTAGCTCCCGAGCTGCACGGTGGAAAGAAATATAAAGAAACCTTAAAAATATGACATTTAAATCTAATTCCCCATTTCTGACAGGTGACACTGTTCTTCTTAGATTTAGGTCTCAACAGAACAAGGTTAAGCTGTTTAAACCGGTGGTGCTCCTACCCTAGTCAATGTTACCTTGACAGATACTTCCTTACTAGTACTTATCTTTCTTCCAGACGCTCACATCTGTATTTTTAAAAAGTGTAGAAAACTAAACTCCCACTCACAGCCACAAAAGCACAGTCCCTGTGGCATTACTGTACGTTCTGAGGCGTAAAGCTGCCTGTTTCCGTGGCGATGAGGAGCATGTCTGCAGGGGTGCCGGTGGAGATTTTGGGCCCCATGAAAGCATATCATATTGGGCCCCCAACCCAGACCAATCCAATTCTGTTCCAAATCTCCCTTATGGCTTTCCTGCGCGTCTGTATTCTTGGCCTGACTTTAGCGTTTCTTTCGCGTTCCTGTCTCATAAACTGCGTTTCTTTGACATGACACCGATGTGACAGTGTCCTGGTTTAATGTGAGCGGAGGTCAGTAGCCAAAGAGGTGAAGGCGGTGACCCGTGGGCCCGAGAGGAGTCGCAGGCATCATGTGAGTGTTTTGGGGATGAGTATTAAGGGATGGGCCGGCACCATCTAACCCACCCCCCCCCACCCGCCCTTCTGAGCAGGGGTGCATAGCGAACAGACCTGCCAGGAGCACTGAAGCATGGCGAGCTGCCCGTTAAAATTCTAATTACCTTCTCCATGGGCCGGCTGACATCTGGGTGCAGGGGGGGTGGGTTGGGTTGAACATAAACTGGGGGAAAATGAGGTGCTTCTTACCCACTCCTGCTTTCCGAGCTAGAGAGGACGAGGGAGACGGGGACAGGCTCCACCGGACAGCAGGGTCGTCGAAGGCTAATTAACTTTTTTTCCTCCATAATTTCACTCCAGCCAGAGTTATCCATTAGACAAGGCTCATTATAAATCATTACACCCCCGCTGGTCTCTCAGCGGGGTGGGGTAAGAGCCCGGGTCTGTGCGGGCGGGGGTCTGGATGCAGCCGTCTGTCGGGTGGACTGAGGGGGGGCATATCTGCTCTTGGACTGGATGGGGACAGGAGCTGGGGGGTGGGGGCGGGGGGGCTAACAGCACATTCTCGCAGCTGGGGCTTAAAAGCCTAAAAGCAGACAAAGGCCATGGTCATGGTTACTGTCACTTACTGCAGGACATCAGAAAAATAAGTCATTCTCTGGGGGGCTGCTTAGGTGTCTGCACTGGGTGATAAATAGCTCGGCCAGTCTAAATCCCCTGGTTTCTAGCTTTTATGGGAATTAACGAGACATCACTACCGCGTGCTGTAATCTGCAGTGCCGGTGTGAAAGTCTGGCCGGTAGCGTAAGATGGAGATGCCGCGTGTGCACGAAGAGCCCCCGCTATCCGCCCTCCAATCGCTTATCCCCTTGCCTCATGCCACAAATATTATAACATGTAATGATACTTCATTGTTGATCTGTACATAAGGAACGCACTGTAACATGAGGTCCACTGCTGATTACCATCTCACTTCAGACAGAGACAGAGAGACTGAGAGAGAGAGAGAGAGAGAGAGAGAGAGAGAGAGAGAGAGAGAGAGCTGCATGTTCCCCCACGTGTTCCTGAAAGGGCCATGGTGCGTCCTTTCCTGTGTTCCTGCCATTGCGTGAAACACACAAAAATGCCATTTCGCGCTGAGATTGCAGAATATGGAAACAAAGCGTTTTATAAATATCAGCCTTTGCAGAAAAGAACAGCTAAAAAGAATTGGTCATAAATGTTACATTAACATTAAGTAAAAATCAAATCAAACCCGTAATGTTTTCGTGTAAGCATGGATCTGACGGCTGAAAACATATTTAATGAGTCAATATTATATATGACCTCCTCGCATGTGGTTGGGAAAACGCACGATGCAAGCGGTTGAAATGTTCATAAAATATCCAAAAAAAATATTCTGAACGTTTAAAAGAGAATTATGCATTTGTTTGTATTGTACAAGAATGTAAAGATTTTAGAAATTAGTAAGAATTATTTGTGTAGGACAATAAGGAAGAGGGTCATTTAATCTGTCTGCCGTTTACGTTCTGCGAAAAAACACAAGGTCGATGACAGAAACCGTACGCGTTGGGGAAAGAGCCAATCGATCACGTCTCAGCCTCCATGCTCATTTCCCTCTCAGCGCCATTGTGCTGGGCCGGCACATTTTTCACACGGCTGAGCAAAGGACCGGGGGCCGCGCAGCGCAGTTGTTTCTCAAATCGTTACAAACAGCCCCCAAACGCAGCCTCAAAGTGGGGTGAAAGGTCAGCAGCGACAAAAAGCACTAAAAAAAAAAAATCCCTTCGCCTTGAGTTATTGAGTCTTTAATTTGCCAGCCCCCACAGGACAGATTTCGCCTGACACGAACTCCCTCCCTCACCAGCAGCACCTCATGACTCCTGACTCCCGGACACTTGGGGTGATTTATCCTGAGATTTTGCATTCAAAGATGCACTGCTGTCTAATGCGTCAGGCTGGACACACTCTGCTTAATGGGCTGGAAATGTGATTTCGTGCCACATCATCTGTTGTAAAATCAAAGGGAGTAAGATTAATGCTGAACCACAGTCACTGACAGCCCAACGACCACACACGCATGCACGCACACACACACACACACGTGTGCGTGAGTGCTCGCTGTTATCCTCTTTAGTCTCTATGCTCACCATTCCAGACTTTACCCCCCTCTAATTGGTAGCTGGTCTGATGCTGGGCAGATATTCACAAAAGACATCTCATCCCAAAGGCTTCCTACACATTCGGGTGACAGACACACACACACACACACACAATGCATCCTGGGTAATAAACTCTGCCTTCCGTCCAGGAGCTAATGGGGGTGGAAACATTGCCGAGTTTGGCAGCTCCGCACGAAACCATCCGAAACCGGAATGAAAACAGACCGTGCAAAATCGAAAGCTGCCACCCGCCAAAAGCTTTTGGCCGTAAACCACATGGAGATGAGATGGCTTGACGGACATGTGTCACGTCCAATCACTATAGCCCACACTGACACTAAGCCCCGCCCCTGGCTCTAGTGTCCAGAGGCCAGCCTAAGTGCAGTACCCCACCCTCACTCTCTGGGTAACAGAGCATCCTGCGTCCTGCCAGATCTTGGCAGATACGGATCCCAGTCAGACCATTATGGACATTATGAGACACGCTTGTGCTTCAGGAACGGAACAGCAAATCCCGGGCAGGTAATGAAGGTCCTACAGGTTTGATGGAGGATTTCCACAGTGGCCTCGCAATCAGCAAACATCCCACTAAAGGCTGGCTGAAGATGTACTACTAGACGTATTCATCGTCTAGGAACAGCAGTTAAACACAACATAAACACAGAGACCTTGAGCACCACGGTGATAATGGCGGGCAAATTAAGGGAAGTTGTTATGCAAATTCTGTGGTCAAGGCAGAGGTAATGTAGGTGCTGCCTGTGCTGGGAGACATAAAAAACACTCAAAGTGGCTTTGTAGACATTAAAATGCTTCAGTTACTTCTCCTTTGAGAAGTTAGCAAAGCACAAGGAAGTGTGTATTAAAGGAGTACAGTGAGTGAGTACGGCAGGACTAAGAGGACAATGACTATTAAAAGAGTACAGTGAGTGAGTACGGCAGGAAGAGGACAATGACTATTAAAGGAGTACAGTGAGTGAGTACGGCAGGACTAAGAGGACTGACTATTAAAGGAGTACAGTGAGTGAGTACGGCAGGACTAAGAGGACAATGACTATTAAAGGAGTGCAGTGAGTGAGTACGGCAGGTCTAAGAGGACAATGACTATTAAAGGAGTACAGTGAGTGTGTTTCAGTAGCTCAGGAGAGAGTGTGTCAGAGGAGTACAGGAGAGGGTGTTTTTGATGAAAAAAGGGGAGAGTGCGTTAGAGGAGTAAACTAATAAACGGATGAAAACTGGGGAGTACGGTCTGATGATTAATAGCAACCTTTAGCACTCTAATTATGGAGTGTTTCACCAGAGAGGTGTTTCACTGCCCTTCTCTCAGTGTCGGCCCCCTCAGGCCAGGCAGCAAAGCTCAGGAGTGTTTTGTGGGGGATGGGGCCCAGGTCTTTGTGCTGCGTCCACACTTCGTTATAAGACGCGGAGGGAACGTTTCCTGCGAGCTGTGAAATTTCTGCTTACTGTGCCCGACATGCTGCAGAGTTAGGGCCACAACATCAATTTCACCCCCCCTTAGGTGGCCGGACTGGACCGGAGAACGAAGGGGCAAGTAAGAGGTTAAGTGGCTTTGGGTTTTTCCGCTGCTTAAATATCAGACGGCGTTTAAGTCGGAGACAGAAAAATGCTGATTCCTCTTTGCTGTGCATTGTACCTCCTGATGGGGCCGCACTGCAGGGTAGGGGCGTAATTACAGAGTGTTCCTGCTCAGAGAGAGCCCCCAGAGTGCAGGGACAGGTGTCAGTCACATGTCACATGGCGTCAAGCGTATTCACAGGCTGGGCTGTTTGCACACACACACACACACACACAGGGGGCCCTTGGTATTCCACTGCAGATGGGTGATGGTGATTTCCAAATGGACCATGGAGGCAGAGGATCATGTGATCGCATTACCACAGAGCATTCCTAAGGTGCGCCAGGCAGTGGGGACGTCGATCACACCATCTGTCTGACAGCTTAAAAACACCCTCATCGTCGACAGGCAGACAGATGTGCTGTTTTCATTCCAGCTGCTTCCTCACTGGCCGAATTTAAATAACATGAGACAGGACAGGAATCGTTGAAGCCACCCCCTTTATTGATAAATCCCTTTCTGATCAGATCCTTTCTTGATCTAACCATCTCTCTGAACTAATCGCTATCTGAATGTGCCCAGGTTCTGAGCCAACCGTTTCCCACACCACCATCAGCAGGTGAGACACCATATAACACGGAGACAGGCCGAAGAGGCCGGGCACGCCCAGAGTTAAGTGAGGTCCACTTCTGGACTCGGCAGTCATCTGACTACCTGCCTGAAAGCTGATGAGAAGAACGGACCTCGGGGTTTGGTAGATCGAGGTTAATCTAGTTCACAATGAAGTTTGGCTCTGTGGAGAAATAAAACTTTTCAAAGTTGTCTGGCACACGTCTGTGAGCGAGTCCCCTGGAAGAGATCCAAGGAGAACCCGGGGAGGACGTTATGGAAAGGGTACAGTGCGGTCCGTCAGGGAACGCACCCGGCCAAATGACTCAGGTGTCCGTAAACGCTTCTCTCTCCCACAGTGCAAAATATTTTCAGAGTTCGCCCATCCCGCTGAGACGCAGGGACTGCAATTAGGTTGCGGTCTCTGCCTTCCCGCCACCCTCAGTCTCATATTTATCTCGAGCTGTTGTGCTAGGGGGGGGCCCATCCAACAAAAGAACGAATAGCCACCATGTAAACCAAAACAGACATGCTTGCTGGGACAGATTCTAATTGAGCTTTGCTACCATGCAGTGGATTAATGCAAAAGGCCTGGCCTGATGTGGAGGAGAGGGAGAAGCCCCTCTGTGGGGCTTCCCGCTCTGAGAGCGCAGGGGCCTGACAGCCTGATCTCACAACACAGGAAAATGTCACACAGAAACACTACCACTCCCAACAGGATAAAGATTGTAAAACCACAGCACCAAAGAGGATAGGGGGCGCTATCTGACAACATGCCTCGGTACTGGCCCACCATCACAATCCGGAACCCAAATGGAGAAATGAAAATGGCCCAGGTTCGGCGATGTTTCCCCAAAACCCTCCATCCTGCGGCCAGTTAAACACCCAGCCCACATGTCCAAGCACACATTGGCAGTGATGGGAATTGACGAGGAATGAAGGACTCTCAGGAACTTCTAGGCTGGGAATTTACCCAAATTGCCCCAGTGAGTGGAAATCGAACCCGGTCATTTTAACAGGCGGCCAGTAACCTTCTGCAACAGAAACCATGTCACTTTTCTCAGATTCAACCGACCGTCAATGCGTTATGTCGATGCGTTACATCGATGCATTGCGTTCAGGAAGGGAAAGGCAAAGAGCCTCTATCGTGAAGAGCCGCAACATCTGGAAAGGAGAGGAGCCTTAGAATTCAGCCTGTCTGACGCCACCCCACTCCCACTGGAGAGCAGTGACGGGAACTGGAGAAGTGGCTGGCTGAGGTCAGCATCACGCAACTGAAGCATAGTGTGTAAAAGGTATGGGAGCACAGTGCTAAGGGGTCATTGTCCCAAAAGAAGGGGGGAGGGTGCAATCAGGCAGCGGAACGAAACACGGACATCCAAATATACCATTTAACTGTCATGTGACCACCAGAAAATATGAAATAACTAATTTATTATAACCTCAAATGAAATGTATGTCTTTGAGAGCCTTGACTACACAACCCCTGATTTTATTCAAATGGAAATAATAGGAATGAATTAGAGCATCAAAGCTGTATTTCGCTCTGAGTGTGTCTGAGTCTGTGTGTGTAGGCAGAAACGCCTGGATCCATCACATTTCCCAGCCACACATACACACACACCTCTCTGTGCTGCTCCCTCGCTCTCCTCGCAGCCGCAGACTAAATGTCAGCACCGCTTGCAATTTACATAGTGAATGGAACGGGGGCGACCCTAAATACCAGCCCCTTCCTGACCATATCATTTCAATTTCCACTCGAGGGCCGTAGTTTTTATTTAAAGGCCACTGAATTCACCGCTCTTTTGTTTCTCAAGGACTTCGAAGACTCCAAAGCAGAGGCCTAAGAGAAGGAGAAGGAGGCTGAGTGTGTGGTCGTGCAGAAAGGGCAGGCCCAGCTCCAGGAAGCGGGAAGCCATGCTGCCATTTTGGCTCCAGTTTATACGGGGAAGGAGGAGAGGAAGGCAGGTCGGACGGCAGGTGACCAGGGCAGCTACTGCAGTAAATCTCAGAGAAAGTGGAACACGGTTGAATTGAGCATGTGCATTAAATGGACACTCCCACGTCACTAAAACAGGGTCAAGACACATATGGGGACCATCTGTGACACATAAAGACACCTAGGGGACCAGAACGGCCTGACTCCCACTCACACAAAGCCTCTGAGAACACCATCATACCTTCACCCCCCAGCAGTCCTCACAATCGCCCAAAACCCCATTTTGACACCATCCCCCCTTTAGACACCAACACCCACCACCCCAACACCAAGCCCTACAAGAGGGAAAAAATATTTCTAAGATATTGAAAGTTTTCTTATATAAAGTTATCTAATTTTTGTAGCTAAAATAATACAGGGGGTAATGAAAAGAGAGAACTGATATTTTTTAATCAAGGTCTTTTAAATAAAATAATTAGAATT
This sequence comes from Mormyrops boulengeri, assembly GCA_026781065.1. NCBI lineage: Eukaryota > Metazoa > Chordata > Actinopteri > Osteoglossiformes > Mormyridae > Mormyrops > Mormyrops boulengeri. The sequence goes on from JAODLD010000008.1 coordinate 10,057,810, forward strand.
CTTTTATTGCCATTTAAAATCAAGTTAGGTACCTAGGTCATTAAAAATTATTCTTAGTGTTTCGACCCATCCTACATGACTAACATGATTTCGTCGCGGCCTGATCTGTCACTGTGCCTGACTGGCCAGAGCTCGTTCCCCCCCCCCCCCCCAAGGCCCGATTCAAGATGACAGTCACCAGAGGCAGCTCACTTCTACCGAAGGAAAAAAATGACAAACACACTGAGACTTTGGGAGTAAATTATATGTTTTTCTTCTGTTCCATTTCTTGCGTTTTTTTTTATTGCCTTTTATCTTCCCTCCCCTAGCACCCACCTCCAGCTCTGCCACTCCCAGCCATCTTGTTGACCCCCTTAAGGGAAATATGAGAGACACCCCCCGATTTGAGAAATAGCTAAATGACTCCTTGCACCTTGCCATCTTCCCGTGATGTTTCTGTAGACCCGTTATTACAGTGATTCTAAGAAGATGCTGAGAATAATAGCAATAGACACAAAGATTTTGCAAATTCTAGGAGCTTTTATAAACTAACAAGACACTTTGAAAGCTATTCTCTTTTAATGTTTGCAACCAAACAAAAAATGCATGCTAACCCAGCAATATCCTTCATGAAACATGACCTTGCCAATATACATCAATCACCGGTGGGTTACCACACCCCATTGGTTACGCGGCCGACTCCCATTGGTCAAATCAGGCTGTGACTCCACCCACCTTGGAATTCAGAGCCTTGCTTCTCTAGTCAGAACCACACAGCAAGACAGACTCTGCCTCCTGGTAAAACTGAGCTCAGCCGGGGTATAATTTATCATTAGAAACTGAAAATGAGTCCAAGCTCAGGCAAAGACGGTTGACTGCACAGGAAATGCTTGCACGTAAACAAGTCCTCGTCTTGGCAGAAAGGACTTTTCACACAGAGAAGCACATATACAGAAACTACGGGGGGCTGATGCCTCTATACGTAGCCATGTGCGTGTGTCCATGTACATGCCTGCATTCCTGGGTACATGGATATGAATCATACACTCAGTTTAATTTCACAATGTGTCCAGGCTACAGTTAGCCAGACCGCTCATCCCATGTGGTGCTCAGCTTAGCTGACCTGATCTGTGCCTCGCCAGAGACAGGTCTGTTAGCCCCCCCAGGGCCTAATTTCATGTGACAGCCACCGGCGCATGTGACAAATATCTAGCAGGTGGCGTGGTGGACATCTCCTATTGCTGGCACCAAAAGCCTCAAGGGCTCAGAGCAGGGAAATAAAGAAGCGAATCTGAAGTTTGCACCAAACGCCCTACAACCATGTCAAGAGGAATTGCAAACAAGGACCAAAAAGGAAGCCATTTCAGGCTCTTTCTTTTTGTCCCCGGGATGACGGCGGTCGGCCGCTAACCTTCCCCGGCCCTGAATGTCATCGGCAACGGTGACATCACGTTGCCGTGGCGCCGGAATACAGTGCCTGCTGAGACGCTAAATTGGATAAGCAGTCCGCTGAGCACTCGCCAGCCAGGCAGCTACACAATTATAGTGTTTCAGAACGAATCCACAGCAAACAGGAGTGGCACACATTTGCGCGAGTGCCGAGGGCCCGCTCGCGGCTATTGGCAAGACCCGAGGGCCACGTCCAGCCTTCCGCCGCAGAGGGGAAGTCGCCGGGCTCACAGACAAGTTAGTGACCTCTGTTTCGTTCTCTTTTGTCCTCCTCCTGCTTTCTCGCCAACGACGGCGCGGCAGAGAGCGAGCAGCGGGTCGGTGGCACGCTCCCTGGTTGAGAAGCTGGGAGGGACGCAGCGGGGAAAATTGCAACCTAGCGACACACTGAGTGCTTCATGTTCCCGCGGCTTTAAGGATTCAGGCATCTCCCCCCCCCCTTTCAAAGTGAGAGAAACAAACACACTGTGAAAAAAACCACCCTGAGCATCACAGGAACGAACCACGGGCAGCATCGGTTGGAAGGCGGTGTGACAGATGGCGGACAACAAGTAGGATGGTCTGTGACAGTGAGACCAAAGACCGTGCAGTGGAGGGGGTGTAGGGTGGCTTAAATGCCCCCCTCAGATGATGCCCCATGTGGAGGACCCCTCAGGTCTTGAAGTTGTAAAAGCGAGCAATGCAGCCCCCAAAAATTCCCAACTGATGTGTTTAATAACAGTCTAGAGAACCAGATAAATCCGAAGTCCTCTAATAAGGGCAGCGCTGGCCTCCAGGGGGCCCCGGTAGTGGATAGAGGGCTTTGAGGCAGTAAACCTCTGGCCACCATTAATCCACAACCCCCCCCCCGCCCAAAAAAAACAGCTTTGAACAAGTGAACAGCAGGCACATCTTGAAGCAGAAATGAAAGTTCTGGAATACTTCTTTCCAAGCACTGAGACACTCAAGCACTGCAGCTCAACTAAGCTAAACACCTTTGAGTTCCTCCACCACCCCCCCCAAACCCCCCAGGGTGACTCACAGATCCAAAGACAACTTGGTGCCTCTTGGATATTTATGCTATGAATCCTACTTTAGCCTCTGGCACTGTGTTAGGAAGCACGGGATAAACAGATCCATTTCCAGTCAGACCATAGTCTCAAACTTGTCGATGAAGTAGGCAGAGGGTCATGTGACCGCACAGCAATGAGCCCACAGGGGTCGCACTTTAATGGACGCAGGCTCCCACCAATCAGAGCAGGACCTTAAAGACCAAGGCCCACAAATATGAGCATAATCTAATAAAAGCAAGGCCAGAGACCACCAATGAGAAGAGGACATTAAATAAGGAACCAGGACCAACCAATGACAACAGGACATTAAATGAGTGATCAGATTCCACAAATGAAAACAAGACATTAAATAAGGAACCAGGTCCAACCAATGAGAACAGGACATTAAATGAGTGATCAGACTCCAAAAATGAAAACAGGTAATTAATTAACGAACCAGGTCCAACCAATGAAAACAGAAAATTAAATGAGACACCTGGGTGCCCCTTTGCCTATATTGATGGTCTCTCTGTAGGTATAACAAAACAGCATGGGTCACACCTGAAGTCTTTAAGCAGTATAATAGGCTTTTAGTCAGGATGGCCTCAGGAGAACTGGCCAAAGTCCAGAGATGATTGACAGGTCTGACATTTGCTCATCCAATCTCCACTTCTGGTTTTAGAAGGATGAGACTCCTGGGGGGGGCAGATTCTATACAGAACAGGACCTGGGTGTATGTCAGGAGAGGAGAGTATGCCTGGATTACACACGGACGGGGCGGCACCCTTATAAATCAAATCAAGTCTAAGTTTATTTATCAGACGCTCAACAGTACGGCATGCAGCAGGAGATGCAGCCAGTGAAATGAGTTTCTCTGAACGCTCCCTATAGTAAAGTAATGAGTAAGAAAAGTAAATATATAAATAAAATAGTAAAAGAAAAAAAAACAGAAATGTGCAAAATGTGAAAATTGTCCATATAAATACCCTGAACAGCTAATGAGCAGCCTGAGTCTGTACACAGTGTACACAGCTAGAAGCATAATTACAGAGCCCCTAGTGGACACATACAGATACGCATCTTGCACCCGCGCCATCCTCTGTGTTCACTGGCCCCTACCATGGTGCAAGGCCCTAGTTTGAAACCGCTAAGATACAGACCCTGTAGGAAGACACTGGAAAAGCAGACGGGTTCCGCGAGCCTCAGGTTGATTTTTAAAGCCCGCACATAAGCTCTCTGATGGATTTGGGTGCTGAGTGGAAAAGACTTGCTGTGAAACGATCCTGCCAGCAAGAAAAGCTGAGCGAGATTGACCCCGCGGCCAGGAGACGGCAGACTCCAGGGTCAATCAGCAGCGCGGCAAGTCACAGGCGCTGCGTCACCAGGAGGAATGTCACACACCCAGAACGATGGAGTGCGTGGGGGGGTGTGTGTGCTAAAGTATGTGTTTGTCTGCAAAGACACTGATGAACGAGTGTGAATTCAGCGGCAGCATCGAAGGGAAGTTTGATTTGTCACACACACAATCGCACACAATGCCTTTAAATAGACTGTGTTTGTACGTGATCGTTTTCATACATGCACATGTATGTATGTGTGCCTGTGTGTCATGTGTCTGTTTGAATTTTTTTATATATGTATCAGTGTGTTTGTGTTGCTGTGCATATGCCACTGTGCACGTGTGTGTCCCTACTTATGCGTTTTCTCAAGGTCATGTGCTCGCATGTAATGTGGCTGGGTGTGTTTGTGCATGTCTTGTACAGGTATGCTTAGAGTGTGTGTTAGTGCTTCTGTGCATGTTAAGGAGAAGCGCGTTGCGTTTATGTGTGCCCGCCCGCAAATCTTAAGAGTGTGTGTGTGTGTCCTGAGGACAGTGTGTGTGTGTGTCCTGAGGACAGTGTGTGTGTGTGTCCTGAGTGCACTTCAAGGGCCTTTAAGGTAGTAAATGGTGTTTAATGGGGCATGGAGGAGCAGAGTGGTTCATGAAGGGAGACGGACACAGAGAAAGGGGAGAGCACCACAGTGCTTTGTGGGCCGAGACAAGGCGGGGGACGGGGGGGGGGGATTGACAAGTTAAGCACCCATATAATAACACCCTACATGTAGCTGGGTGCAAGTTGCTGCAGAAAAGGTCACCCCCACCCTCAGATTCTGACCTCTACCGCAAACTCACATGGATCTGAAGTCACAAAAGAACAGGATCCAGAATAAACCGGCTCGACCCAAATCCTTACACCAAAGCAATCATCATAGCAAACAGCGGCCCAAGACCTCCGCGGCGCTCTTTGGATCAGCCGGGAATTACTTCCACACCTGCCCCTCCCGGCTCCCTCGGACATTTATGGCAGAACACACTTCGGTTCCCGGTGTCTCGGTTAAATTAGCCACCTAGAATCAGAGGCACACTCTGAGCAGGGCCAACGTTCAGCACATGGCCCGTGCATCATTCTTACTGTATATAGCCTGCTGGCTGCACCACATCCATCTCCAGCCGACCGGAGAGCTTCCCTTGCTTGGGATTGAGCAGCACGACCCAGGCTGTGTTTCTGTCACGCACTACATGCTCAGGCAAGCAAACATTTCCTAATCGGGGCTGGAGGGGGGGGCTTACAGAATGAACTCCTTCTTTTGTATACATCTGATGCCACCTCAGTCTCAGGCCCTAGGGATCGATGGTTCCCTGCATTTTTGGACCGGCACCTCCACCGCTCAAATCTTTCTCCCCCTCATGCCACATTCTTAACAAACCACCATTTTCTCACACGTCGACGGTGTCTAACCCCTGAACGCTGAAGCCCTGGGGACTGTAGCAAAATGTTTCAACAGGTGCCCGACTGGCACCTGGAACAGCAGGTGAGGGAATTAACTGCCAAAGTAATTACTTTGGTAAAGCTGTACAGAGCAGAAGTGAAGCTCGCCACGTGGCCGCCTGGGGCCATAGCCGGGCCTTATCCAATAGGAACACACCATACTGTATATGTTAATGAATCGTAAATTTGGATTGGAGCGGTGTCATGATTGAATGTATTGATTGGTTGTTTTAATGTCAATTACTATGCATCCTGCATAGGGATTACACATGCAAATTAATTCCCGAGCCAAATATGGTCCTCTAATTCAGGGGATTCCAATCCCCGGTCCACAAACCAGTGCCAATATTCCACCAGGCTGCGGAAAGTTAGGGTTTGGGGGAAGGGTTAGTTAATTTACAAAAATAAGCTATATATTTTCAAGCTATGCCTTTTATACGCCCCTTGACATTTGTTGGTCCTGATAGCCTCTAAAAAACAAGGAAATGGCACACCTTTTCCCCGCCATCATCCACCGGTATACTGACCAGTTTTACCATTCTGTGAATTTTTCGAATGATGTATGGCAGTCCGCAGTCATCAAAAGGTTAGCAGCCACAATTCCAGTGCCTCTGTTTCATAAAACTACAAACAAATAAATAGACACGGTCATCAACAGTTAGTTTTCTACAAGTGAGTGTCAAGTTCCCTGCCAAAGTAGCACTTCAGACAAACATTAACTAACATCCATTTGCACTATAGCCAGAAAACAATTTCTAAGAACTTGGAGCTGAATCTAGCCGAATCTCCATTTCGGTCTGTAGAGTATTCGTTCCCCTGTTTGTTGCCCGTAGCAGCACTGAGAAAGCTTTTGAGATGGTCGTTCCCCTCTTCTATCTAAAGAGGAGACAAAACACAAGCTGGCGTCCTGCGGTTTTCTCATCCTCGGCCTGAACACAGAGCTGTATTGACCAGTCTCTCCAAAGTTCTCCCAGCGAGATGTTTCAGACAGATTGATCTAAAATGGCCCCAGAAGGTACAGTCTGCAATATTATATCCAAGCGGCTGACAAAACACATCTCTCTCTCCTTCTCTCGCTCTCTCTTTCTTGGTGACTTGTCACACCGAGCCTCAGGGGTGTGTGCTCCTGTGAGACTACATAGACTTCTGTATATGTGTGTGTGTGTGTGTGTCTGTGTGTGTGTGTGTGTGTGTGTGTTTCAGGGTATGTTTGTGGGGACCCACCCAGCCCATTTTTGTCCTGCCCATTTGATAAGTCTCCCTGTCTGATTCCCCGAGCACCACAATATTTCTGATAAGGTCTGCCGCCCGTCTTTGTGACCCATGGCAGAAAGATCCATTTGAGATGCACTGGGGGTGCCTTGAAGGAGGCAGGGGAGGGGTGAGATCAATTCGAGATGCCGCACTCAGTAGCCACATCACTAAGGAACACGAGGGGTCTAAGCCCTGGAATACGGCTACGCTGATGTGCTGGGCCCCATGGCGTGTCCCACAGTGCCAGTGCACTCACTCACTTTTGTGTCTTTTCATTCCAGCCTGCCCTGACGAGGCCAATCATGTGACCGCGCGACTGTGATTCTCAACCCAGTCCTTAGGGATCCCCCAGGCAGTTCACGTTTTTATTTCCACCCATCTCCAAACACACCAGTGCCAGATATTCTGGGTTCTCGATTGCTTGGTTGTTTGGTTCAAGTGAGCTGAGAGCTGGGAGGGACCAAAAAATGTGGACTGTCTGTGGGTCCCCGTGGACTGGGTTAAGAATCAGTGCCATATGACACAAAAGAGGACAGGAAGGAGAAGGGTTATTTTCTTATTGGGCACCTCCCTTGCAACGTTGTTAGTTCCCACCATCATGGAAACACGGGCCAGTACAAAATATCTGAGGTCAAGGTCCGGAGAGGTTCTCTGGTGGGTAGGCGTACAGGATCACCTTTCTGGCCAAAAGGGCATCGGGGCCATCTGCTCTGTACTCACACCTTTTGATGGGTCGCCTATTCCCTGCCCCTCCAGAAAGCTGATGTGACCTGGACAGCCGTTACTGCATTTGCATCGTGACTAACACATGCAGCAGAGAGGGTCATTACCCTGCTCCTGCCAGACATCTCATTTCCTAGGAAACACCTCAATGTTCCCAGGTTGCATAGGTGTAGCAGTTCCCGCAAAAACACCATACACTACAAAATCACAACATTTCCTCTGCCAGCCTGCTGGGTAATTTCGACTAATTACTTCCTGAAATAATACAGTATACCTTATTTACTTTAAACTGATTGCATGTTGCATTGTAATCATCTTTTGTCTGTTTAATTATTTATTTCATGCTAATGAGTTTAATGTGTCTCAGCTGAGAGTGAATCATGTATTTGGATATTACTGCTTTGGGCTTTTAAGCTACCTTTCCATGCCTGAGGAATAGCTTCCATTTTTGGGCACTTTTTTGTTTTCACATTGTTGGTAGCAGAGTGGTTAAGGTCGTAGACCTTAAACAGAAGGGTGTTGGGTCAAGACTTGGCTGAGTCCTATTGTAGTAATGCCATAAAATACCTAGACTGCTTTAGTAAAATATCCTAGTGTGATAATTAGGGAGAAAAGCAGCAAATGAAAGTTTATCAATATTATATATTTTCAAAATGACAATATTAGCATAACAAATGACTATGACATGACTACCCTTAGACTGAAGCCTTTCCTTTTTATTAATCTGATAGGATGTCTCCAGCTCCATGTTTTTCTGCTACATTTGCTGACCTTCGAGCGGCAGTAATATTCCAGGAGACCATCACCCTATGGGCCAACAGACAGATGCACATGCGGCCACGATTCATCTATGCGCTTTAATAACAGAGCGCTGGACCGTACGTTAAGCGGTGGCATCTGGTCCGTACGCATGGCTCGTCTCACAAACTCCCTCCGAGGCCTGTCATGTGACCAGCTCCTATTCGTCACAAGGTGCTCTCACCCGTGGAACCTGTTTCCATTGGCTGACAGTAACCCTTTCCTATTGACTTTGAGGACCACATAAGACAGAGTTTTAAGTGACACACATCCTAGAAGTCTGAAAGAATTATATAAACAATTATTATCACAGTATAGTAGATGCCTTCCTTCAGACCTGGATCTGAAGGTCTGGATGGCTGGACCACGGCTAGAGCACAGCGATGGGTAGGATGCAGAAGAACAGAAAAGAAGGTAAGAAAGATGAGAGATGAAGGAAGGAGACTGAATGGGTCACCTGGCAGGCTGAGCTTCCTTCGCACCAGTGAAAAGTTGTCTCCACATGCATTATTAATGATAGTTTTGCTTGCACCCACTGAAAGGAAGTGACAGCATAACCTCCTAACAGGTTAACAAAAACAACATTCAACAAAGGAATAGGTTGGGACTGGGTGAGGTTGTTTTGGGGTAAGGTTAACACCAAGAAATGAAGACAACGGGTGTCCAAAAGAAAGGGAAGATGTTGAGAATGATGCGTCATGAACCGGCAGCCACATGAGGGCTCAGTCTGGAGCCCGACACTGAGTGCTTAACATGCCTGCACCAGGCCTGATTTCCAACATGCGCCACAGCCTACCTGCCTTTGTAGAAGTACCTGTTTGATCTTTGCCAAAGCAACGACTCCTAATGGACCCAATGAGACTAATTTCCTATAGTTCCTAATTGATTTCCCATCAAACCCTAACCACAACCTCCATGAGCCTCAATCCCCAAACTTCATATAGCCAACTAATTCATCCCTTTGCTCCTCATGGGGGCCAAACCAAGGAGAAACACTCATGCTAGACATATAATACTCTAAGGCGTATAATACTCTAATATGATAAGGTGTTTTTACATTGTACAACATTAACAACTGCTTAATTTCAGCCACCTGCAGATCTTAAACATCCTCTCTCAAGGGAAATGATGATCAAGGCAGCCACTTTCCAAATCAAAAGATCACTGGCCACAGGAATGGAGGTGGTGTTGTCATAGCAATGGGTGATATGAACACCCATAGGATACCAGGAGTTGGGATGGGTGGGGAGGTTCTCTGATCCAGGCTCTGGGAGGAGATACTTACCCGTGTACCATGCTGCTGGGCCGCTTCGGTCCTGCCTTGGGGCGACCCGAATGGAGCTCTCCAGTCATGCTTATGTCTGCAAAGGAGCATACAATGCTAAGAAGAGATGTAATGTTTAAATACGACCACTGGCCGTTTTAGCAGGTAATATTAGGTGCAGACAGCCTGCTCCCCCAAACATCAGATCATGTGGCTGCAACTGAATACATACAGCACATGGTCAGGGTCGAGAGGTCCAGGTACTTTTTGGCATTATCTAAGCCATCTTGAACGTGATGTGATGGTTGAGTCCAGACACCGGTGCTCCAGAATCTCAAAAGCGTCCTGGGATATCACACAGTACAGCGTCTAGAGTTTACGCAGCATAACAGCCAGCAGCAGTGCTGTGTGCCAAAAACACCTTGTTGATGATACTTCCAGACTGACTAAGGTTGTTTGTTTCAGTGCCTACTAGTGGCCAAAGAGGGAGTACTTATGTCTTCTAAAACAGTGTTTCTCAACCCAGTCCTTGGGGACCCCCAGATGGTCCAAGTTTTTGCTCCCTCCCAGCTCCCTGCTAGACAGTCGACATATAGGACTGGGAGGAAGCAAAAATGTGGTCTGTCTGGGGATCCCCAAGGACTGAGGTGAGAAACACTGCTGTAAAACAAGCCCAGAATTTGTAAAATAGTAAAGGTGTGAACAGAAGGAACAGTGACTTAAAGGCACTTCCTGTTGCTGAAGACACCTGCTTTTGGCTCAGGTCACGCAAAAGAAGCTCCCAGCAGAATGATGTAGGGCCCGTGCAGAATCACTTAAAAATAATAACACGACTTCCTTGCTTCAAAGAAGAGCCAGTGTGTGTGATGTCACTCACACTAAGCATCTCATGTTCCAGTTTCAATCAGCCATAACAAAGGATACGGGCCTTGTGAGGGACACATCTCCATGTTTTTCTGACAGAAGTTAGTGACATGGAAAAATGTGTCACAGTCAGTGCAGAACGGTGAATGTAATGGGTAACTGCACGGTCACACAAACACACACATACACACACACACATAAACTATATGGACACAAGTATCTGGGACACCTGTCCATTACACCTACAGGGACCGTCCCTTCATTTCTATAGGCATAACTATAATCCGGACAATGAGAGCCTTAACCCCCACCCAGACCTAAGCTTAACTATAAGTAACCAAGCAAAATACAAGACTTCTTACATTTTTAGTTTTTTGATTGCGGTCGCAGATTTTTATAAAATCGAATTTCCCCTAGGGGGGGACTGAAAAATGGTCCCAACATTATCAAAATAACAGGCTTTTATCATATAAATCATATATCATATCAGTATCTACATAGCCCACACAGACAAATACAAACACACACTCATTCGCTGTCACACATACACATGCCGATCACTAACTGATGATGCAACCTACAGCCAACACGGAGCCCAGACAGCCCCTATCCACCTCCCTGCTCAGACAGTCACTGTCCCAGACCCCCAGCAGACCGGAGGAGATGGACAGGTCTTGTGGAGCGTGGAGTCTGACGAGGCCTCACCCTCCCGACTGCTCCGAAGTCCCATGGCGACAGCAGGGCCAGGTAAATGAAACGCTCTGAACGCTAATTGCCCTCCATCTGCCACTGTGAAATTAATTGGTTCTCTGTCCCATATTTGATTCGGTGCAGGACTTGAAATGGACAGTGTCTGTCCGGCAGGCCCCGCCCTCTGTACCTTTCTCGGAATAAACATGCACACAGCTGTGCCCCCGGCCATCCACACCGGAGCCCCACCTTCCAGCTCCGCCTGACGCATAGAGTGAGTGCCTGGCTCTGCTCTCTGCATTGCTAACCCCTCTGTTTTTGCACTAGAGCCCAGGCTGGGCCAGGTTTTGGGTAAGTCCTCAGGACGGAGCTGCTTTAGCCCCAAAGGAGAACAGACCCCAGACAGGTGAGTCAAAAGTTTCCTTTTCCCTGGATGCTAAAAGATGCATTTTCTCTGCACCTCCTTCCTCTGGTGTCCCTTTTGGCGGGGGTGGGGGGGGCTGTACAGGACATAATTGCAATGCCTGGCAACCAGTCTTCATGGTATCACCTTAGGGTGGGGGGGTGGCCATGGGATGATACAGCTACATGCCGAGGGGGAGCATGATTGTGCCATCGATATCCAGGCTGGGGCGGAGGAGGGAAGATTGATGCACCGAAAGCCCACTGTCACAGAGATGATAAGTCTATCAGTTATGGGTCTTCTGTGTGAAGAGGAGAGATCAGAGAGAAAAAAAGAGGGGGAATAGACCCCTCCCCATCCTGCCACAGCTTGGTTAGTCTGCAGGATCACGGCCTTTTCACAGGGCGATCGGTGAGCATTCGACACGGAGACATCACACAAAGACTACCCCTGTGGCCCCTGGTGACTGAGACACGTCAAGGTATAGCAGCATCCTTCATGGCTGGCCACAGGGGCCCCGCGTTTACAGGAGAGTAGCCCCCAGGCTGCCAATGCACCTGCCCTAATGGAATGGACAATTAACAGCGGGCCCCTCTTATGTTAAGTACTCCTGACACCCGACATGGGTACACACAAACACACACACACACACGCATACATACACAGACACACACACACAGGTTTGTAATTATGTCTTTGTGGGGACTCTCCATTCATTTCTATGGGGAAAACTCTAATCCCAACATGAGGACCTTAACCCCCACCCAGCCCTAACCTTAACCATATGTAACCAAACAAACATGGTCCCCACAATGTCAAAATAACAGGTTTTTATCATATTGTGGGGGACATTCGGTCTCCACAATGTAATATAAACCTAATCCACACATACACACAGGTTTGTAATTACATGTTCGTGGGGACTCTCCATTCATTTCTATGGGGAAAACTCTGATCAAATGGCCCCCACAATGTGATAAAAATCTGTTATTTGGACATTGTGGGGGGTATTTGTAATATATACATAACCCACAGACACACACACACATACACACGAACTTACAAACACAGAGACCCACACAGGCAGCTCCTTATTGCTTTACAGATAAGCCGAATTGTTGGGAGAGAACAAATATGCTGTATTATGAGGGAAATGAAGGGTCTGAGTATTTCCCTCTTATACTGGCAGCGGTATGCACAGCTCCTTCAAACCGTAGGCCGTGAGGCGGACAGGATACGCGGGAACGTGACAGGCTGATCAGGAACGCCGCTGCAGGATGGATCGACCCCACAGCATCTACAGATCCGGGGGGGGGGAGCAGTTCCTTACATTCGGTAAACAGGGACGCCATGCAATACAATTAACAGTTCCGGAATAATCCGTAAGCATAACATTCCAGGCTGCTGTGCCCAGATAACGAACTCCAGTGATAAAGAAGCAGCTCGTCTTTTAATGTGCGTTCAGGGTGGAACGACATGAGTGATGTGTTTTACAATTAATATGCTTTGTTTGCAATTTTGCCATTTTCAACGAGTCCGTGTTCAGTGTCACTCAGGCTATTAAGGTTAATCAGCAGCTCATTAGCACTTCAAGTGGGGGAGTGTTGAGAATGGCCCTTTCGCTTGGTCTCGTAAAAATCCTAAAAATAAAGTCCTCATTCTCCCCAAAGTACCCCCACAAAAGAAAAAGCAGGCCTCTCAAGCTGAACAGATGGGAGGCCGTGGCTCAGTCAGGGTGATCCGAGATGGGCCGGGTCACGGATACGGAGAAGCGACCGGCTCATGAATCCCAGTGCTCCACGCAAGGCTCGTTGTTACCCTGCCGTCAGCTCCGCCTCCAGTCTGCTCCCAGCCTTTAATGTGTTGGTAAACTCAGAATTACACAGATTCCACCTCAGCCCAACCTCACAGCCAATCTCTTGCCTCTACATGCCCCCCCCCACCCCCCCTCAGAGAGCAGTGTCTGCTCTCTGGTGTTTCAGGGGCTTGGCTGAGCCGAATCTCACTGAAAAGTCATCCAGGCTGTTGTTAGCTTGGGACTGACATGAATAGGGGACCCCACTTTCCCCACAAATCTACTAGAATTTTCCAGCACAGGGTTGTATGCCCCAGAGAGTCGGAAATCCCGTCACGTCGTTAGCACAACAATCCATGGCGCGCGACTCCTGGTTGGATGACGCTTCAGTCACAATAAGCCAAAGGGACCTTGGGTCCAGTGACCTGATGCTATTTCTTCTCTTAAAGGTCATCTGAGTCCCCCTCGGGGATTCACAGGGGGGCAGCCCGAGGAGAAGCACGTCGAGCCACCTGGAGCTGCAGTCTTACCAAAATGCATGACATGCAACCTCTAATTTCCTGAGGGGGTGCCCACAGTGACACCTATACCCAGAAATAATGAGAGTATTAAAACCAAAATTTCCCTACAATCAGTTGAAGGCCAGTCCTGGTGCCTCATCGCTAACAGACCTTTACAGTTACTCTGCCACCAGCATGTGACAGTAGCCCTTAATTTAAATTTTTTTTTTTTTAGAAAATTATTACTTAGCCTCTCTTGGAAAGGAAGCAGGGCTGTAGCTGCCCTGAACACTGATTGAAGATCACACTGAACGCCAGTCAGGGTGTTCAGTCGATCAGGGACTATGCTCAATGCTGATGAGGATCTGAACTGCTTACGACAAACTGCTGGCATACATCACAAAAGCTGCTGCCCTGCCCCCTCTAGTGTCGTTGGCAGAAATGGGGGGGGGTGCTCTTCATCTCTTCATCATCACTACCAAACACCATATGCATCACTTTGTCACTTTTATCGGTACCCACCACCTGCTTGTTGTTTGCCTGCTTTTTGCTCAGAGCAGGATTACAGAATGGCTATGCATTCTGGGTAACGTTGTCCATTTGCCCCAAAGCCCAAGTATAGTCCAGAACAGAAACAGGAAAACAGAGGTAAGGGGAAGCAAACCTGCATAATTTCCCCTCAACATAATGGGGAGAAACCACGACGTTTTGGTCATTCCCGCAGCCAGACCTGCCAGTATCTTTGGACTTTTCCTCTACTGAAGAAGCCCATGTCCTCAAGATTTCCAATTTAATTTGCTCGATTTATGTCCTTCCTACCGTGTCCCTGGCTGCTCTTCTTATCTCCTGCTGAAACGCGTCACACGCTCCCCACATCCCGATCCCAAAGACGAGCCGGCGGCCATCTGCTATGCTCTCCCACGAAGCCCGTCGCTACAGACATCCGTGTCGGCCGGTGCGCCACCGGGGAAGCCATGGGAGGTATACCTGGTGGGGGGGCAGGCTCCCTTTGGGAACGTCCTGTGTGGGATCGTTCTCGCTGCTCCTGCTGTGGGGAGGACATCCTGCCCATACAGGGTGACCCCCACCCCTGCCTTCTCCCTGCTGAATGCTTGCTGATAATTACCCCACCCCCAACCTTGAGACAGCCTGAACATCTACCGATGACCCACAGAACTCTGAAGCCCCTATGATTTGGGACAAAAACTGGCAGATTACCGGCATTGTCTGTTTCCCACACATTGTTCCCTTTAGAAATTCAACTCTCTGCAGAAAGATCACAGCAAAACATAGCAGCAGTTTATATAAGACAGGAACACATCCAGAGAGGCTGATATTTATCTCATGGACATAGAAATACAGCCATATTCTCTATGGAAATGATGTCAAAGGACACATGCATGCATTTGAAATTGTATATCACAATGCAGATATTTAAAGGTCTATGTATCGACTTCAGTGTTTATAAAATTGAATCTGAAATGAACCCAGGCAGCCAGATATCAAACGTCCACTCAAGCAGAATGAGGCTGTTTCAGGATTCCAGTCTGAAAGAAAACTCCGGACCCTAAGAATGAATGTGAAACCATGATGTGGGAGGACTATTAACACGTTAAGCAGTCTTCTGATGGCATTGATCGAATGACAGCTCCCTGCCGTTCTGCACACGTGGGCACACGCTGACTTCTGAGAAGTACAAGCCGGCCCTAACTTATCCAGGACGCCTAACATGCCCTTCCATGTGGAGAACGCCCTGGCGGACGGATTCCCCCCGGCGGACAGGCGTTGCTGCTGACCTCAGCTCTCACGGCGCCGCTCTCTCTCCCGACGATAGGTAATGGACTCCCTTTGTCTGCAGTAGTTCTGGTGCTAAGGGGGATCTGGGAGCCTGTGGACATCTGGGTTCCGGTGGGAAGCGACCTTATGGGCGACAGGACCAGCGGGCGAGCAGACAAAAGAAGCGCCGCTGCAGCATTCGATCGATGCCCGTTATCCAGTGATGCGTGGGGGGGGGGGGGGGGGGGGGGGGGGGGGGGGGGGGGGGGGGGGGGGGGGGGGGGGGGGGGCGG
>JAODLD010000008.1:10075144-10086786 GCA_026781065.1 Mormyrops boulengeri
CTGAACACCCAACACAAACTCAGGCTACAGGCTAAACACCCAACACAAACTCAGACTGCAGGCTGAACACTCAACACAAAATCAGACTACAGGCTGAACACCAGCACAAACTCAGACTACAGGCTGAACACCCAACACAAACTCAGGCTACAGGCTAAACACCCAACACAAACTCAGACTGCAGGCTGAACACTCAACACCAAATCAGACTACAGGCTGAACACCAGCACAAACTCAGACTACAGGCTGAACACCCAACACAAACTCAGACTGCAGGCTGTACACCCAATACAAACTCAGACTGCAGGCTGAACACCCAACACAAACTCAGGCTACAGGCTGAACACCAACACAAACTCAGACTACAGGCTGAACACCAACACAAACCCAGACTGCAGGCTGAACACCAGCACAAACTCAGACTACAGGCTGAACACCCAACACAAACTCAGACTGCAGGCTGAACACTCAACACCAAATCAGACTACAGGCTGAACACCAGCACAAACTCAGACTACAGGCTGAACACCCAACACAAACTCAGACTGCAGGCTGTACACCCAATACAAACTCAGACTGCAGGCTGAACACCCAACACAAACTCAGGCTACAGGCTGAACACCAACACAAACTCAGACTACAGGCTGAACACCAACACAAACCCAGACTGCAGGCTGAACACCAGCACAAACTCAGGATACAGGCACAAATTGCCATCAGCTTCACAGACCATGATTCACAGCAACATGGCACTGCTTCAACTCTTTCTTCATCCTATAGACAAGGAGCTAATTTTTTTGCCTCTGCACTTTTAATTTTTCAAAGTTGCCAAGGCGATGAGTTGAAGGGAGGATGCGTGGCTCGCTGGGGCTCTTTTGAAGCTTAATGGCTGAGACAAACACATCAGCTTTAATCTATGTGGGGAGAGTTAGCCTGGGCCTGGAGAAAAAGAGCCTCCCTTTTGTTGGGAAAGGAACATTAATTAAGGCTTATCTATAGAGGAGAGGCGTTCCATAGGGGCCATGCAGAGAGCGTGTGGGGGAGGGGCTGTGCACTCTCCCTCAGCTGCTAGACTTGCCCCCTTCAAACCCCAAGCCGGGGGGGGGGGGGGGTTGGCACACGGGGTCACATGGTCCCCAACTCTGATTAGCTCCCCCAAACAGGGGCCTGATGGCCTGGTGTAAAGGTGGTGGATCTGATCCCCTAAACATACACACTCACACTAACTACAGAATAATTATAGGAGATAAGGAGATCACTGACAGGTAGGCTTAGACTGATTCACACTCAGCAAGGTTAATTAACTACCCAAGCAAGTGAAATTAAACTTGTATATGGAAAACATGTTTAGTAGAGGAAAAACGAAAATGCAATGTGGTGGAAAAATGACTGGGGATTTAAATGACATGTTTCATAGCAAAACAGAAATGTTATAAAATGTTATTAATAACAATAATATGAAAATCTTTCTAGCTGAGTAACACCTACATACCTACATTTGGCAATATGAAGTCTGCCCTTTGGCCTGTAGAGTGTGGTTCTTAAAATGTGGTCCTTTACAGTTATAATTGGCTAATTAACTGATTATGTAATTAAGCCTTGCGATATGCACATACCCATCACCTCCACCCCTCTGTGTATGGTGCAGTGCATTGTGGGAAAAGCCATCATACCCTTTGCCAAGGGGTGTGAATGGGACACATGCACCATCCATGCAGTGCCAGACACGTCTAGGGGGCACATTTCAGCTCCCCCCTCCCCCACCCCCACCCATAACACCAGCCGCCCCTCCTCTCTTCCTCCACGGAGGGTGATTTACACAGAGCGGATGTGAAACCAAAGGGGAGTCAATGAGGCGATCGTTATTAATAAGCCCCATCCTTCTGCTGTGAGAGAGTCATCGTCCTCCGTATAATTACCCCTTAGCATTCTAAAAATAGAGAGCACAGAGAAAAGGAGGGAACTCGTAACCAGACGAGGAGAGGGAGGCCGCATCCTCACTCACGGAGGGACCAGAGAGGTTTTCTTACAGAAATACCCTTTTTGTGCCCTTTTCTTCCTGTGTCTTCAACAACATGCCTTTTAAATATTAAAAAAAAATTAAACAGAGACAAAAACTTGAGAGCAATTATTTCCTCGCTGGAGTGGATTCTTAAGCCTGGTGCCGGTATTTGTTCCAGCCAACTTGAGTTAATTGTTCTTGATTGAGTCATTACAAAATAATGATCTAGATGTCATAACTATTTAAGCACTAATGCAAAAAGGTTATTAAAAAATAAGATAAAATTATATTTGTGCAGGTGATAAATGTTTATTCCCTTGGTTTGGCTTGGCTGATTTATGCCCGTCAAACCACAACAAATTACTAAGTAGCATGACTAGCATTAATCAATCTTTCAGTTGTGTAATTGTTTGTAGCTTAGGACAATTAGGTAAGATTAATTAAAATCACAAGGCTGGGGGTGGGCGGAGCTGAGGATCAGATGGTGCTATTGGCCAGACGCCCTCAGCCTGCATGTCATGTTAAGGTGAGTTAGTGTGACTTTGAACTTCTCCCAGGGTGTCAATACGTGGATATGTGTGTGTGTGTGTGTGTGTGTGTGTTTGTGTGTGTATGTCTGTCTGTGTGTGTGTGTGCGTGTGTGTGTGTGTGTGTGTGTGTGTGTGTGTGTGCGTGCGTGGGACCCTTGTCACGTCGAGGATATGTGCCGCATGACAGGTTCTGCTTTGGGTCATTGTGACTTTGCAAAAGCACCTTGGTACGCAGCTCTGATCTCTGAAGGCTCCACAATCTGCTGCGTTTTGCTGAATCCTAGCATTTAATTTATTTATTGTAGTAATTAACGGAATAGGTAAATACATCAGGCACTACATCAAGTGAAAACCAATTAAAATATTCCCTAAAATCCACAGAGGGTGGCAACCCGTGAACTCAATGTCTATTATTAGATGCATTTTTAACAAGGAAAAATAAGCTTTTATCTTTTTATTAGTTGAAGGATAATAAAATCCAAGCATGGAAAATGGGGCCCATGGACCTAAGACTAAAGATAAGAAGATCTCTTCTGGAAACGGAAATAGTTCCAGTGCAATAACTTAAGGAAGGCGATCTGTAATGTAACGCATCTGTAAGGACCCCGAGGCAGAAGATTATATCACGCAGCGGAAGGTCTCAGCTGAACGTGGACAGAATGATTGTCGTGGATCTCCGCGCCGCTCCTTGTGGAAACACCATCACTCCCCTCTTGTTAGAGGACCGAGAGCAGTCAAAACAGTCCTTCAGAGGCGGCTCTTCAGGCTGAAGCGTGAGGCGACGTACCTCCGTCTCTAAGCACAGCGCAATCAGCACGGCGTTAATGTGAGATGGAGCTCCTCGCTCTGAAAAAGAACCCCAATCAATGAACAAGTAGCCCAATTAGTCAGCATTTATTCCTGCGTCAGACCCAACGGCGCTCCTGGGGAACCGTGCACCACACATAGCGGTTTAGCACCCCCGCTAATGGTGACAGTTGGCAGCGTAGCTGTAATGATAAAGTTCCTGCAGCAACGTGTGCTGATGTTCAGGGTGACATCACCGTGAAGGTCTTAGAGCTCTGCCCACGGCACTGACATGCTGGATGGTGGAATTCAGAGGGAAGGCCCAGGCAGGTTTATTTGGGTGAAATGTTTGCCATTGAACTACAAGGGCCTGATCATCTTGGCAGATGAAGGGGAGGGATGGTTTAGGGGTTGGGGGGGGGTCGTCTGGTCAGGGTGGGGATCATCCATTCTCATCAGGCAGGAAATCAGTTCCAATCCGAATGCCTGACAGTTGGCAGACTGCCAAGTGCCAGATAGGCTCGGGTTTGCCTGAGCACACACACACACGCGCGCGCGTGCACACATCAACACACACACACGCGCGCGCGTGCACACATCAACACACACACATGCGCGCGTGCACACATCAACACACACACACACGCGCGTGTGCACACATCAACACACACACGCACACGCGCGTGCACACATCAACACACACGCGCACATCAACACACACGCGCGCACATCAACACGCACACAAACGCACATAGACACACACGTGCACATCAACACACACGTACATAGACACACACACGCGCATATCAATACACACATGCGCGCGCACACATCAACACACACACGCGCACATCGACACGCACATAGACACACACGCACATAGACACACACACATGCACGTTGACACACACACATGCACATAGACACACACATGCGCACATCAACACACACACAGACACACACACATGTATATAGACACACACATACACACACACGCGCGTGTGCGCAGATCAATACACACACGCGCGCACATAGACACACACACACATGCACATAGACACACAGACACACACATGCACATAGACACATGCACAAAGACACACACACGTGCGCATCAACACACACACATGTACACAGACACACACATGCGCACATCAACACACACACAGACACACACACGTATATAGACACACACATGCACACACACGCGCGTGTGCGCAGATCAATACACACACACGCGCGCATAGACACACACGCGTGCACACGAACACACACACGCGTGCACATAGACACACAGACACACATAGCCCATTGGCAGAGGTATTACTCTATCTTGACATATTAATCTTCTCTTTAAATGCACTACTGCTCCTTGTGTTGGCTCGCATTTTGTCTGCGAATGGGAATTCGTACATCACTATTGCCCTGCTGCAAAATGCCCCACTGTAACTTTTTTTATCACCCCCCCCCGAAATGAAAGACACTAATTATCTCTGCGGGCATGCTGCAAAATCAAGCAGGAGCAGTTTGACTATGGGGAGGGTGAGCCAGAGGCCATCTGTCCATCCTGGCCGTGGAGGAGGAAGCAGAGCCACCGGTAAGCGGCTAATGGCACGCTGACGCTCAGATTAGAGGCGCTCCACTCCTGCTCCGGCCTCCGATGGTGAGCGGGCAAGTACCAAATGTGGCCTGCGGGGGTCTGAGGCACAGAGGAGGTTCCCATGCAGGATGCTGAGCAGACCGACAGTTCCTCTGACCCTCTGTTTCAGGGGTGACCAATCTTATCCGCAAAGGGCCAGTGCGTTTGTAGGTTTTTGGGGTAACCTTTAGGTCAGCTGTTCAAACCCAGGTGTGAGAACTCTTTAGCCAATCACTCCTCTAATTAGTAATCTAATTAGGCAGCTGCAGCGGAAACCCACAAACCCAACGACCCTTTCTGGGTATGATCGTCCACTCCCTACTAGGGCTGCAATTGGGTGGTAAATTTACAGAAACTTTCCATTCCACGGGAAGTTAAGCTGGGTAGTTTTGGAAATATTCCAAGTTGGAAACGTTCCATGAGAATTACCCGGAATACATAGGAATTAATGGAAAATTCCCATATTTTTGCATCCCTACTCTCTACTCCCATGATCCTCTTTCAGTGCCACCTTCTGAGCGCAAAGCCCATATGAAGCCAACACGTTCACGTTTTCCAGCCATTGAGGCGGCTCTGGAACACCTGTGTCTCGTTATGGATCGTAGTCATAAGACAGAGCAGAAAAAAACTAACCAAATCTGCCTCAGAAACGAATTCTTCCCCAGAGTGTTTGAATCAGCTGGGATGAAATGATGGGGGTCACTCACAGAAACAGCACGGTGACCTCTGCTTGGTTTCCTATTTGTGATTAAATGCAAATGGGTACACGTAATAATACAGACAATGTGAATTATTATTATTATGGTTAAACTATGCAGCTCCAAAGCCGGGTCCTCCGCTATCTTCCATCTTAAAGGTGACTCCTCAAAGTCACGGTTTAGCTCCCAGTTATTTTCCAGCTGTCGTCAAACCTGAATAGCCTGAAACGAAGGGATATCAAACCCAACAATAATTATATTTGAAAAGTCTCAGATTAAATAGATCTTTCAGTCAGTCAGAGTCACACACATGCAGTCTGGGCAAACAAAATGAACTACATTTATTGGGGTTCTGACAAAAAAAAAATCGAAGCGGGCGGCTATTATTTTGCGAGATCTCTGACTTAGATGAGAAGAAATGCATTTCATTCCCACTGCAGCTGTAATTATTTGATCCTGTGTTGAGATTTTATTCCTGTGCGGGGAAACTGTGAGAGACTGGATAGAATAATGTTGGCTGAAGTCGTTTGAAAGCAACGCTGATGGACCGAGCCACCAGAGCGAAGATCTCCACCCCTCCACCTCTTTATTGCTCCAAACAAGGGGGCCTTCCTACACCCACTCCGTGGTGGTGTGGGGGTGTACAAATGCAGCTAATAATCACTTTCATTGAGAGTCAGATGACAGAAAGCACACAAGCCATTTCTCAAACTCAGCACTTGTCTCTGGCAGGCTGATACGAAGGGGACCATGGTTGGTGTTAAACCCGCCCCCTGATCTCCAGCTGGGTCCCTCTCACACAGACACAGACACACACACACACACACACATATAAACAGACCAGCATCTGCAGGCAGGCATTCAGCACCAACCAGCAGTTTACATCTGTTTATGATTCACGCCGCTCCTCTGCAGAGATCATTCCGCTGTTTCACAAATGGGTGGGGTGTTATGATTGCTGCCTCCGGTGCCCAGGTGAAAATAACCTCTCTGGGAAGATGTGCTGTCTTAGGTTGCCAGTTGAAGGTCACTTTTACGCTGTCGTTTTTATTGAGGCTTTCCAGGTTCCTGCCTTTATGGGATGACATGATTTTACTGTCTCCAGAAGCACTAGAGTGTGGATGGAGAGAACAGTAGGTGGTCTTGTTGGGGGAGGTGGGGGGGGGCGCTCTAACCTCGCCCCCACCGCCACCAGCACCGCCTGCCATGGACAAACAAAATCAGATGCATAGAAATGGGTCACAGGGTACCCACACACTATTGTTCTGGGTGGGCATGACAAGGGGGGGGGGCACATTGACTGAGGGCCAAATTACGCGTATCCCACACCTCCCCCCCTGGGAAACTCTCAGCCACTCCAGGACTGCTGTTTGTGGAGTTAATACACCCCTCATTCTGAGCAACACAAATCCCCTAATCTGGGCCGAATCCTCCCAATTATCCTGTTTGCCAGCCATTGATTTTGGCTGCCCGTTCTGAAATCTATTGCCCGTTCTTTCTTGGGGGGTGAGGGAGCAGGGGTGCATCAGCTAGCAGTCTGTCAGGATATATGCTGAATGACCGCCCTCCCTGGCTAAATCACCTCACGCGGGGGGGTCGGGCATGAGCCACTGGCACCGGAGGGGAATCAATAAGGAACGTGGCATTTCTTAGTGATAAATACAACAGGCATGCTAAAGCAATAAACGCAGCAGAGTAACTGACCTCTGATGGAGTAATTGCAATTTAACTTAACAGGGACTTGCCGCAAGATCCAGTCCAGTGTGGTGATGAGCATTTCATTAGGAGGTATCGTTCTGTCTGTGCAAAGCCAGCGTGCATCGATTACCTGCATGGCCGCGACTCGAGGCATAGAAACCAGGTGTGAAGAAAGACGCCGTGTCTGCCTCCCCTTCTGCCGCGGTTGTGTGCGATTGTTGCGACTTAGGCTGCTCTTCAAGTGGTCCCACTGAGTGGTCCCGTTGTCTGCCGGCTTGATGCAGTGCTGCCCCCATCTGGCCATGGGGAGAAGTGCAGCACATGCTCACTGGACACTGGCTTAAAATTCAGACCAAGATTGTGTTTAAACCTACCAGTTGAGCATAAAGAGTCGCAGTCACTGAGTATTCAACTGGTTGGTTGAAACAAAATCTTGGTCTGGGCTTGTACTTTCTGAACACCTCTGGCAGTCACTGTATAGAGCAGTGATACTTCATTGTTCCTTGTATGGAAATTCTCTTGCCCCATCTTGCTCTCCATGAGACACACATACAGGTGAGACCAAGCATGGGGGGGGGGGGATACAGTGCATGGTCAGCCAGCATGCAGCACCCCTGGAGCTGTCCTGCCAAGGCCTGGGCTCAAACCCATAACCTTCTGGTCACAGATACAGAGGCATAACCCACTAAGCCCCAAGCCTTGATGCTGCCACAATGTTACCAATTGCTGAAATACTGTCTGCGAGCTGTTCAGCGCTGTGGTATAATACCGTAATTCCACTGTTTAATCATATAACTCTTTCTTTACATTATAGCCTCCAAGCTACGTTTCAATGGTTGTCTTAAAGAGCCTCGGAAACCTCACAGTAATTGTCAAAGTTCTGAAAATTGACTTACAAAGAAAAATGTCTGCCTTTGAAACACGGGCAGAATGAAATGATCCCTCTGCTGTCCTGGAGGAAGGAGAAGGGAACGGATGGAGGCTTGGGGCAGCATGAAGGAGGGGGGGAGGGGGGGTGGAGATCTTTATCTGCACAGGTGTCCAGTGAGGGCTGCTCATTACTGGAATCCAAATCAAGGGATTGTCTTACGTAGCTGTCAGGACAAACCTGGGATTAAAGCTTTATTGTGGAGAAGGAAAAACAGCCTTCTGTGCTGGCATTGGACACGTCAGTCGCTTACCCATCATGCTCCACTCTGCTGAGCCCAGCGTGTCTGCCGTAGCTCCCCCGAGCGCCTGACACCCCGCTCCGGGCCATGATTTATGGCAGCCATTTGACAGCGAGCATAGCGTGACGCGCCGGGGGGGGGTTGCTGTCGCCATGGCGCCCACGTACCACAGCAGCTGTCAGTCAGCCGCTTCATTATCACACATTTTCATCTCAGACTTGCAAGGAGAAACATGTGAGGGAGACATGGGAGAGACAAGCTTCCTGTTTACTCAGGCTGGCCAATCAGGCCTGAAACCTACAGCCCATCTCTCATCAACAATGATGCGTAATGTTTGGGGGGGGGGTGCATTTGAAGCACGCATCATCCAGCTGTCTTATGCTGAATTTCCCTTGGGAATAATCTGCCTTAGGGAGTACATTTCGGGGGGGGGGACGAATAACACTCCATCTAATATTCCACTTCAAATAAGACCCCCCCCCTTGCTTCCCAGTGGTTTCATCACTTTTTGAAGTTAATAACAAAAACTATGTGCCGCTTTTGTTTTAATTGAAAAACTAACAAAACAATTACAATTTAATTAAATCTGTCATTTCCAATCAAGTCACTATGTCCTTGAAAGTACCTTCAATGCCCCCCCTCCCCAGTTAAGTGGCTGCTGTCTTTCCGCCAAGAAACGCCTGATGACCTGGCCCTACCCCTCTCAGTCCACTTCTCCATCTTACCTCACGACCCCCCAGCCGCAGGCTCTCCCCCCTGCATGCAGTGTCATGCCCGAGCCACACCCGGTGAAGCCCATAGCCTCACAGCCCGATACACCGCCATTTCACAGCAGGAAATTAAAACAACACTGCGAAGCGTGAAATGCATTTCTTAAAACCGAGGATTAAATACAGGTTTCCCCCCCTTTCATGTACAGAACAGAACGGAGGCCCGTCACCCTGGATTAGCTTGTCCGCTAACTGAGCGCATTCCCGAGAATCCTGCCAGCGCTCCCACACCGAGCCGCTGGCATCATCCCCGTTTTTCGATCCAAGCGCCCTGGCATGGGGAGAGCCCCTCACTTGCCGAGGCTGCCTGCTTCCGGATGAGTTACTCGGACCTGTCGCGACTCGGAAAGGCTCATGGGCTCGGGAAGACGTGCGAGAGGGTCTCATTAGTTGGCCTTCGTATTCTTGCGTCTCTCAGCTGTCTGCGAGCGGGCGGCTGTGAATTCCGTCGCCACGGCGGTGCCAGGCAGTCGGAGGAGGTATGGACGGCAGTCCTGCCTTCTAGACATCAAGGTCTAACAGGAAATTTTGGAGCTTAAAACCTGAAGGAGCAGCCGATTGTTACTCCATCCTCAGGACCTGGCTAATGAGAGCAGGCTGCTTCCTGTCAGCAGCGAGCAGGTCGGTCAAGGCGCCCCAGAGAGGCTGCGTTCGTGCCTCTAGCTGCCCCATACATTAACAGCTCTCATCCTCCTTAAGACCTCTTCAGTCCAATCTTACATCCGGAGACATGGTTAGCAGCAACGCACGGGGATGAAGATGATGGAGGCTCAGAGAGCTTGGAGCTACACTTGCATGCAGCTCCTCAGAAGCTGCTCTTCAAAAGAGAACAGGAGCCCTGTCGAAAATAGACTCTCCTCCTGACTCATGGAGGCAGACTGTCGGGGGCTGATCAGCCATCTTGCCTCCGTCTGTCATCCGTCTGCCCCAGTTGGGTAGCAGCTCTGAATCTTCTACAAGCTTTTGGACCAAGCTGAGCTAGACTGGTCAGGCCAAGCCTCAGAATTCCTGTTAAGACGTGTTTGTACTGTAAGCCTGAAACATTGGGGATTGCATATATTATGTTACTTCTCTACACAGCTGCTCTGCATAAAGTTGCATCAGTGAGAAAATGGGCCACAGCATTAAAACAAACAGCAGTCCACTCCAGCGCAACACTTGCGACCTTCGGTCCTTACGCCTGCTCACCACTGCCATCACACACTGCCGCTAATTACCGCGCAGCATGGCTCTCAGAATAGAACGAGCAGTTCCACAAAACCCGGCAGGATCCTCTCATGCTGAGCTTCCACTCAAAGCCACCTGCAGCTGCTGGCCGGACACCACTGACGCCCTTCTTCCAGCAGACGGGTGCAGTGGCAGATTTCTGGTAGGTGGGGGTGGATGGAAGATGGATCAACTGGGTCAATGAAGTACAATGGGTTACTGTTACAGGGCGTTAAGCCCCTGACATGGACACAAGCTGTGATTATTCAGCACCTCACTCAATGGTACATCAGCAACAATCGTCCTGGGATTTGAACCAACAACCTCTAGGCATATGTCAGGAACTACTGCACTACGCAATTCCCAGTTAACAGCTCTCTCATCAAAAGCAGATAATGGATGCTGTCATCGCTGCTATATCTGTACACCCCTGATTTGTTTTTTGAAGTGCCCACCCTATCTCCCCTGGATCAGCACTGACCCTCCCCCCAGTGTCTAGTAGACGCCCTCATTACCATCAAATTGTCAAACAGTCTAATCGACCGCTGATTGCACTGCAGATGCACGCTGCTCATAGACCTCCATACACAAAAAGAATAGCTTCAGAATAAATGAACATTATAGAAAAGGAAGAGAACGTTACAGAAACTGCAAGGTTATCTTCACCGGCTTCTATAATTTTCTTTCACAGTGCACCCTATTATCCTACTGGTTACTTCTGCAAAGCAAATTATATGTTATAGCCCGTTATTCCATAATTTGAACGTTTTATAATTTTTTTCCCCCGTTCTAAAATACATTATATTCCACCCAAAATCCAGGGAAGTTAAATGTATTTTAGCACTGTACACATAGTCTGAAAAATATTCAGTGCATTCAAAAAGGGTCCGTTCCTCATATCTTGATGCAGCCTTAAACCACATTTCTGACAGGTACATTTAATCATGACGGACCGGATCACAGAAACTGTACCCAGATCAGAGTAATCTTTATTACATTACAGTTTTCAGCTCCATACACTGGGAGATAGAGCGGCGGCAAATCAGATATAAATCTCAAGTAGAAATGAAGACCGGCTCAGAATCTCACGGTCGCCAGGGAGACTCTTTTGGTCCCTGAGACCTGGAAGCTGTAACCGCAGTTG
>JAODLD010000008.1:10087017-10140941 GCA_026781065.1 Mormyrops boulengeri
TAATTCCACCATCGCCTCCCCCAAACACCCCCCCACCCCGCCGCATTTTACTGAAATCCCCTTTTTACAAGCATCTTATCATGGAGTGCCACAAGCAAGCTTTAGCACTTTCTCCATGCCCCAGAGCAGCCGGAGCACACACACCTCCACGGACGACACGTATATGCACACGGTGAACTCACTATGGTGCACACACATGCATATGTGCAGCTGCTTCGAGTTCATTTGCCCTTCCACTTCTCCCACCTTCCCAGACCCAACCTCCTGACCCCCTGTGACCTCCAGCCTCCAGATAAAGGTAAACACCTTCACACTGGACACAGAGTGCTGTCACTGCTTTGTTTGCACGTAAATAAAGGGGCTAATTATCACTGTCACACCAGCAAAATGGCTACACATAGCGGAGCCCAGTAAGAGTGCAAATCTTGCTGGGAAATGTTTGTAAATAGCCCATATGTGTGATATTAATACTGGCTGTGTTACCGATTATCATGTGTGCCCTCGCCTGTGTCTTGTGTGAGCCCTGTCCAGTCTCTACTTACCGTGTAAACTACTCAAAGTGTATGTGCCTTACTGTCCGACATCCTTAGATTTGTCCCTTTACGTCGTGTTCTTTGGTACCTACTTTAGTCTTTCTAAGGGCTTAATAAAAGGGCATTCATTCCTTGTTAAAAGAAACCTACTTGTCATTTGCTGCCAACACGATGCCTCGGTCTGCCAGACACTAAAATATATTGTGTTATTGCGTGTTTGTGACCAAAGTTTCCTTGACTCAGGTGCCAAGAACTGGGCTGTAATTTTGGGCTTGAGGAGGGTACTCAACCTAGATTTCTCCAGTATATATCCATTTAAATTAGGGTGCTGCTTGTATACATTTGTAAGATACATACATTATCTACATTTAAAGCATAGGTTGATGAACAGAAAGGACGATCGCACGCATTCGAGCAGGTCAGGGTTAAATCAGAGCATGGTTAGCCGTGGAAACAGACACATCTAGATGTTTTTTTGACACGTGTTGTGCCATGCTAGAACTGAGATACAGCATAAATCATGTTCATGGGTCTTCTGCCAGAGATGTTTGGGCTATTTAGTGACTTTTACTGTTTTAGTGACTTTCACTTTTAATGCTTTTCGGTATTTACTGCAGAATCGATAACGTTTGTGCCACGGTGTAACAGATTACTCTTCATAAATGAAACATATTGATTTTTCTACCCAGTAGCTCAAAGAACATGGGGTGGGGCCACTTGGTTCCTCACTATTTACCACTGACATGTTGTGGTGACGGTTCATAACGATGCTTTTAAAATCACTAGCCAGGGTATCAATCACATGCTCAGCAGGGTTTATGGTGGGGGGGGGGCTGTTTCTGGATGCCCTCCCCCACACACAATTTGCTATGCCCCCTCTTTGTAGACAGAATAAAATAGTATTGTCTAAGAATCTTGTACAATCCTCCCCAAATTTTAATGGTCACATGTTTATCTGATTAACTTAATCACTATGTGGGGGGGGGGGGGGGGAGCAATAGGGAAGGTTGCAGTCTGAATATGTTAGAATTTGAGGATACGGGCGACAGGCCAATACAAAGCAGTTCTAGTTGGAGTATAATCTTCAGTCATTTGTTACTTGGAAAACTAACTAGAACTAAGATGGTGATAAGGGTTTATTGAGACAGTTGAAATGGGGTGGGGGGGAGATTACCAAAGAAGGAGTGTAATTGATTCGGGGGTGCAGAATCATCCAAATTGTGCTATTGTCTATTATCACCGGCTTACAGCAGCACCGTGAAAAACGCAAAGATTTCCGCAGCGTTTGTTGAAAAACCCATTTTCTCTCTCTCTCTCTGAGAAATCACAATGGAAATTCCCAGCTTAGAATCCATTCCTGGCACAAAGATGC
The DNA here is from genome assembly GCA_026781065.1 of Mormyrops boulengeri. Classification (NCBI taxonomy): domain Eukaryota; kingdom Metazoa; phylum Chordata; class Actinopteri; order Osteoglossiformes; family Mormyridae; genus Mormyrops; species Mormyrops boulengeri. Next base: position 10,088,923 of record JAODLD010000008.1, read on the forward strand.
CAGATGGACTCAGCAGGGCCCGTGCAGACGAGACACACCTGTCCTCATCTGAATCAATGCTAACTGGTTTGCACTGCCATGCTGACATTTAACAGCCCCGCCTCCCGCGTTATGCTAAATTTTCATTACAAGTCTGATTCTAAGGATCCGCTGGGTAATACTGGCTACTTCCTGGGTCTCCAGCACAGCCGATATCTAAGAGGTGTACAACCGAAATCACAGACCTGTACTCATATCCTTGTGGGGACCATCCATTCATTTCTGTGTGCAAAATCCTAGTCCCAACAATAAGAGCCTTAACCCCCCCCAGCGCTGACCTTAACTATAAGTAACCAAGCAAAATACAAGTCTTTTGGCATTTTTAGTTTTTTGATTGTAGATTTTTATAAAATTGCAATTCCCCTTGTGGGGACCAAAAACATGGTCCCCACAATGTCAAAATAACAAGTTTTTATCACATTGTGGGGACACTTGGTCCCCAGAGTGGAATGTATATCTGATCCACACACACACACACACACACAAAGATTCACATACACCCACTTGTACACATGCATGGAAACAGACACACACACAGGTGCTACAAGTATTATTCTAAAATTTATTGAAATAGATTTATGAATGAGCAAAACAGTAATCATAGCATACATTCGGTGCACAAAAAAAAACATAAGTTAACTAAAAGAGCTGGTCATAAGTACATTTAATCTATGCGACAGCAACCAGCAGCTGCCTTGGCTGACCTGCCTGCACACCTCTTACCAGCATGAATAACGCGTAAGACGGCATATTGTGACTCAGCGGGTCACTGCACACAGCACGGTGATGCTGACAGCCGGCTCTACGCCTAAGCTATCGCCTGCTGGATAAAACTGAGCTCAGGAACACAGAGGTGGCAAAAAGGGGGATGGATCCTTCAGGCTGAGGGGAGGAAGCTCCCACATTCTCAAACCCCATTGGTGGGGGGGGGGGGGGTGGGCATCTGCTTTACTGAGCAAAAACTGGTTTGGGGGACCTGCAGCCCACAGAGGGGGTTCAGGGCCCAGAAGATGTGGCAGCGTAGTTTGTGAGGAGGAAGGGCATTGTAGAGTGTCTTTGTGAGAACAAGGCCAGGACAGATTAAGGCCATGAAGAGGCAGGTGCGAAGACTCAGGCTGGTGTGAGAGATGGAGCAGGTGCTGAGCACGCATCAGGGGAAAGAGGCGTATCCTCCTCACAGAGGTCAACAGGCAACAGAAAAAAATGAAGTGTGTAGCACAGCCTGCAAGCAGAGGGCGCAGTGGAGTGACAGGTGTCCCAACAGCGAGTCACTAATGCAAGAAAGACTACAACAATATAGATTAGGAGTGTGGCTGTAGGGGTAGGTGGGTGATGAATAGTCAGCATGTCCACAGAGTGGGGGGGGGGGGGCTCAGAAAGCTTTGGCTCCAGCGGGGAACGTCCTCAGCGAGCAGAGTCCCAGAGGGCTATGTGCTCCGGACCTGGGAACACACAGAAGCGTATGGAGTCAAACTTTATAAATATAGTGATGGCACAACTAAGAGGGAGAACAAAGGCTCGGGGAAATCCGACGCGCATCATCGAGCAGGCTCAGTATCAAAGGTTCATCTTCCCTGAGGGTCTGTGAGGGGCCAATCAGAAAGAAAATCATCAAGATGTAAATGGTTCATCATAAACTGCTGGTACATGCAGAGAATATTGTATTGTATTGGGATACATGCTATGTCTGTTGCAGAATATTAACTGGTTTGATTCTGTCGCATGTTCTAGTGTGACAGTAGCAGCAAATTTTTTTGTAGCTAATCTCTTGGTCTGCAGGTACACTATACACTGATCAGCCATAATATTAAAACCACTTGCCTAATATTGTGTAGGTGCCAGCAAAACAGCTCTGACCTGTTCAGGCATGGACTCCGCAACAAGACCTTTGAAGGTGTCAGCAGTAGATCTTTTAAGTCCTGTAAATTGTGAGGTGGGGTCTCCATGGATAGGACTTGTTTGTTCAGCACATCTCACAGGTGCTCAAGCAGAGTGATCTGGGGAATTTGGAGGCCAAGCCAACACCTTGAATTCTTCTTCATGTTCCTCAAACCATTCCTGAACTATTTTTGCAGTCTGGTAGGGCACATTATCCGGCTGAAAGAGGCCACTGCCAGCGAGGAATACTGTTGCCATGAAGGGGTGTATTTGGTCTGCAACAATGTTTAGGTAGGTGGGAGTGTCAATGTCACATCCACACGAGTGCCAGGACCCAAGGTCTCCCAGCAGAACATTGACCCGAGCATCACACTGCCTCCACCGGCTTGCCTTCTTCCCATAGTGTATCTTGGTGCCATCTCTTCCCCAGGTAAATGACACAGACGAACCCGGCCGTCCACATAATGTAACAGGAAGTGTGACTCATCAGACCAGACCTCCTTCTTTCATTACTCCAGGGTCCAGTCTCACATGCCCATTGTAGGCACTTTCAACAGTGGACAGGGGTCAGCATGGGAACTCTGACCTTTGTGGCTACGCAGCCCCATACACAGCCAGCTGCGATGCACTGTGTGTTCTGACACCTTTCTATCATAGCCAGCATTAACTGTTTCAGCAATTTGTGCTACAGTAGCCCTCCTGTGCGATCAGACCAAATGGGCCAGCCTTTGCTCCCCACACCCACCATTGAGACTTGGGCGCCCATGACCCTTTTGCTGGTTCACCGGTTGGCCTATTTTTGACCACTTTTGGTAGGTACTGACCACTGCATACCAGGAACACCCCACAAGACTTGCCATTTTGCAGATGCTCTGGCCCAGTCGTCTAGCCATAGCAATTTGGTCCTTGTCAAAGTCGCTCAGATCCTTATACCTGCCCATTTTTCCTGCTTCCAGCACATCAACTTCAAGAACTGACTGTGCACATGGCACCCTTGACAGGTGTCACTGTAACAAGATGTTGTTCACTTCAGCTGTCCGAGGTTATAATGTTAGGGCTGATCAATGTATGGCCAAAAGTATGTGTCCACCAGCTGGTCCTGCTTTCTGAAGCCCAGGGTTTTAATATGAAGCTGGGATGCCCTTTGTTGCTATAATAGCTTTTCAACTGAGAATGCTGAAACATTGATGGTGGAATTTGCGGCCATTCAGTATGGGTATTGATGTTGGGTAATCGGGTCTATTTGTATGAGTTTGCGTGGCCACTGAACTCTCACCCAGATGTTTCCACTTCACAATTACTCCACTTCCAGCTATAGCAGCACAGAAATTTGGTGAATTGACTTTGGTGATACAACGATGGTGCCAAGTTGAAAGTCACTCACCTTTCCTGTACGACCACCCACTGGAAATTTATTTTGTTGCTGGAGAATGCATGCCTGTGTCAGCGATGGATGTAGCTAAATTAACCAATTCCTCTACTTAACAGTCATGTGTCCCTTAATGATGGGGATATGTTCTGCGAAATGCAGAGATTTTGTTGCTGTGCAAACATTATAGAGTACTTACGCAAACCACGACGGTATAGCCTACTACACACCTAGGGTACAGTACGCATTTCTTTGTAAGTAGAATGAGTATACTCTAAAAGGATGATAAAAAATACAGTTTAGTAAATACATAAACCGGTAACATTGTTGCTTATAATCATTGTCATGTATTATGTACTGTACATAATCGCGTACTGTACATTTACACCAGCATCACCACAAACACGTGACTAAAGCATTGCACTATGACGGTGCAATGGCTACAACGTTACTAAGTGATAAAAAAATTTCAGCACCATTACAGCATAATTTTATGGGACCACCGTTGTAAACAGTCAATGACAGAAACATCATTATGAGGCGCAAGACTGTACGGCTGCCGCATTCTTTTGGCTACGTAGCATATATGTTTAGAGGTATAGGCTTGTTGATGTTATAACAGCAAGGTCATATACCTTGGTTTGACCTATCATGCTGTTTTTGTTCAAACGTGATCTAACTGATGCTGTATGTTAGCAAGCATCAGCGGCAACAGAAGCTGCACATTTCATGACAGCAGCGTTTACTGGAACGTTCTTCACTCTCTCCACGGCAGCACATATCCCAGCCACTGGCAGCTTAATGCACGTTGTAAAGATGACACCGCACTGGCATTTCACTTTGAAAGGCTTTGTTACATAAATAAGGAACATTATTATAATATGCAGGGCTTGTTTTTAAAGATGCAGCCGCTTGTTTTTTTCTAGGCTATGCCAATTTGGAAGGGTGACTGAGGCATAGAGATATGATTAATATGCACATCCCAGGACAGGCAATCTACTTGCTCTCCTAAATATAATCTGTCAGACCAATATGGATGCCAGGGAATCAGTCAGGCAGCCGAAATGTACAGAATGTGTGCGGTTTTCCACCCGTATGTCCGCCCACTTTAAGAAAGTCAGGGGGCTGTGCAGAGCAGTAATCACAATTACAGTCATTATACAAAACTGCACTGGAAAGATCAGTACAAATGGAGTTAGTTACTGGCACTTAAGGTACCCTCCCCCTAATAAAAAAAAAACCCTTTACACATTGACACAACACTCAAAACCAGTTGCCAACATATTCAGACACATTCAGCTGTCCTCAAGCCGCACACACACACAGACATCCCATATACATGCACCCTCTTCCAGCCACTTATTGAATGTATTGTTGAGGCGCCTGGATGGGATGCCAGTCCAGTGCAGCGTTCATACACACAGACAGAGAAAACACTTCCTTACACAGCATGTAGTTCGAGTATGGAATAGTCTTCCTGTCTTGTACACCACTACTGCTTGGGAAGCTCACACACAAGATTTTCACTCACATGTACTGTACCAGTGTACCAGTAATGCGATGTGACAATAAAAGTGATTTGATTTGATTTGACTTGATTTAGTGTAGTGCAAGCTAAAATCCTGGGTTCCTTTTAAATCAGAGCTAGATAAGATTTTAACAACACTGAGCTATTAGCTGAGTTCTCCCGAATTGAGCTTGATGGGCCGAATGGCCTCCTCTCGTTTGTAAATTTCTTATGTTCTTTTGTTCTTATGACAGTACAGGCATTTTACAGGCACCAAGGAATCCAATTGTATTTCTATGGACTGCAGGAGAAAGTTGGCAACTCAGATGACATTCTCAAGTTGTGCTTGTTTATTCGTTTTGTTTGCTTGTTGCTTGCCACATATACTGTCTATTTAGTCCTTGTAGTGTGTTTATTGGACCATCGTCTTGTGTTGGTTTGTTACTCATGACAGCCTTGTTCCACATCGTGCTGGTTTATTCTCCATGCTACGTCCGTTGGTCCATCATGTTGTATACGTTTGCTCGCTATGTTATGTTTGTTGGTCCCAACCGTTGTGCTTGTTTGTTTTGTGCTCTGTGTGTTAGTCCCTATGGTTGTGTTTGTTTGTTTGTCTGGGGTTGTGTTTGTTGGTCCCTAGCATTGTGTTTGTTTGTTCAGTGTTCTGTTTGTTGGTCCCTAATGCAGTGCATGTTTGTTGGACCCTAACACTGTATCTGTTTGGTGTTCTATTTATTGCTCCCCAATGTTGTGTTTCTTTGTTTGGTGTTCTGGTTGTTGCTCCCTCAAGTTGCGTTTTTACGGGCTTGCACAGGGAAGCAGTTAACCAACTTCTGAACTGCAGCAGGTGAAATCGGGTTTTATGATCTCTGTTCCTCAACAGAAATAAATTGTTTCTGTCAGAAGGTTCAGGGCGATATACAGGCTTTAAAGAACAAACTCTTAACATGTCACCCAACAGCACAACTTGCATTAATATGCTCTTTGAGATCAATGCATCACCCGCCACAACATGAGCCACAGCACCCCACATTCTTCTTAATATCCACAGTGACATCCAACAGATAGGTGTTTACAAGCTGTATTTAAATGTGATCTGTCATCATGAGGAACTGATGGCTATTGATCACAAAAGGCATGAGTCTCGCTGATTAAACGTGAAGGTTGCCAAAGTCCTCAGAGTTTGTTTAAAGTTTAGGGGGCATATGTAAAGTGTTTCTGCTTTTTAAAAAAACGGGTGTGATAAAATTGCTTCAGCAAATAACAATGCTATACTCTTATCAATTGCCCTTGCATGCATATGAGTTTTGCTGAGCAACATAACTCCATGGGAAAAGTCCTGACTGTACTGTGGACCCCATCAGAGTCCATCTAACATTTGTGCAAACAGATTGGCTGCATATTCATATCTGGCTTAGAGATAGTAACATCCAGGTCTTATGTGGCCAGAGTGTGTTAACTGCAAGTCGAGAGTGGACCTTTATACTTTTATGGAAACATACCAAATAAGCGATTAGAAGATGGATGGATGTGTAGCTAGACGGAAATCAGCTTTTTCAACTGTGGGCATTGTGCAGAAAATGAAAATGTCTCCCTTGCAGAGGAGGGAAAGTCCAGGTCCAGAAGATACAAATACCGACCAAGATTTTGTTTCAATCAACCTGTTGAGTATAAAGACTCACAGTCGTAGAGCATTCAACTGGTTGGCTGAAACAAAATCTTGACCCTGAAGTTTCCACCTCTTCTCTCTTGTATTTAACGCATGAATTTGATGGTGGGTTCGCTGGGATTCATGTGAAGCAAATAGTCTTAGACCAAATATTTATATAATTAAATCAATATTGGTATATATGTACATTGTTGTTGGTTACTGCATAGATGTTTGCCAGTCTGCTTACCGTGGAAATTAGATACAGATATACAAATACTCTGGCTATTACGCATTTGCCTCGATTGAGAATAAAGTAAATTATTATACCCTGCAGGCTCTTGCTGCATTGCCCTTGGCAGGGGAACAGGGAGCAGAATGGGAGGCTCACCAAACTGGCAGATGTATCTGTTGCGTGTTTTACAACGCTGGTCGTTCCAGTTGAAGGCGCTGGAAACTTGCATCTCAACGCAGTTCCCAAAACTGCACCCAAAGGGTGAAAGGGAGACACCAAGTGGTGAAACAAGGATTCTGCACTGAAACCAAGGCAAAACCAAGTTTTGTGTGACTATGCAGTAAACTGTTCCCTGACCGGGTTATGGTGCTAGCAGGTGGTTAATGGCAGTTCATATAAATAAGGCAAAATAAAAGATTCAGCCTTAAAAGTACATAAAAGTATGGATAAAATCATATTAATTGAAAAGGAGCTGCATAAAAGGGCTGTCACAGAAAGGAAAGTGGGGGCCCAGAACTCGTGGGAATTTTACTTAAACAAAAATATTCTGAGGGCAGAAGGACAAATGATTGGTTCAGAGAGATAACCAATCAGATTGTAGAGGAGGTGGGTCTAAGTGACTAGAGGAAGCAAAACCAAGATATCTGATTAGTTGGTCCCGCCTCCTCTAGTTGCTGTGTGACAATAGTGTAAATAAAACTCCTATGAGTGGCCAGGCCACCCCAGACTCACCCCTGGTTGTCTGGCTGCCCAAAGGCAAAGCTGGTGAAAGTCGGCTGCTCTCCAGAGTCCCAGCGGAATGAATCCTTGGAGGTCTTATAGGTCAGACCTGCAAGAGAAACATTGGTAGACACACCTACAGGATCCCCACCTTTTAGTGACAGAGAAGAGCAGGGGTGGGGGGGGTCGGAGGGGGCTCTCACCAATCCAGAAGTTGCGTGTCTCAAAGTCCGTGTCAGTGACCTCGTTAGTGGTCTCCAGCTGGCTGAGGTAGAATGCCAGGATGTCCTGAACCTTCTGGTTATGGATCTGAGCCAGAATTCCTCCTTTCTCCTGCGGGGCACCGGAGATCCAGAGGAACACCCTATCCTTCAGCTTCCCCCTCCATTTCCCTCACAGACCTACTGCTTGCTGCCAAGAAGAGCTCACTGATGAACTGTTAGTGTCTTGTGCTTGCCGCTTCATTTTGTACGCCCACTAAATGTTTTCTCTGTAAAGCAACTTGCATTTTTGGGTACAATGAGTTACAGTGATCCGATTACCTGAGAAGTTCCAGATTTTTACTGGAACAAAATGCAGGCACGGCCCTGTTGGCTCAATGCGCCATTAACTCTGAGTCCCAGGTTACGCCTCTGAAGCAGAGTATCTGGCACTCGGCTGGTAGATAATGCAGAAAACCAGATTATAGTGCAATAATGTGCCGGAAAAATGTGTGATTAATCTCCCAGCCACCGATACTGAAAAGCATCAGTAAATGCGAATCACTCTGACAAGTAGCTAAGTAACTGCTTAAATGGCCCTCTGATTCTTCTGGGTTAAAAGACCCTGAGACAACTGTACCATTCTGACGGGGGGGTGTTCATAACCAGGGCCTCACCTGGCAGCGGATTTTGGCCCCGTAGTAGGTGTCGGTTTCCGGGGAGACCATGAAGCAGTCTCCGTCGATATGCACCCCACAGCTGTGGAACGGAAACTGGAGCTTCTCTGGTCAGGGCAGCAGCGTCAGATGGCACCACCAAGGCAAAAAAGATATGGGGTCTAGCCTCTGGAGGGTGATCGGGCGCAGCACAACATGCATCACTGTTTTCCTGATAGGAAAAAAAGTACACCCCCCCCCCCCCACCCCCATGCCTGCCTGTCACCTGCACACTCTGCTCCTCCGTAGCCCACATCACAGACACAGGAACACTCCTCCTCCCTGTATCGGCCATGTACGCACTGCACGCTGCAGCGCACTGCAGCACAAACACATGCCATTACACACTGAACCAATGCCACACCGGCATCACAGACTAAAACACGGCAGCACATACACACCATCATCGGGGACGGAACAGACACCTCAGCACGGACAAACTATCGTCAGAGACAAAGCAGACGGTGCCGCACCGACGAACTGGAATACAACAGACACACAGAAAAACATACAGACAAGCACCATCGTACTCTGACACAGATGCACAAGTTAAGGAACAATGTCACATAATGTAGCAGTGTCAGAAACACGCTTCTAAACACAGCAGCACGGACAGCCTGTCACACACAGCGGCACGGACAGCCTGTCACACACAGCGGCACGGACACCCAGTCACACAGCAGTAACACACCCTGTCACTCATGGCTGTAAATGCTCTCTGCTTTTGCTACACAGCATGCTTATGATTAGTACAGAATACAGACATAGACACGCACAGACAGCCTCGTACCCTGACAGAAGCGCCCTGTGAACCCTGCAGCACAGTGGCACTGGCACGTGGACACATTCAGCTGCCCGTACTGCCCGCAGCTCATGCGACAGGGATTCCGGGGCGTCTCTGAAAAACAACATCAAATACAACTGACATCACATGACGTGCAGCAGCTTTTCAGAGGGACATGGACCCAGCAGATCTGTGGGTACATCAGCTGTTACAGTCTGTGATGATAAAATCAAACTCTTTATATCTTTATAAAATCTTTTACACTTGAATCACGGAATGCATCTGAAAAGGGGGGGAGGGACCACAGGGGGAACGTAAGGCCATCGTCTGTTTGCTTTTGAAAAACTCAGATAACTTTCTGCCTCTTCATTCTTTTCTCTCAATTGTCGAAGTCTGCTCTCCTCACAACACACTTCTTTGTGATGTGTGTTAATACTTGGCTCATGATATTTGGCTAGTTTGCCGTGCCTAAAAAAACAGATCTGAAACTTTTATTGCAAAAGTTTTATGGTTCACATTACATAATTTGTATGTAATTTTCTCGTGATTGTCCATCACCGCGGTCCTAATGACGCTCCAAACATAGTCCATGCTTTTGCACATGTAATGGCGCCATCGCTGTGCGCGGTAACAAGGCTACCAACTGGCAGCTGGGTACGTAAAACACCAAGCCCATAAGAAGAAGCATTTTACGAATACGTTGTGTGAGACCATCACGGGTGGACGGGGGGGCTCACCACACAGGCCCCCCACGTGGTCCCAGAGGCGGAAGCAGCCGGACATGTCGGAGGTGCAGAGCGAGCAGTAGGGTCCCGCCTTGTACGGAAGCACCATCATCCCGTTGGCCTCCCAGTTCCCCCTGCGAACGGGACAGTAACATGCCGGGTCACATCAGCACCAGCCAAACCTCAAGTCCGTGAGAACAGGTCACTGCAAACAATCCCACACACATTCTGGTGGCTGAAACTTTGGTCTAAACACACTTTAATTCATTACTTCTAAAAGCCAATTAACAATTTATGAATGTAAACTAGTCTTGGATAAAAGAAGTGTTATTTAAATAACTGTTAAATGCAGTGCACAGATCCAAACGCTAATGGAACATTCTTCAGAGCTGGACCGCAAGTTATGGGACGGCTGCGAAGTGTTTGATCTCCAGGGCGGCCTCTCACCCGGGCGAATAGGCGCAGACAAACAGCTCCCACTGTGAGGAGCCGCTTGTGCACAGCCGCTGGGCACAGCCCACCTGGCTGGATGTGGCCCATACGAGCTGCGGGAACGAAGAGGGCACAGGCGGAGGGTTTTAGTTTCGTCGTCGCACAGTATGCTGACCCTAGTGACTGTCAGGCCTGCAGCCACCGGCTTTGATCACCTGCGTATAGTGCCTGCAGGTCCGGTTCTCCTGACACTGGCCGCTCAGGTAGTCGTAGTTCTGCCCCTCCTGGAACCAGGAGTCAATGACCTCAGAGGAGGAGGCGGCCCCAGGGGCGGAGCGTTGGGCATTCCAGCCCACGTGATTGGACATTGGGTCCCGGAGGGCGGGGTCTGGGTGGCAGGATTCTGTCCTCTCCTGGGCAAGTAGGGCCAGCTTCTCACTCCACTCCTGGGGGTTGGGGGCACAGGGTGGGTGCTCCTGACAGGGGCTGCGGACGCTCACACGCGTGGCGCCGGCACAGAGGAGCCTGTTTCCTGCCTTTCTGAGTGAAAGCGCGCCTGTCAGACTCGCCCCTTTGTGCCACAGGCCTGAGCAGCCACCCAGGGAGACCCTGAGCACGGCATTCTGGTACGACCTACTTTAGCATGACTGTCCGGTCTGTGGGAAACTGGGAAATGTCAGGAGGTCAGGAACGAAACCACGCAACATTTCCACACATGCCTGTAAACCATGGAATTTCTGTCTGGCAAGCAGAGCTGCATAATGTCGGCTACAGAAAATCTCTGAGTCAGTGAGACTCGAGTCTGTGCCTGACATTGGAGAGCAGGGCACCCAGGCCATCCCACTATCGCATAACAGCCCCCCCCCTTCAGAAAGCCCCCTGGAAGCCTCAGGTGACCTACGTCACTTTTAATCGACTCGGCCCAAATTAGCCAGTAATGTGCAGGGAGACAGAACTGCGAGATGATAGCCGGCAAACTCGCTCTCAGGTGCTGGAAACCTGCTAGTCCTGCCAAAAGGACCAGAACATCAGCCAACAGCAGCTGTTCCCAGCATGGAGATGCGGGCAGGCCAGGGGGCGGGGGTGTGGGCAGCTGAGCGTAGCCTGGGATAGCAGGTCGGGCTGAGGAGAAAAACATTTCAATTATCTCCAGGGCGATGAGAAGAGACGGGATCAGATTAGACGGACCATTAGCATTCCCTCTGACGGTGTGGCTTCCCAGGCCGTACCGTGCGGAGCGCACTGTGAGCCCGCCAGCTAAGTGATACATTAGCAGGCCGCTTCCGTGATGAGGGCGAAACAATGGAAAGTCTGTTTAAACCTTTGCCTTTTTCCTTGCCACATGAAACGCCGCCGATTCAAAATGAAGCACTCAGCAGAGCTGTAAATTGAGAAAACCGGACAGACGGAGAATGTAAACACGTTGATATTTTTTTTGCTACCCTTCACGCATCAAGACCGCACGAAGCAGAACGCGGGTAGGATCCGCCCTCCATCAGTCACGGACGACTGGGTCCAGCGGTATACATGTGTGAGACATGCTGATCAGGATGCACTAACTCATCTGAATCGTACAACAGCACAGTACCGCGTTTGCTGGGCCTGCCGCAGGGCAAAGAGGTGTGAACCAGCACCGGCTACGGTCATAGCAGCCCACAAGATTATGGCGGGGTTCCAGCTGGCTATGACTCAACCCCACTAACAGAAACATGAAGCAACTAAGACTTACAAGAATGCTGAAAAACTGAGGCTACCAACCCAAACACTGACACTAGCGGCAGCGAATTAAGGTTCAGAAAGTGTCAACATGACGACATCCTTGAACCAGCAATGCCAATCCAGACAGGCCGCGCTGTGGTGTCTTTGAGACCATTGCGCATGAGAGACCCGCTACGTGTTGCCATGGAAATTCCCTTCAACCTTCACTAATGTGGCGGGGAACTGCACCAAACTCCCTTCCGGAATATTCTCCAGGGGCAGTGGGATGTCGGCAGAGATGCCTGGAAAGTCACACAAGTCATCAGACTCCACTCCGTACAGTGGTATCGGTGATCTGAGGACACTGCAAGCTGCCCCCCCACCTCACTTTTCTGGCTTTCTCCCTTTTCACACTGGACAATCTGCTCCCTCCTCATGCCCGACACCTGTGTGATGTCACAGGTCGGGCCGCTGTAGTTGTCCTTGCTGGCCATACCGTCCCACTCTCAGCACTTCATCTGGCTTCTCCTGGACTTTCTCAGAACCATCCAGTGACAGGTCCCCCCCTCATATTTAGTGACCCCCTCCCTAAATCTCTCCAAGTCTGGTATTTTAGCCTGCCTATTCCAAACACACAAAGCAAAGATTACACCCATTTAACTCAACATACTGCCCTAAAAGCTAAAGTTGATCTTCACTTAAGAATGACACAGAACATTGCTGAAGGTTCATATACAGTTTGCCTGCTTGTACAAAAAAGAATATCACACTTATTGAAATTATTAAAACATACAAATACTGACTAAAACATCACCACTGATGACAAAGACAATAAAGGCTCTTCATCTGGGACACTAGAGTTTTTCTGAGCTACTATAAACCACACGAGAACTTGTCAATATAACTGGCACTGGAATATCTTACAGTTAATGCAGCAAAGGTGTTTTACAACATCTATTTTATAATTACTTTTTACAAAAACCGGCAGAATAGTTTCACCATAAAAGAAAGGGAAAATGCATGCAGGAGAAGAAGATCAGAGAGAGAGAGAATGGCGGCAACATTCTGGAGATGAAAAGACGGAAAGGTGATTAACCAGGGGGTGAAGAAGTGATTCTATTCCCTTGGTAACATTTACCTATTAAAAATATGAATGCCGCCATGCATCTACTGGTCAGATTGATCTGTTTGCTTTACTCGTGTTCAGTATGAGTTCTTTATTTCTTAAATGGCAGAAGATGAGAGAATGAATTAGAAGCTGCTTTCAGCTGCCGGCTCAGAGGAACCAGGCCTGGGACGAGCACTGTTGAGTCAGGACACATGACTGATTAAACATGGCTGGCCTGTACGATTTAAAGGAAGCTCTCTGATACCAGGGACAGGAAGTCTTCCGGAAGTAAAGCAGAAGAGCATCTTCTATACCCTCAGAGCCTACAGGCAAAGCTTATTTCCTCAGTCCAATAAACAGGGCCGGGTTCATGAACGCAGTCCGCAAATCCAGGGATGTTTAATACCCATTTACGCAACAGAATATTTCTGCTAAAGATGCTAGTTCAGATTCTGAGGTATTGATGGCAATACTCTCCGTGGCATTTGAATCGTCCACCATGTGGTCTGAAACCTTCTCCCTTATTATCATTTGATTTATCTCCTCACCCGCATCCCTGTAGACTGGTGGCGCTTGAATCACACTGCTTAACTATTTGCACATTACAGATGCGGTCGGCGTGATATTTACTGTAGTAGTACAGGCAAAGTATGTAATATCATCAAGGGGATAACTGAAATGTCGGGACCAGAGCTCACACCTGCTCAGACACAAGACAGTGTTGTTAAGAGCGATGCTGTCCTTCACATATATTGCACAGCGACACCATGTTCTCACTTTTAGGAACAATAAGAGAGCCCCTTGCTTTATATTGGACCCTGCGTACATCAGAAGAATAACCCAACTCTCTCCATCCCTTTGAAGTTTGAGTGCCAAGCATTCAAAGGACACAAGTCACCCTTTCCCCTGACACGCTCTATGTAAGAACCGTGGGACAAATCGCTAAAAGAGAAATCAGTCAAAAGATGACAGTTTTTTTTAAATGAATGCCATCGTTTTTATCTCATGAAAGGAGGGATGTTACGAGAACTCTGATATCCTTAATCGTTTTACAGACAGGCGGAGCACGGCTATGTATGTCAGCGGCGAAGTCTCAGCAGATCATCAAACACAGAGGCCCGTAGCGCTTTGAATCGCGAGCACTTCAACCATGCATTTAATCTCGCCAACGATTTCACACGACCACTCGCTTTAATGCACACTTGGAAACAGAGTTACTCCTAATTGTGCCATTTTATCAGTTTCATAGCAGCTCCCAGAGTGAAATACAAACTCTACAGACTCTATTATGGCTCATTTTCTTTTCCTGTTCCCTTGGATCCATGGTATAAATTGTGATGGTCTGACACGGAGCACAGAAACCCTGCCTGGCGTGGAGCGTTTTGAATTTAAGATTAGCCAGCAGTATACTCTCACTGGTCACTTTATTAGGTATGCATAGCTTGCACCCGGCAGGACCCACTGTTGGGCAGCATGTCATTTCAGCATTTCAATTATGGTCTGTCGAATGCATCTGAACAAGGCAGGACCATAAAGTCATTTAATCACTTGTGGTTCATTTTGTGTTTTCTGTGATTTTTCATCATTGTATTCTTAATGATGGGGCCCATGATTTCAAGAGTAGACAAGTCACATCTAGAGAAGCCTTTCTACATGCCACTGTTGTACTGAGGTGGTCCTGCGCAGCCATTCTCCTCTGCTTAACAAGATCTTTTTGCTTATGGGAGTTTAATGCTCTGACGGCAGAACACAAAACGATTGGTTCAGAGAGACAAGGAGGAGGTGGGTCCAAGCAACAAGGTGAAATCAACCAATTAGATGTCTTGCTCCAGCCTCCTGTAGTTGCTTAGACCCAACTCCTACAATCTGATTGGTTATCTCTCTGAAGCAATCATTTTTCGTTCTGCCCTCAAAACATTTTTGTGTAAGCAAAAAAAACATGAGCAATATTTTTGCACAGAGAAATGGCACTGACCGCATGCTCTTTGCTCACATAGTTCTCTATAAACTCCAGGTACAGTTCTGGGTGAGGATCCCGGCAGAGTGGCTGTTTCAGAGACACAGGAACCACATCTGGCACCAACAATCACACCATGCTTAGGCCATGCATCTTGGCCATTCAAATTTTTTCCCGCACAGTAAATGAACCTGTTTGACCCTGACTGAGTGCTGTATGTGTTAAGTTGCATGCACATGATTCACTGTTTGGAGAAGCAGGTAGTTTGCATTAGCGAGTAGGTATATCCAATAAGCCAGCCACTGTGTGTATACCAATAAAATCAAGAAAACCTGAAAGCTGCTTGGCTGCACTGATACTTTATAGTGCTGGATGATGTTGGGGGTGATAATGTGCCCTAAATGTGCCCTTGAAATAATCCAACAATTGATGCTTATTAACAATACATGCAGTGTACCTGTTCATACAATAAAACTCATTATAATAATGAACAATGCAAACAATCTGGCAAAAAATATAGACATCTCAGTACAACATTAAATTTCATCCAGAAATGCATCATTGATGACCAATCACATTTTAAATGACTGAACTCAAAGATTTAAATTTTGTGGTTTTGTAGCTCATTGTATTTATAATTTCTGCTTTCGTACCAGAGTGGTGAACCCCAAGCAAGGCAGGGCCAGGCCATGGACTGTACTTTTCCTGTGAATTTATATTCTTTCTCCAGCCATGATCCAGCTGAAGTTCAGCGCTGCCTTGAGTGAAGAGGCTGGCCTATTAAAGCCGTAGGTCGTCTTATTGCAGCTTCTCTGTCCACGTGAAACTCAGCACTCTGCTATGAAGGGGATGCACGCTTAATCTCACGTTTCCCTGCTGGCAGCACCGCCGATCCACCAATCATTTATATGCCGCTCAAGACGAACAGTCACCGCCGCAGCCAGATATCTTTCCACAAATAGCATTTCCAAAGCTGAAAAAACACGGCTGCATGTCTGCAGATGTATTAAGCTACTAATAAGATTTCAGCACTTGAACCACTATCCTGTCTTTCTGTGCAGCCTGCAACTTCGCTATCGGTCGGCAGTGTTACCATCTTACAACCAACCCTATCATTTGAAATATTTTAAGGAAATTTAAATACCGACATGTAGAGGAACCATTATATTTCCTGGGCATGTGTCAAAAACTGGGCATGTGTCAATACGGTTTAAATTCCACCAAAGGAAAAGCTGTGATTTATCTTTAAATTGCTCAATCGCTTCAGAAAACACCACCTTTTTTTACTAATAAATGAAATGCCATCCAAAACGAAAAAAGGTAAACTATTAGAACTGCTTTCAATAAAGATTTATTTTAAATAAATAATACAAACCGACCATGATTATAACATGACAACATAGAAAAAGGATGTTGGACATTAAACTTACACGATACTAACACACACTTGCTGTGCTTGCCAGTCCAGTTCCTAGTGATTCCCTTACATTTTATGTATTTAAATTATCCTGAGTTTTCAGTAACACTGAACAGGAGCCCCCCCACCCCCAAGCCCCAAGGTTAGTGATTGGATTGTCTTTCAGCCTTCAAATAATTTAGACCTGAAATTCTGTACGGGAGATGGAGTTTTACCAAAGTAATCAAGCAAAAATTAACGCAGAACAAAATCCAGCACCCTCTGGCTCCCCGGTGGACTGGAATTCCTTAAATAATTAGGCTTGACTCAAGTTACTGAAAATTCATTTAAACTTAACATTTATTTATGCTTACTAACTTTTTTACGCTCAGACGTGCAAGTTCGCTGAAAGAAAATTCAGATTTGTCTATCAGTTTAACTTTGTTTGTGCCCTTGATTTTAATAACAAAGAACCAATAATTGAGATTTGACAAAACAGCCATCATCCATCCATCCATCCATCCATCTATCCATCCATCCATCTTATAACCACTTATCCTGATCTAGGTTGCTGGGGGAAAATGGTTATTTGAAATGAAATTTTATAAATTGCAGAAGAGTATATGCAAGATAGAAAGAAATACAAATTAAGATATTGCATAGAACCAGATAGCAGCTGGTGAAAATTCCAGAAAGGAGGCTGTAGTATAATTTAAGCCTTGGCTGTTCTCAGGAAATACAGCTGTATAGAAATAAATAGCAAAGTGGGAAACTGTATGATTGGGAGTCAAGGTCAGTAATATAAGGATGATGATGATGATGATGATGATATTATTATTATTATTATTATTATTATTATTATTATTATTATTGATGCTCATGGGGAAATTCATTTTACACATGTTATTCCTTAAAGGGTCAAATTTTGTCTTTCCACCATGAGAAAAAAAACAGGTGCATTTGTAAGGCTGTCTTGTTTTAAGGCGCTGTTTGCCTTATATATGCTTTTAAATATGCCTGATATCAGGAACAAATATCTTGGGTAAGTGATAATGAAAGGTTACCACTATCACCACTACCATTTACCCATAAAATTCTTCAAGTGACAACCATATTACATATGGTATCTTAGTGTCAAAAACTATTTAAAAAGAACAGAAGAAGAAAAATACAATGGAATTGCGGTATTTCGTACCTTTAAGTTTTATATGTGTTTCTTCCACTAATAGGCAAATATTTGGCTAGACAGACGGAGATTCCGTCATCTAAGGAATGAAAATAAAGGCCGGTGACCAACCATTTTTTGCATGTTTGCAGCCATAGGGGTGACCCGTGTCCTCAGCCGATTGTGCTGCGTGACAATCTGATAATGGTCCCTCAGTCCCAGCCCTAAAATAAAAGAAGGCGCGCGATTACTTTACCACTGGAAGGGATCCCCATGGTAACGGAATGTAGGGGGTTATTGGGGAGGAGGAAGAGGGGTGGGGGCATAACCAATTATGTATGAACTCATCAGAACATTGCAAATAAGGAGTAAATACGGTCTTTAATCTTTTATCGTGTTGCCAGGGATTTCAAAGCAAAGAATGAAGGCAAATAACCAATATAAAATATCCATTTAACATTAATTTTAATATATATTCGTTATACTAAAAAGTAAGCCTAACAAAATAGTTTTAGAGACTAAAGCAAGTTTGGGGCATTCTTCCAGTTGCGGTCAGTATTTAAATTTAGTAAAGACGTATTTCTAGCCAGTGAAATCTGTGAGCGAAAGCAGCCAAACTTTTTCTCTACTCAGAAACCGCAACGTCTCTCTGCCCGGCTTGCATTAAGGCTCCCCCGCCGTTAAAAGGCAACGGTGCTGAAAGCAAGTGTTTTCTTTCTTACCCATGGCAGGTGGGTTCGAGCTAACTCGTTTCTCCCTCAGAATCCAGTTTCCCCGAGAATACGACACTGGAAGAGTCACAATGAAAAGGAGAAATAAGTACCCCGAGTCCCGGCGAACTCCCATTACTGAAGCGGACATTACCACCAGCTACGACTTGGTGTACACGCAGTTGTGACACACCGCCTCCGCCGCCGTTGTCTCCCAGCCAATGCATCGACTCCCACTCAGTCACCCGCACGCATTTGGCCCGGCCCGCTTCATTATTCAGCTTCAAGAGGTTGACTGACATTGGTTACCGGCAAACCCTCGCTGTACAGCCGCGGCAACAATAAGCATCGCTCTGGATTGTGTGTAAAAACAATGATGCCCTTGAGACTTAAATCCGGCTTTATGCTATTTTTCAATGTCGAACAATATAAACCGTGGAATTTTAATCTAAAAATTATTTTGGTCTCTCTTTATGGCGGTATATTTGTTAATTGGTTGTTGTTGATAATGTCAACATACATGATCATCTCATCGTCTCTTTCATTTCAGTGATAAAAGTCAAAACGTTATTGGCTTATAACATTATAAAAGAGATCTGAAAAAGAACCTGTTTCCTGCAAAAAGCTATTCAAGTCACTGCTTGTGGAAGCATGGAAATCATTCCCACCAGACACAGTGTGGTATATAGCATGCGGTGGTATATAGCATATAAAGAACACTGTCCCATTGTGCCATACAGTTGGTATAGAAAACTTGGTGTGGAATATCTACCAGGATGGGATTCATTTTCAAGGATTCTGCCAAGGGTCTGCAAAAACAACTTGCGTTACTTGGTGAATGTTAAAATCTGATGGATGCCCTTTAAACAGTGGATGATTGACTATTGTGGTGTCATGAAAAACCTTGATTGCAACGAACCTGTGTGAATCTTCATTAATCAATTATGAAGTGATTCATTTTTTGCTGAGAGACTGAACAGATCAAACTTTTTGTTTACAAATTTTGACTAGGTTTGGTTGTTTCATTAGGTGTTTTTTAAAAAAAAATTAATTAATTAATTAATTAATTAAATAAACAATTACTTGAGTCTTCACATGTTGACTATGCCTTAGGTTATGCAACCACTGAGGAAATTAAAAGGCCAAATGAGACTAAGACACAATAGTCAACTTTTGCATCTTGAGTACTGAGAAATGCAATCCAGGCCTTAACACATACAACTGCAAGGAGTGCGAAATGGCAGAATCCATCATCTATCTTTGGTTGGGGGCTGGGGCATATTGTAATAGGCTTAGAGCACATGGAATGGGTATACCCTACATGAGCCCATCACTAGGACAGCACAGGCTTGCACATTACTAGAGACACCAGTTCCAGGGGATGAATGCGAAATGTGCGGAAGCTGGAGAAGCCCAAGAGAAGCCATGCAGCACCCTCAGCAAGCTGTCCGCCCCGCCCTGCAAACTATGTCACCTATGACCAACCCTGATAGGGGGAACATGCAAACTCCACATACACATAGGCTTGGATGAGACCCATTCCTACAACCCTGTCAGTCTGCAGTGCTACTTGCTGAGTCACCAAACTGCCAATTGCAATATGTATGAGAGGTAGCTGCTCCATAGAGGAAGAGGAAGTAGCACCTCTGCTATTTTTTAGATCAAATTATGAACTTTGAAATCACTAATTACTAAAATTTATTGTCATTTAAAAACACATTTCCTCTCTTCTCAGAAAAATTCACTATTGTGATATTATAAAATGTATTATCTTCTGACCTCTTAATTTTTTTTGGAGTAGCTAATATGGAGAAGTCCTGGTGGGCCACCCAGACTGTGGGCTGGTCATGAAGGCTGGGAAACACAATATCTTATATTTTATAACACTATAACTTACTCAGTGATTCTCAGACTGTGTGGTGTTCATGATCCTGGCTGACTGTGGATTGAATATCGCGTGTGACATTCTCATGTTGGAACACAGTCCCCGTACAGCTCCGGTCATTTCTAAAGCTTTGATATCGATTGAGAGTAGCGCCTCTAAGCTTCATGTAATAAACACAAAGGCATTCTCTATTTGGTACGCTACGGCTGACAAAACAGAGAGAATTGCGAACCAGTTCTGCTTTCAATTAAGGCAGATCCTGCAAAGCAGAATGCTTTTCTCACCCTCTACTGGATTTTTAAACAGTGTCACTGGGGACAATGAGAGCTTTCAGAGAGTTATGGACTAAACCGGTCCTGTGAATCCAAAAAGTGGGGAGTGATTACAGACTCTCTGTGCCACATTATTTATGAAGACATCATTCCTCTGTATCACAGGTGTTTTTTGGCAGATATCGGTATTAGGTCCTAAAATCTCTAGTTTTCACCCAACAAAGTAGCATTCAGCCATTTTGCACACAATCTGAGTTGCATAGCTTGCAATTCATTGGATGGTCTTATATCCATAGAAGTTATATAGTCCTAAGTCTAGAACCATTTGTTGACCAGTCCAGCTCTGCCACCTGCTGCTAAACACTAAAAGCTCTCCGGAGCTGAGAGGCCCAGGCAGACATGACAATGAACTCAGTGAATAATTCCACCGCATGAGCAGTAACCGGAAAACGGAAGCAGGAGCCCAAATACTGTGTGTTTTACAGCTCTGTGCAAATTAATTCCAAGCCTGCAATTAACAAGGTGGGAAACTTACGCTGAGAAACTTACCCTGCAGAGGGCAGACCTTCTCCATATTCTGGATTTGAAACATGTTTGCTCTGCATGGAGCATGAACGCTAGAGCTAGCATAAAGTGCTGCACTCGCGCAGAATAAACACATCTAGCATTGCAACTCAGACTGCAAGGCTCATGAAATAGATGGAGACATGGTCTGAGTGCTGTTCATTTAGGTTTCTGTGCGTTATATGCATATTCATTAAGTTTGCCCTTATAAAAACAGCCTTGTTAACACTAAAAAGAACATACACATTCAAGTAGTGCATACACCAGTATACATAAAATACTAGCCGCTGGTGTTAGTCACAATGCAGTATCGGTTCTGCAAATTAAAGTTTTCAATGTTTTGTTAGTCACCCGCTTATTTATAATTTTAACCTCATAATTCCATCCATACATCCATTTTCCAAACCTACTTGTTCTACGCGGGCGTCCGAAGCCTATCCCCGATGCTACAGGCGCCAGGCAGGGAACAACCCAGGACAGCACCAAACCCATGGTAAATTTCATTTATTAATAAGTGCAGTAATAGGTGGGCCTTATCACCCTGTAGGGGAAAAGTGATTGGAATTCAACACATAAAATCCTGTCATATAAAGAGCAGACACATTACATGGATTGAATCACTTCTTTCAAACTGGAAATTGCATACACTTATATTCATGGTACTCATACAATTGGATCCAAACTGATTTACAAGTTTGCTTTTTTAGGTTTCACCAAACTAATTTGCTTAGTATATATGAAACCTTACGTAGCACCCCGCATGGAATAGTTCAATGCTTAGGTCTTGGTACCGTTGTTGAAATCCCAGCCGAAAAATCGGGGTCCGGGACCCACTGTATACCACCCTGTTGTGACAAGGGGGCTACTCTGTCCTTCCGCATTATAAATCTTTTTTCAGCCATTCGTATGCCATAGGTGGGATACCGGGCGCTCTTATAAGGAGCGCTTTAAAACGAGTTGGATTTTTTTTTTTTACTTTTAGCACAGAAATACCACAACGAGGCGGTTTCTTACGGGGGGAGAAATTTGGCATGTGCTTTCCAAAAACGAGACAGAGAAAAACGTTTCGCCTCCTCCGTACTGCCTCAGGATGTACAAGGCGTTGTTTTAGTGGAACAAATGATTTAATACACACTCTGAATAGAGAAAAGACGAACTCTCATTTGGGTCGATGCCACTTGATTAGTCACAACAAGTTTAACTTTGTTAATTTAATATGTGCGCTTAGCGACAGAACATCGGTAGCTGAGAAGGCATCCCGGCGAGCGTCAGGACAGTAATATAAGCAAATATGAAAATGATTTGGATATACAGTGTCATGGCAATCTTGTGCCACAATGAGATCCAGAGCTCCAATGGACAGGTGAGTGCATCGTGACCCATCATGAGTGCTCATTCCTTAACTTTTCGTGATACAACACTGGCATTATGCAATTATACTATGTAATTGGGCACAGCGGCAGATACGTGACGACTTCACTTAAGAAATATTGATGAATTTCTACACGATCGACATAATTATTATGTATCCAGTTTACTTTAAACCAGACTTATTCGATATTGTCCTTGCACTGCACAGTCCGGACACTGCAAAATACGGTGTAGCGCAGGGAACGCGCAGCGCGCCAGTGTTGGAAGCGGCGCCGCTTTTAAATAGGACCTGCGCATCGGTCTGCCTCTCTGTAGCGCCAGGTTTGGAGGCAAATATAGCTTTCGACGTGATCCTTTTGTTTGAATACTTGGAACTGCCTCCAAGCTCCTGAATGCTCGGACGGGGCTGCTGTTGTGAAGATCCCCCGAGATTGACAGCTAAAAAATAGAACTGAGAAAATTAGTGTCAAATAGCATCTCGCTCCGTTTTTTGAAATAGCAGCGTGATCAGAGCAGGCTAACGTGAGCAATGCTTTCATGTCAAGGACAGATCTGCTTTTGGAAACATAACCACAGATAATCTCCCTAAGCTCTGACAGCGACCTGTGTTTCAATTTGGGGGTGGGGAAGCTCTTTTTATTCAGAGAGGTTCTTGGTGTCAGTCTCAGCCTATATACAAATACGTTGTGGTTGTCTGGCACTATTAAAGCTTTTATTATTGTGTAAAGGCTAAAGGGAGGTAAAAATGATCTGTCCGGGAAAATGAGGTTATGTGGTATCGAGGTTTTTGAAACCCGTTTGTCCCTGCCATTTTCTACGATGGTGTAGTTATCGACCACGGGGCGGGGGGTGAGTGGGGTCGATGAAAGTTGTTGGAACAGGTTGAGGGGGGTTTTATTAAAAAAGGTTAGTTGATACCGCTTCTTTAGTCGAGACCCCGGCCCAGGTGACCAAATACATCAAAGCGACCCTGCTCTGGACACCAATATAACCGTTTGCCTGTTCATTTTGATAACTCTCAGACAGCATCGCAGGTACGCAGTAAACACGTTCTCTCACTTTCCTTGTTATGTATAATAAGGCCTCTTTAAGGAAAGGCCTTTGGAATATTGCCGCATTCCAAGGTAGGCTGGACTGCCATTGCGCTGACGGTCATTGCTTGGTTTAAACCAATAGCAACCAAAAAATTAACCAATGAAATGGGGTAAAACATGGGACTGACAGTACGCAACAGTCCTGCCCACTGTGGAATTCCAGACCTTGTTTCTCACATCACTACTCAACATTTATCCAGCTGCCTTTGCCCAAGATAAAGGCCTTCATTGACCAAAGAGCAGCGACTCACAGTGATGAAAATATGAGTGTTGAATGTTTTGGGTGAATATTATGGAATTCCTGGAACTTGCAACATTTTAGCAGAATTCCAGAAGGTTTTGCAATACTGCCAACAAGGAAACATTATTGCTAAGTAATCAACTTCACCAGCATTTCTCAGTGAAATCCTTCCAGAACTCGCGCTTGATATAATCTAGACAGGCTATATCACAAAAAAATCTAAATGTGTACTTAGGTTCTATTGAGTGAAAATAAGCATTTGTTTTTCTTGGTGGGTGGGAATACTTAAACTCCATTTCTAGTGAAATGAAGGGGTAAAACTGCTCTCCCGTTGACTTTGAAGATGGTGCTGGTCACCCAACATCACAGTATCCCTCAGAGATCCAAATCTACTGGCAGGGGGGATAGGGTTGCCAGAGAGAGAGAGAGTAATTGGTCATGGTCAGCTTTGGTATGAAGATACCAAGGAGCCTTTTCAAAGAACACTTTGATGAGCAGAAAAAAAACTCATTACCCGGGACACAATACGAAATACACAAGAGGGACATCCCATCAAGAAACCAAAAGTCCCACAGCCACTGCAAAATGCCAGACTGTACCTGTGGACGGGTTCTTTCCAAGGCACTCAAAACAAGCTGAATAATCCATAAACTTTAACATAAAAAACAGAATCCCGGTTTGAGAAGCACAACAAAGGTACTTTATTATTTCAGAATGAGACAGAAAGGAGGGGTCCATTTGACCTGTGAGGTAAATGAATGTTCTGATCTTCTGCAGTGGAATGAGAAGTAGGAAAGTCCAAGGTGCCTCCTACGTGCAGCTTGGCTTTGATGTGAGAGGTTCGGTCTTAGGCCCCAAGGCTCATGTTTTTCTCAGAGCTGAATGCTCTCCCTGTCCTGCTGCGTGGACACACCACTGAATGCAGTGTCCTGAGCGCCGTGCCCATCCCTCACACTAGCATCTCGCTAACACGAGAGACTGGTGTGAAAGCTGGGTGCTGGAAGAGAGGACACACAGCAGGGAGCAAAAGGGGGCATTGACACTAGATTCAGGAAGTGGGCTGTTGGCAGGCGACAGGTCTTGCTTGCTCCTGTGTGCCGAGAGTGCTGACGCACCCCTCTGGAGGATGTGTGACATATACCTACTCCCAAAAAAACGACTTTGATGGTTGCATCATTTGATTTGGTAGCTGTGTGTTAGGCCAGTTTCAGGGGCATGGAAACTGGTGGGGGATGGGTACCCCAAATTTAATTTGGCTTTATTCACCCCCCCCAATAAATAGACCTTTGTATTTAATTTATGCTGTTCCCCGCCCAACAAACTCTCTCCCGCACCATTGTGTGATGTTAACATGCAGGTATAGTCGTAAACTGGGTCAAAACCATCAATAAGTTACAGTAAAACATTTTTACTCTGTCATAGAATACAAACCTTAGGAAGCTCTGCAGTTTTAATGATGATTTCTTTGCAAGATTTTGCAGTATGTTTAATAAAAACTTGGTCTAAAGTTTATCGCCACTGCTTTGGCGTGAGTCCTGCATGTGCTCCCCGAGACAATCATGATCATTTTCATCCTTAATATTGGACTCACACATAGACAGTGTGGCGCGTTTGTGAGGAATTTAACAAAAATGACTGAGGAGGAGAAAAGTGAACAAGATCCGGTCACGAAAATATTTTGTATTCCACAGAGACGATATTGAGCAAAAGCAAGTGATTTGTCAGCACGGCTTTGTATCTTTTGACACAGTTGGTAGATAATGGGTTCTATTCGGTTATAATTTATTTTGCTGCCCCGTTTTTGCTGTATAAATATCACAGTATTTCTTGCAGTGTGACTTTTTCCAATATCACTCTGTCCTTTCTGTGGGGTGGCCCCCATGCGACATCATCCCCAAAATGTCTCCGCTGTCTTCTGTAAACCAGGTGTGCCCCCCTCCCTCCCCCCACAGGAGTGCTCCTGCACCCAGGAGTTACAGGCCTCGCTGCGGCAGGCCCACAAACTGCTGTCGGCCCATGAGGCCTCCTACCTGCAGAGCCTGCGATCTCTCAGGAAGAAGCTCAGCCTGCTGCAGAAGGCTGCGATGATGGGGCCGCCAACTAAACCTAGCAATGGTGGGTCGTCCCCCCCCCCCCATTCTACCAACTACCCTCTAGTCCTCTCCCTAAAAAAGGCACGAGGCAGAATGACATTGATACTGAGTTGTTCAGAATATCCAGTCAGATAAATTATTATATTGAAATAATTATTCATTTTTTTACCACAGCACAGCTCTGTGATGTTAACATGAGATGGGTTGGGGTCACAGTTCTGCTCTTGACATTAATGGACACTGATAGGAAACTTCAGGAGTTCTGTTTCCATGGTGCGCATGTGCTCTGCTGTTTCTCATAGCAACCTGCCCCCTGCTGGAGGCGCCCCCTAATGGCAGGATGCTCGGCAAGGCCCTGGGGGTGGGCCACGAGGTGCATTTTCTGTGTGAGCCCGGGTACGAGCTGCTGGGCTCGGAGAGTCGGGTGTGCACGGAATCCCTGAGCTGGAGCGGCCAGCCGGCCCTGTGCAGGAGTGAGTGTGGGAGCCGCTCCGCCACTTGTCTGTCCCGTCCCCGCCTTTGAAGAGCTCCCTTTGCGCTTTGTCATCCCTGTCATCTCTTTATCTTCTCCCATTTTCTTTCATCTCTGTCAGCTCCCTGTCATCCGTAGGCCTGAATTTGCACATTATGCGCATATTTTACGCGAAGACAGCGTGTTTGCATCCAAATTCCATTTTCTGAGTGAATTCCCTCACGCCCCCCTTGGCTGTCCAAGGAGAATAATGGCCCTGTAGACGTATACAGTTTCATGGCTACTGTCTGCAACGCCTTGTTGAAATTTGGATTCCACCTCACCGCATTCTGGTCAAGGAAGAGGGGGCAGATCTAAAGGCGATGTGCTTAAGTGCAGATATCAAAAACAAAAAGATATTTTCCATCTCTATTTTGGTCATAGCTTCTGCCTCTAATTAACTGATTTTTCCCAGACATGGACGAGTGCATTTCCATGCCCTGTCTCAACGGAGGAACGTGCGTGGATGACATCAACCGGTTTATCTGTTTATGCCCCAAAAACTGGATGGGTCTTTCCTGCCAAACCCCAACCCTCACCTGTGAGTATACAGTGCTTCTTCTATTAATTGTGCTTCAGTTTAGCTGTACTGGGCTGGATTCCTTTCCAGTGTAGATCTATGACATACGGTAGCCTTGATTTTCTGTCAATTTCTATGTTTTGGCTAAGCTCAGCTGTACAAATGGACCTAAAGGCAGTTAATTGGCATTTTTCTGCCCCCACTCAGTGTGTATGAAATTTGGAGTAAGTATGCGTCTTTTGATGGACTGGCATCCCATCCAGGATCACCGTGACTTTCTACTGGACAAGCAGTTATGGGAACTGGATGAATTTTTTCCATCCATGTGCCAAGCATTGTTGACATTAAAATGCTGATTATCTCATACTCACAGTTTCTCGCAGATATAAAATCCCTCTAACACTACTTAATGATGTAAGGTTATGCTGTTGTCGACCTACATGTAACTAACAATGTAGTAATACATCATTCTGAACGTTTTCGAGTGAGTTCTGAGGGGAAAAAGAAGTCATTCGTTGACCAAACATTGCCTGAATGTGATGTTAACACATGTGCTATCTGTAGCTAATAAAAATGTAGTGCGAGTGATATACATGACTCCGTTCGTTTACGATCTCAGTTTTAATGGCGACATTCTCCAGAGCCTTTTAGAGGCTGTGCTAACAGACGCTGCAGCAGAAGGCATCCATTATATGCTTGTAAATAAGGAAAGGCGGGTATAAAGTTCATTTGCAGGACCGATGATCTATCTGTCATCCATGAGAAAAGGTGCTTAACCTGAAACATGGTATAACCTACAAACAACCCCTTTTAGGTCGAGAAGCTTTTAATCTCATGGTCGGGGGGTGGGGGCGGGGGGGTAGTCTGATGCGACGAGCCATTATCTAGCAATCAGAGCAAGAACGTGAACACCCAAGTGTCTACAGGTGCTGCTCATTTAGAGCGATACGGATCACTACCTAAAGTGGATGCCGTTATGTTCCAGTCACCCTTCTTGTAAGGCTGAGGGTAGAAGCGTTCTTGTTGTTTAATGAGGGTCCCTGATTGAGGTGCGTGGCAATGAGAATGGGGGGGGGGGGTGCTGCCGGTGGTACACACTGAATCTACTGTAACTCCTAATCTTGCATCCTGATTGGACGAGCAAAATCAATGTAGAGCTGTTTGGATGTTGACTGAGGCCTCTGTACGTGAACAGGACCCGCCGGCTGTCCGGCTTCCAAGAGCACGTGGAGTTTTTTTAACCGGGACACGCTGACTCGCATCGCTCTTCCGTGCCAGTTCTAATCCTTTTAATTATGGTGGAGCTTGCAGCTGTGCTGAGGAGAGGATCTCATAAAGTACAGCTCCGCCCCAGCAGCAGTGCATCGTGGGTCGGGGTCCATCTTCTTTTTATATCTATTGGACGCTGTTGTGTCGCTTACGTTTCCATCTCCTCCTCCACAGTCTTCAGCACTGTAATCAATGGCTCCTCGCCCATCTCCCCATCTCCTCTTCCCTCGCTCTTCGTGCGCCCGGCGCAGTGCACCCAGCTGCAGGGATCGACCCGGTGCTCCTGCGAGGCCGGCTTCGCCATCTCTGGCCGGGACAACCGTCTCTGCACAGGTCCAGTCTAAAACCATCCTATGCAGATGTACTATAAACACGTTTTCACTGCAGTGCCTATGAATGAAAGTAAGAATCATGAATCAGTTTGTAAACTAAGGCTTTCAAAAGGCAGAAGCACTGTGGTTTAGTGGATTAAATCACCTGTCTAGTAGTGATGGCCAAAACAACAACTCAGGAAACATTTGCTGTATTTTTTGACCCCACTGGATGGCGCTCTTGAGTTGCTTTGTGCCCTTTTTTGAACAGAGAGCACCATCTAGTAGGGTGAAAAAATACACCAAATGGTTCATGAAACATCATTTTGTCCATCACTACTGCCTAGTA
The DNA here is from genome assembly GCA_026781065.1 of Mormyrops boulengeri. NCBI lineage: Eukaryota > Metazoa > Chordata > Actinopteri > Osteoglossiformes > Mormyridae > Mormyrops > Mormyrops boulengeri. Next base: position 10,117,690 of record JAODLD010000008.1, read on the forward strand.
AACAGGAGATCCTGGGTTCAAATCAAACCCTGTGGCCAACAGCACCCAATTTCTTTGGTGATGCTGGCCAACCAGGTGCCATGACCCACAGACTTACTGTTATGTGCACCAAGCATGATGGGTAGGCATAAACCAAGTTTACCAGTGGGATAAATAAAGATTCTCTGTTCTGTGTGATTGTAGTGTTGAGTATTTGATTTCCTATGCCACGTACAAGCCAGGTGGATTCTGGGAGTGTCCTTCTCCATCCACTGCACTGCTAGGGAATGCTAAGGTTCGCTAAGGGCCAGGCAGAGTGATCTCTATCAGTGTCACTTGTGTGCCTTTGTATTATAGATGTCGACGAGTGCACGCTGTTCCATGAGGGCCAGGGGGGACGTCTGTGCCTACACAACTGTGTCAACACCCCTGGGGGCTACCGCTGCACATGCCCCTTAGGATATAATGTCACACGAGACAGCCGTGGCTGCAAGGGTCAGCATCATCCCCCTGGAGGTCTTCCTATGCTAGCACATAGCTTCTTTTAGCCAGAGCAATCAGCCAATCAAAATGCAGGGAATATTATACTGACTGGCACTGCCCTACCCACTGTCTTTTTCGGCTGCGCAGACGTGGACGAATGTGCTGACAGGCAGCACACCTGCACCCAGGAGCAGCTCTGCGTCAACACCTACGGGGGTTTCCAGTGTGTGCGTGTGGAGTGCCCCCGCATCAGAAACGCCACCTACTCCCAGACCTCAGCTACGTGAGAGCCGGCCCTCCGCATGGGGTTGTGGCGTGGGATAGGTTGCAGTGCAGTGTGGGATTGGGGGATTCCTTCCTGGAGCACAAAACCCTCCTAAGGGTGCTGGTACTTTTGGATTGTGTCATACTGAATGTGCATGTGAATGTCTGTGTGAACGGTGTGTGTGCCCTGCAGTGGGTTGGCACCAGGTCCTGGGTTATTCCCTGCCTCGTGCCCGTTGCTTCCAGGATAGGCCCCAAATCCCAGTGACCCTGCATAGGAGAAGTAGGTATGGAAGATGAAAGGATGGACGAACGGGGTCTGATGGGACGTTTAGCTTCTTGATTAATTTCTCTCGTGATCCAAATGAAGACTTAGCAACCAGAATGACACCCTGGTTCTCATGTCGCTCTCTGATGCAGGCGCTGTGAGCGGAACCCCTGCCCGGTGGATAACAAGGGGTGCCTCAAGGCTCCCAACTCGGTCAGCTTCCACTTCCTGTCGGTGGTGTCCAACCTTCCAGCCCCCCGGGTCCTGTTCCGAGTGTCCGCCACCCGCATGCTTGGTGACACGCTGCGCTTTGGGCTACTAGGGACACGCGGCCGGCAACACTTCACCGTGCAGCGCTCAGACCGCCAGACCGGACAGTTGATGCTGACTCGGCCTGTGGAAGGCCCCGCCACGTTGGAGGCCGAGGTGGAGATGAGCGAGCTGGAGAAGGGGAGCATGCTGGGCCGTTACATCACCCGGGTCACCCTCTTTGTCTCACAGTATGACTTTTAGAGCGGGGGGGTGGGGTTAGTTATGGTGGGCGGAGTCAGATGACTCAGAGCTTCATACATATGTACCACACTTGACAGACGAAAGATGGCCTTTGCTTAACTGGCAGCAGCAGTTCGTAGCGTCCAGCTGTTATTTGTGGATGTTTGGATGCTCTCAGACCTGGATGAGAAACTTGTGCCACACATGTGATTTGGGGGACCTTAGAAAAGCAGAATGTGAGCAGAATCAGACTCACTTATGCATGTGACATACGAGTGTTCCCTTCGGCGACACACTTTTCACGTTTCCTCAAGGACTGAGGTTATGGTTAGGTGAGCCTCTCATCTTGGGCGGAAGGAACTTCAGCAAAAGTTCCTAGGTACAGAAATTCTATTGAAAGGGCAGTTATGGTTCACGTGAGAAAGCGTGTGCTGGAATGAACGTAGGCCCGCACATGTGTGTGGCAGCTCAGCCCAACCTTTCAGCTGCACTCCAGACGGTGCCCTTCAACAGAAAAATAACACATAAAAAGGCTCTGGTGAGCTCCTGGCCACTTCATTTGCATTGCATGTCATGCTTAATTACATTGTTTTGTTTCCTTGGTTAATACATATAATGGGATTTTTTAAAAAACTTTTGGCCTCTGTATCACATTACTGTGAATAAAGATTAAAAAAAAAACACAAGGCTGAAGTTGCAGGGCTTATTAAAAGCGCTGAAATGTGGCATTCATTTTTAAAAATGGCTGCCAGTTATGTGGAGCGACTATGAGGTTAAAGCAAAGGAGCGGCCGTGTGTGACGGAGACGTCGTACATGAACAAGAGCAGGACAGCACTGTGATGTTGGGCTCCTCTGGCAGGAAGCGATGTAATTCTGTGGTTAAGGGGTGGGGGGTATTTTTGCTGCTGTGTGATTTTCTGCGCAAGCTGGACCCCCAAAAAAGGGAACCAGAGTCTTTACTTAAGACTTTGCAGTCTGACTATGGCAAGGGCTGCAAATTTTGATGAGTTCTGGGGACTTCAAGCTACGACAGACTTCCCCTTATGACGGAGGCGTTTTTGGAGCATCGCGTTAAAATGTTTCACCTCCCCGTCAGGCCGTGCGTGGCACTGGCCGTATGTAACCCGCATGCACTCACACACTGTGCATCTACACACCATCCCAAGCAGGCGTTGGACACCATGAGAACCCAGCTCTCCATGCAAACCAAACTCCCTTTGCACAGTGGCTTATCAGCGACAGCCCCGCCCCCCAAGGACAGGCTGCCATTGAGGTGGCATGTGAGGGGTTAAAACAGGCCACAGTGACACAGAGGCAGACAGTGTGCTCCAGTGGAGAGCGACGCCATCTAATTGCATGGCTGTGAGTCACAGTATGAGGCCGGTCAACCCCCAGCCCCCACCCCGGTTATTACAGGATCCTGCCCTACATTCAGAGCAAAATACACGGGCATTAATAGCAGTGCTTGCAGATGGAGAAGGGGAGGATTTAATGAAAGCTGAAACAGCATCAGATGCAGATTTCAGATCAGCACCCATGAGTCACGCGTCAAAAACTCCGATTACCGGCTGTCAAGCGAAGCGGCTTGTAAGCTCTGTTCCAGTGACTCCAGACAATAGGCCTGGTGTCAGCGATGTCTACCAGCTGAAGCCCTCAGCGATCTCAGCCAATCACACCGGCTTGTCCTGATGACCTGGCTCGGGTAGAAACCCAACACCTGACCTCATGACACCAGAGGAGCGTCGCCCCCCCCCCGCCCTTTCCCGCGGCCCGGCCCGGCCCAGCCACAAAGCAGCCCAGTCAGCATGGCGGGCAGCGTAACTCAAGACGGCGCCTTGGTGAACGTCATCTCCGTGTCCAACTCCATCTGGGTGATATTGTCTCCTTGAGTTAAGGTCCAGCTGTGGCTATCAGTAGCCAACACTCCATACTAACAGCTGTACACATAAGAGCAGTGCTGTCCTTTATGCAAATACACCACAAGTTTAATATTCTATAGGCTTTTCTCATGTTTAAAATTCCCAGGAAAACTAACCTTTCAAATACTTAGTCATGCAGAACTCAGTCTTATTCGCACTGTGGCAAATGGTTTTGCGGTCAGTAGCCCCCTGCTTCTGGGGGAGGGGTTTCTGGGTCAGGAAGCCCTGGCAGAACCCCAAGGCTGGTGGTGCTGGGCGGGGGGGTTCAGCACCACATCACAAAGAGAGGCTTGTTGAAGGCCAGCATACCCACCTTGCCCACAGAGCAGGTAGCAGTGCCAGACTGATGCCCACATCCCAGGGAGGGGCCTCACTACCCAGGATTTGGCCCAATTCAATCTTAAATATAAGACATGAATTATTTTTGGGTCATTAAAATCAGAGCAGTATTGGAAGTTAAATAAAATTAATCCTAAGATTTGGCTTTTTATAAGGAGGAAAACAAAGTTTCATTACAAAGAATTTTAATTACAGTTAGTGACATATATTACTTTTTCTGTTCAGGTTTAAGTGTCCATTCAGCAGTATTGTGGATATAATTAAAATTGCCATGGATTATGGGGTGGAAGGGTGAAAATACAGCTGCAAGTGATCACACTAAATTGCACACAAAATAAAGGCCTCCTTTAAAAATAAACTGCTAAATAATAAACACTACTGTGTTCAGGAATAGGCTGCATAAAGGACAAATCGAATCCTAATCGCCATGCTAGTGTTCTGGGTTATACTGCCACCTTGTGGTTTCATACTGGTGTAACATATGCAAGTTTACTACCCATCTCCACTTTCATTACTTTCAAATTTGGCCACAGCAAACTCAACCAGGGATATCATTTCAGTATTTTACAGGTTAAAACACAAGTTAAAGGTTCGATCAAAGTATAATCTCTGAAGACTCATAATTTCTACCATCAGGGACATGTGGCATTACTGAGCACCTAATAGTAAAAAGAAAAGTAATAATAAAATAAAATGATGCCAAATCACACAGCGCATATCTGCAAGGCCCTATAAACATCCAATTCAAACTGCAAGAGAAACGTATCTATTCTTTCTTTGTTTTAGTTGCACTTTCCAGGAGAATTTCCCTGCAAACCCACTCTTGAAACACACAAATGTCAATTGTGAAGAGTTTTATTTATTGTTTTTTAGATCATATTTAATAGTTGTACAAAACCCAATACACAAGAGGTCTTATTTTGGTTTGGGTCAACAATAGGTCACCTTAAAAGGAGCAGACCCTTGACAGAACAGGACACACACAAACACACAGCTGAACCAGTCCCACGGGTCATCCGGGGGGGGTCCTGCTCAGTATGCACATACTGCCCAAAATCAGTGCAGAACTGAAGCCTCTTCCTGACCCCCTGCTCTTTTTAGAGCAGGTACTGTAGAAGCAGGGCGTCTGGATTTTTGATCACCGCAAATCATAGTTTTATACAAAAGTCAGTAAGTAGGCTGTTTTGGCACAACCCAGCACATCTCCAATTTCAAGAGTTTGTTCTCTTTTTCTGTATTGTACCCAATTTTACCAAGCACGTCCAATTCCTTGTCACTGTTGGATCATGGTGACAAAGCCCAGAAGCACAGCAGGTCAGCCATAGTGCAGGAACCGTCGGCTTCATACAGATTGGAGTCCAAATCCAAACATTTGTGCAAAAAGCAGCAGGTTATAGCAAAGCTGCTTGGTTTGGCAAGAGATTTTCAGAAAGTCGAGTATTTCAAGTTTACGTAACATCATTGAGCTTAACGCTGAAACCAATGGATCTTGTACATGGTGTTCAGGGCACTGGAGTTAGGAGAGGGACATTTGCAAACGGACGGCACTCCACAGAGGTCCTCGCAGCCCATCAACACTGTTTGCATCCAAGATTATGGTTTAAAATCTGACCATTAAAATGTGAATTGACAACATGCCAATAGACAAGTGAATAATAAATTTAAGGATGTGGAAACAGACAAAAATGAAAAGAATGCTTTATTTTAAATTTTTTTTTACAATGCCATTTCTCAAAATATTCCACAAACAACCACATCATATCTGAATGACATTTCCAAACAAACACATTGACTGATAAACACACACACAAGGAAAGACGGCAGGCATTTGAGGTGCTAGATAGCATAGTTCAGGTTCAGCTCCACCAGGGCACCATCTCAGCCACACTATGCTTGTACCTTCTACGGCTGCAAACTGTGGCTGTTTATGACTAAGAACTCCCCAGCACAGAAATCCAGCAAAGTCCTTGAGACCATACTGGCGATGTCTACCTATAAAAGACAAGCTTTGCTCATAGGGCATGGTGGCCCACAAAGAAACAATTCCTCCCTCTGTGCAGATTTCAAATGCCCATGCTACGCTGGGGGCAGAGCGTAGGAATCGGTTGTTAATATAAGTTTACCTCCTCAATTCCGGTCCTGGGGGGGCAGAATCTGACAGTTTACAGTCTTTCCAGCTCAAACACATCACAATCAGCTAATTGTGCCAGGTTTAGTATGTGCATCTGAGCAGGGAAATCCGCAAACCGTGTGGGATTTTGGCCCTCCAGGACCAGAATAGGGCAGGGCGGTCCTCAGCCCTGAAGACTGCAGGGAGGCCCGGGGCTCTGACCGCAAGCTTCGCTCACTTCTAGATGCATCTTAGGAGAGTAAGATGGAATATGAGAAAACCAACGAATTCATATGTACTCATATTTGTACAAAAGGCGAATAAAGTGCCATAATTTTTTTTACTACCCTTCTGCTATGAGGGTGTCTCTGGATACTTTAAAATGCATCTATTTACCCTCATGGTCAGTATTAAACTGCACATGGTGTTTGAATTGGCTGCCTGAGGACTGACAAAATCAGCAGAGGGTGGATGCACGATTGGCAGGCCAAACAGTTCAATGTTCAGCGCAACATAACACTACTAATGCTACAAGCCTTTTCCACTATGTTAGCAGCACGAGAAATATTCATACACCACAAAACTACAAATATTTATGATGTAGCAACTCGTTGAAACAGGAGTGGATGAGTGCAGGAAGCAGATGTAAATGCCTTGCTAACAGCTCAAAGGACAACAGGGCAACACTTGGGCCAACTGGAAGCTGAATTTTAGGGGTGAACATGCAGACCGAAGCCTTGCTCTCCGAGGAAATGTGGCGCCATCTTAAGATACGCATTGCAAATCAGGTTGAAGAAACACTGATGCAATTCCTTTCAAATTACAAAGGCCTTTTCAGAATTCGCATGATAGACCACTGGCAATAGAACACCGGAAAAATCAAGTGTTTAAACCAACAGCTGGTTAAGATGGGGAAAAAAAAAACCATAATTAAGTTAATGGGATAAATATCCAAGTGTGTCGGCAGAAGGCAGAAAGCCAGCTTCAAACACAGCGGTCTGATTTCTATTTTGAATTTCAAAATGGGGGAGACACAGGACTGTACAACCCTCACATCCTGCTACAGTTTGTTCACGTAGAATCCCAGAACCACAAAATTGATACATGGCCTAGGATATTCAAAAAGAAAAAAAAAAAAAATTCTGCAGCTAGATTCCAAAGTAAATTTGCTCTTGTTTCTAAAACCAGATCTGAGCATTCTGGTTCTGGAGTTCCACAAAAACTGAAGCAAATAAAAACAGTGAACCATTCAGCAGATCTGGTGGTCAGAACATATGGATCACACGTTGTGCGGTTTTATTCAGTACTGTGCGATTCCAAGGTGAAATGTCTTAAATCCTACACAGCCTTGTTCCCCCCCTACAGCTGTACAAAGGAAGTACTGGTCTGACTGGAGCGATTAAAGCCCCTGACTCAAGGAATAAGCCACACTGCAATAACCAGTATCCAGGAGCAGCTTTTCAGTAATCAAATTTCTCCAGCAACCATATTCACCGGAAAACAACACATTAATAAGTTTAAACTACCGCTGCTTCTCTCTCTCGCTCTCTCATACACACACACATGCACACACACCTCAGTAAATAAAGTCCCCCAGCATGTTACAGGTTTACACCTTGCTCTGTCAGATACCATTTCCAAAAAAACATACCATATGAAAAAAAGACAAGGGACTAAAACTCTTCACTAAATCCTTAGTGCACGATAGCAGGTACAGTATCTGGCATTCTTGTATTCTATGTGTGCTACACAGACTTCAGCAGATGGGTTCAGTCCTGATTGGTCACCCTGACGGTGAAGATTGTCTGGCTGCTTACCCCCCTCAGTGAGGGAGTGTTAAAAACAGGGAGGCAAGTTTGTGGACCGGGGGCAACTGGAGAGCAGGTCTTACGGGTATAGCACTTTGGAAGGAGGAACTGGCTGCAGCCTTTTGAAGACAAGAGGTCCTCTCAGCTCTGTGGAAGGGGGAGCCAGGAGCAAGCAGGGAGGCAGGTAGACGCCCAGCCCATGAGCCCTTATTTGCCCTGGAAATTGCTAAGCTCCATATCATCCTTACGGCGGCGCTGCTGAGCAAAGAGAGAGCTGAAGGGGTACAATTTGGCCTTTGCTGGGTACCTCTGCCCCGCAATGTCCACCTCGTAGTCGCCGCGGTTGATGAAGTCGGGGGTGACGACAAGAGGGGCGCCGGGCGGTGGCGAAACAAAGCCCAGGCATACATGACGCTCCAGCGTGTAGCTGTAGGCGCTGCTGGTGGTGACACCGGCCAGCTCCCCGTTCCGGTAGATCGGCTCGCCCCACCAGGGCCATAGGTCCAGCTCGCAGTCATGGTCCTCCAACACCAGCATAATGAAGCGCCGTGACACGCCCTCCTGGCGCTGCCGCAGCAGCGCATCCCGCCCCAGGAAGTCCGTGTCCTGAGACAGGAAACGAGGAAGAGCAAACGCAGAAGGGGAGCAGAAAGGTGTGAACGAGCATCCTAATGAACCAGTGAGGACCGTGTCACGCAGTGCTTTGCATCACAGGGCCAAGGAAAAACATAAATGCAATAAATGTGATGGTTGGCTGCCTGAGGAATTGTGTGAAACAGAGCAGGGGCACAATCACCTTGTCGAACTTAACCCTGAACTCACGGCCACACTCCAGGGGGGTGGTGAACGTGTCCAGGTCCTGTCCCCAAAAGGCGAAGAACTTCTCGATGCGCAGGCTGCGCAGGGCATAGTAGCCAGCGTTGCGGATGCCATATTTCTGACCCACGGACATCACCTCGTTGTAGACATGGAGTGCGTACTGCAGCAGGAAACAGAGTGGGAATGCTGAAATGCACCAGCTCAGTGAGGCAGACCACTAACTGACATTGAGAATGTTCTAGAATGTGGAAGGAAGCCAAGCAGGAGGCCTCACCTCAATGGGGATGTAGAGCATGAAGCCAGGCTCCCCTGTGTGGGTCATGCTCATGACCCGGATGCCATTAGCATAGCCCACGCTCATTTCCTGTTGAAGCAGTGTTATAAGACATGAGTCTTCGGGTGTTTATCGATAAGTGTACTTGATCGTTCTAGTGTTCCTGCATGCGCGTTTGACGCCATCTTCCATTGCTGTGGAGCAGTTCGAAGGGTGTTTCTCAAAACCAAAAAAGCGAAGATCGTACTTGTGGTCTTGGAAAGAGTGGTCTTGTTGACTTGTCCCCCAAGACAGAACTTGGGGTGCAATGAACCAAGGGGTTGGTCTTGTTTGGCGAGGATGCAATCAATGCATCCTTGATATTTTGGGTGGAGCAAGAACGACATCCAGGGATTTTTACTGTCCTCTGTACTTCAGTCCGTAACATTGGAATTAGTCTTCGGCAAAAGGAAGATGCCGTAAATCGGGCACACAAGTACGGTCAAGTTCGCATATTCAGAAACACCCCAATGCTCAAGATCAGATGTACGGAGGACAGCAAAAATCCCCAGATGTTGTTCTTGCCCCAAATACGCAGATGCATTGGCTGCATCCTCCCCAACGAGATCAATCCCATGATTCATTGCACCCTAATTCTTTCTTCAGTTAGCAAGTATGCTCTTGTTAAGACCACAACTATGATTCTTTGCATTCTTGGTATTGAGAAATATCTGTCCTTTACCACTCCACCATAAACTGAAAAGGGCCACCATAACTGCTCTCCAGACAGTATGCACATTAAAGGAATGAAGGGAGAAGCAGGCGCACCTTACAGAACAGAGAGGGGAAGTGCTCCGGGGTCATTGAGACGTACGACAGTTCGGAGAGCACGTCCATCGCTCGCGGGCCAATGAGATTCAGAGCTGTAGTAGTCAAATGACAGAGGTCAATGAGGTCAGTGATTCTGCTAAGTTTAGGAAGGAGGGATCAAATGCCACCAGCGCAGCCAACCTGTGTATTTCCAGCTGACATCCTCTAGGTGGAGCTGCGGATCATTCGGCATGTGCTTTTTTATCCAAGCCCAGCAGCGTACCTGCTGGTCTGTGGGAGAGATGATGAAGAAGCTGGGGAAGAGGACAGAGTCAGTGTAAAGGTGTAGGTAATCATTTTTACCCCATATTCCCCCACAGTGCTCTTGTGCTGACCTGTTCTTGCTGATGCGCACCACGCTGCAGTCATTCTCGTAGCCGCCGCGCTCGTTGAGCATGCCAGTGTGCACGATGTGGCCCACTGGCACGTCCAGGTCATTGGCGCACAGGTGCTGCAGCAGCTCCAGGGCCTGGTCCCCAGTAGACTGAGAGGACAGTCCTCATCAGGTGCCAAATAGGTCAAAGTTCGTCCCAATCACACCCATTATAGCAACATTATTGCTTTAAATAATTCTCGGCATGCACAACAGTACCAGAAAAACCAGCAGTAAAAAAAAATTATAATAAAAATCAGCAAGTTTAACATATATGCATCACCTAGATGATCGTCCTCTTTTGTACTGCTGGCCTCAGCATGCATTTAAAAGGCCACAATACTTCCCCCTGGTGGACACTCACACTGAGCTCAAACTTTGTGAAGGAGGACATGTCGATAACACACACGGCCTCCTTACAGCACTTGACCTCGGCGCCCACGATGTCAAACCAATCCGGCTTGTAGAATGTTTTGCTCTGGTCCAGAGCCAGAAGGTCTACAAAGAGGTAAGAGCCATTGTATCAGGGAATGACTTTACCCACAACATTATTTGCTTAGTCTAATGATGGTGTCCTGTAAAAGGGAACATAGGAATACCAAGCGAAGGACGTCTTGTGACGGCGGTCTGATAGTCTGTCCTCACCCACCTTTTCCAGCTGGAACGAAGTACTTGGCTCTCTCAAAGCCATGCTTCTCCATCCAGCGAGCGCCTTGCGCATCCAGACGGTCATACAGGGGGCTGGTCCGCAGCTGCCGGCCAGTCTGGAAGTCCCATCGTGGAACCTTCAGCTCGTACAGCAGGGCTGTGAGACAGACAGGCAAACAGACACATGCACACACTCACCAACAATTCAGTATCTGAAAGTCACTGTTAAAAACAATCTGTGGCAGAGTCCTGCCAAGCAGCTTTTAGATGTGATACACTTGACAGCTGACACAGCTGGTAGCACTAGTTAGTAAATGCCTTGAGACAATGAGCTTGTCGTTAAAAAACTGTTTCCATTACGATAACCCTAACCCAAAGCTTGTGAATCCTTTGAATTATAGAGGTTCTGCCAACCTCGTCTGCTTAAACGGTTTTTATTTTTCTCTTTGTATTACATATCTCTTTTTAAGTACAACCCATGAAGCAGGTGGAAAGGCATTTTACTGCAGTGAGATACAGGGTATGATTGCCCATCCATCCATTTTCTGAAACCGCTTATCCAATTTAGGGTTGCGGGGGTCTGGAGCCTATCCCAGAGGTTACAGGCTGAAGGCTGGGAACAACCCAGGATGGAGCGCCAACCCATCGCTGGGTACACTCACACATGCACACCTACAGGCAATTTGGGAACTCCAATTAACATCAGCATGTTTTTGGACTGTGAAGGGAAACTGGAGAACCCAGAGGAAACCCCTGACAGTACTGGGGTAATGTGCAAACTCTACACGTATGGAGCCATGGAGGAGACTCGAAGCTTGGTCCTAGAGATGTGAGGTAACAGTGCAAACACTGCACCATCGTGCTACGCCATGTTTGATGGTATATGGAACAAATTTTAACTTATAGCAAGCAAAACCATAAGCTGAAAGGCAGGGGAAACCTGGATGGGATACCAATCCACCAAGTATCGTATCAAATGAAATTCAGGTATACTGAAATACCCTGCCCACAAGAGGCTGGTCTTCACAGGACAGATCTGGGGCCTATATTACAAAGCAGGATTTCTCGCTTAGCCGGACAGTTTGTCAGATTTAAGGTAGCCCAGTTTACATTAACTTTATCTTTATTCACTTACATTTCGCACAAGCTACCTTAAATCTGACAAGCTATTCAGCTAGGCAAAAAATGCAGCTTTTAAGTCAAACAGGCCCAATCAACTGATAAACTTGAACACTGAATAATTCCAAAAGGTCTAAAATTTTCACAGCCATAAAATAACCATAAGCATTTAATTTACAATGAGCAACTACAGACAGACATGAAAAAGAGAGGTACATACTCTGCTATGACAAAGAGCACTAGGAAGTGAGTCATGCATGATACTGAGTGCCAAATACCAGTGTGTGTCAGCTATAAGAGTCCAGACAATTAGCCTTTTGTTGTTTTGAATTTTGTGAACCACACTGGTATTTAAAACCTTTCACCATCCTATATATAAATATATATATATTTTTTAATACTGTTATTCATATGCAAATGTAATTGAGGCATAAATGCAACCTGATTTATTCACATAAAGTGAAACATGGACACATAAATTATGGATCAAAAGTTATTCCAGTAGTGATATTTCTATTATTTTTACTGGCCAAAAGCAGCAGTGCCGCCCAGCAGGCTGGCTAAGCACTTGTGCTGCATAGCGGCCGTCTGGAGGCACGCCACAGCTACTCACGCATGACTTCCATGACGCGGTGCCTCAGGAAGGTGCGGCTGCTCTGTAGACTGCCAAAGCGCGTAATGTCCAGGGGCCACACATTGGCCGTGGGGTAACCGTAGGTCATCCATTCAGCCAGGTACCTGGGAGCAGACAGACTCATCACACAAAGCTTCATATACAAACAGCCCCCAAACAGGTAAGAGGGATGAAGTGCAGGGGTTGCTGTATGAGCATACTGTTAGGGCAGTGTTTCCCCAATCCGGTCCTTGGAGACCCACAGGCAGTCCACATTTTTGCTCCCTCTCAGCAAGCAAAAATACAGACTGTCTGGCAGGGAGTTGAGAGGGAGCAAAAAAGTGGACCGACTATGGGTTCCCGTGGACTGGATTGGGAAATACTGTGTTAGCGCCCTGTACAATTCTTGAAAGTGTGAGGCATACTTTGGATGCGAAAGAGTAAATACTATCAAGCAGTTAAATGTTTCTGCTAACAAATACCTTTGGGGACTTTAATTCACAGTGTGCAATGACAAATTCATATAGTAGTCGAGCTGAATTTGAATGATGCACATACAGCTGGTGCGATTCCTGCCCTGGAACACCATTAACCAGTGGAATACGAGACAGCCAGCTCACCTGCCGGCACCCCCAGCGAAGGACAGCCCAGACGAGTTCATGCCAGCCAGGACGAAGTAGCCGTGGACTCCTGGGGTCTCCCCAATCAGACAGCGCATGTCCGGGGTGAACGACTCGGGACAGTTGACCAGCTGGTGGATCTCACAGGCGTCCAGGTTGGGCATGCGACGTAGAAGAGCACCCAGCATAGGTTCTGCAGGCACAGGAACATCATCCAACCGGCCGAGTATGAGGCCAAGTGGCTCTCACTAATCCCAGATAGAAGAGACCAGTGCAGCCCTACCCAATTTTAACTTCATATGCGAGAACACATGCCATTATTTGTCCATTTCACAAATTGTACATGACAGAATTTTAACAGAGTAAATCAAGAAAATACCAGAACTACAATGTCACGTCTGAACCACAAGACTCCCGGTTGGAGTAAATAACATGGCACTTCCAAGTCAAATTGGGCCTTTCATCTGAAACCACAATCTGGTGCCAACAGGCAAAGCCTTCCTTACTTTCCACCAAACCTTCTGACCAGGTTCTATTGTTACATGGCGCCGAAACACTGGCAGTCAAGCAGATGGATTGCGGAAGGGCATGTTGTATGGCTGGCACGCTCCGTGACCCAGCTGGCCACAGGGTCACCTCCGGCCCACATGCCAGGCCCCAAGGACACACGCTCCGCAAGGCACTGGTGCACAGGGAGTAGCGAAAAAGCACCAATGCTAAACAGCCTCCCCCACCCACCTCGAAATAAGCAGGCCAGGCACCCACTGTGCTTGTGTTTATTTTGAGCACTGCATATTCCTTCAGGAAGTCAGAAAGGCACAGGCGGTAACATTGCACAAGCACCTCACTGGTGTCAAAGTGCAGCCTGAACGACGCCCTGGCCGGGCTGACATGATTCCTCCTAAACGGACTTTTATTTCACTAAGAATGCTTAAAATCAAAAGTTTGTATTATTCTTTGCATAATACTACCTAATAGCTTTGTACCAGTTATGAGTTACGAAGCAGAAGTTAAATTTAAATTCATTACACTAAAGATTACAGTCCTACAGGGTTGAGCCAGGGAATTTGTTTTGTAGACTACACTGACCCTCCGGGAATCTGAAACTGACACCAATCCCAGATTCCACCTCTGTATCCTTTGTACCTGTATATGGGGAGTGCTGTCAACCAGTGATGTTACTCAATGTTGTTCTTACCGTCTTATTCAACGCAAGTCAGAAGGAAGCAGGTGGTAAGAATTTACTCTACTACACAAGCAGAGGTAGATAGCTGAGGTCATGGAGCTGAAAGTAAAAATCCAGACCAAAATCTTGTTTCAACCAACCAATTGAGTATGAAGAGTCTCATTCACAAACTCAACTGATTGGTTGAAAAACAATCTTGGTCTGGATTTGTACTTTCTGAACCTGAACTTTCCACCACTGCACACAAGACAATAAAACTACATTAGCTGAAATGCTGAGGTTCCCCTTCCCTTACACAGCTGGCTTTCCTTACCAAAATGGTCCCAGTCCTCTTGCATGTTCTGGATCTCCAGCTGGTTCCTGCCCTCCGTGAAGATGGGTTTTGGATTCTTCTCAAAGCCCCCCGACAGGACCCCCCCCTGCCAGGCACGCACGTAGATCCTCCCATCCATGTCCATCACCACTGAAGGGGAATTCTACGCGTCAGCTGGTCCTCTGGGCAATGCCCCGCGTTGAGGGGGCACCCAGAAGCAAAAACCATTTCACTGCTGAGATACTCGTGCCATCCTCTCACCTGGAGTGTTGGGCTGCAGGGGCGGCTGCAGGGGCTTGGTGAGTAGGTAGAAGTGCTCACAGCCGTGGAGGGGCACCGACACCTTCACCTCACTAGCCTGGCCCAGTTCGTACCCCCACTGGCAACACAGCATAGAGCTTGTGACATGCCTGGATTATGGCTGTCCCAAACCACTCACTCAAATGGCAACACTATCAAACTGACCACGACAATCTAGGCAAGGTCTTAAATCTAGGCTGACCCGATAATCCATGTCAGGGAGGACGCTATGAGATAGTGGTTTACAAATCCTGTCCTATTTCAATTAAAAAGGGCCTGGATTTCACTTAAGCACCGAGTTCTTTTTGTATGTCGATTGGTCAGTTTCCTATAATCATGCATGTGTAATGTGAAACAGCTGGATGAATCTCGGAATCAAAGAAACAAACCAGTCAAAGTACCAGAAGAACTGAACTATTTAGCCAAGCAGAGGAGCCCATCAGCTTTAGCTTGTAAAGCCTGAAGTAGCGCAAAGTGTCCTCCCTGACATGTATTACCTGGTCACCCTACTTAAATCGGAGCTTTATGTTTAAAAAAAAAAAAAGGAAAAAGAACCTTTTTGGAAATGATTAAATCCATACCAAGTTACGTTTACATCAGTGAGTAAATTGTCTTAAATCACCCAAGGTCAAAATAGACTGAAGCCTGCTGTACATAAAACTACCTTTCTTTAACACACGAGTCACAGCAGATAAAGGCAGTAAGCAAACAATGATAATGTAAGCACGAACTAACCTGTCCTGCACAGTTCACAAAGTACTCGCACTCAATGGGTCCTCGGTCAGTCTCCACACCAGTCACGTGTCCTCTCTCCACCATCACATGGTTCACGCTCGTTCGCTCGTGGATCATGACCCCTGGAGGAATTTGGTGGCAAGGGTGTTTTTGTCAGGGCCAGCTGGGTATACCTACCCAGTCGCACAATCATACACAGACACACATTTGACTCACCGTGACTCGCCGCTGCCACCGCCAAGGCATGACTAACATCTGGAGGCGACACCACAGCATCCCCCGGCAGATGCAGCGCCCCCACCAGGTCATGGATGTTCACTAGAGGGTGCAGCTGTGCCACATCTTTGGGCTTGATGACATTACAACTGATCCCTATCACCCTATTCACAAGCAAAGTTTACATAAGTGTTGGTTCATTAATAACACAGTAATATATTACAGAAAAAAACTTTAACCCTTTGACCAGTGACTATTAAAATCTAACAACTTTTAAATACATCTTGATATTGCATTAGCTTCTAAAAGCAGTTGTGTTGTGACTGGCTAAACTCACTTGAGGCGGGATGCAAGACGTTTTAAGGACAAAAAGCGATCCTGGTTCTGGGCCAGGCATAGAGAGCCAGTCCTCATGTAACCTAGGAGACACAGCCAGGTCAACAAGTCTGCCTCTGCCCTGCCCTTTCTTTTTGATATGCAGTGAGCCTCAGTCTCTACTTTATGCATTCAGACACACACATGTTGCAGAAGCCTGGAAACAAGAAGACTACTGTCTTTATAATTTTTTTTAAAAGTGATTAATTGTCATTACTGACACGCCACAGCACACGACAATGAAATGTGTCCTCTACATTTAACCTATATATGACATCAAGACATAGCAGCCATTATTTAGGGCCTGGGGAGCAGTGCATGGGGGAGGTACCTTGCTCAGAGTACCTCAGTGCTGCCTTGCTGGTTGGGGATTCAAACCGGCAACCTTTCGATCATATACACAATTCCCTAACCATTAGGCCACCACTGCCCGATCTGTTAAACTGATATATGGAGGTTCACAGCTGCCCCAACTCTCTGATGCAATAAAACATTCAATGTCACACAGACTGAAACTTCTACTGAAGCTGAACACACCTGAAAGGCCCTTCTTTTAATAAATAGGAAGACACAAGACACAATGTAAATGTTACCAGTTTTCACGCCAGTTTCCTCCTCTAGACGCTCATAGAGCGTGTTCGAGTAGTCGGCCATCTTGCTCTCAATGGAAATGGGCTTGGCGACACTGACGATCCCAGCACACAGGCGGGTGGTGCCAGCCCCAAGCCTGTCACAGACAGAGCACAACCCCCTCACTGACAGATCAACAGGTAAGTGTTCACAAACACCAATCTTACTTTCCCGTAGAGCAGAACAAATAATTTTACCGTGATAGGCAAGACCAGACTCATCCATAATATGTACTCATCTCTGCCTGACAATTTTGTTCTTTTTCAGATACGAGTTATACATCTCTACGTCTGGTGGAGCATTAAGCATTTCAAGATTCAAGCAATTTATTTGTCATGGGTACATAATGAAATTCTGATTTTGTAGAGAATTTTGTTGCGTACATGTATGACAATAAAACTGCTTGAATCTTGAGTAAGCGTGATCTATTTTTAATTGTTCAAAGGCAACACAACCATCTTACCTTCCCTGTTCGAGCAAGACCACCTCCGTCCAACCCAGTTTGGCTAGGTGATAAGCCACAGAAGTGCCTACGATTCCGCCGCCACAGATCACCACACGAGCCTGGCTTGGCAAAGGCATGGAACTCCCCTCCGCCCCAGCCGCCAAGCTCCTGGGGGAGCAACAAAGGCCATGCTGGCCCACTTCAGCCCTCCCATGCCTCACATCAAGCAGGAGACGAGGAAAGAAGACAGGGGACAGGGCCCGGGTGCTACGCACACAGCTGCGCATTCTGTCACCTGCGCAAGAAAGCAGAACACTATTCACACAAGACTGAAATCTAAACATTTCTGTCCTAAAAGGTCTACACTCTACTGGTAGTTAGGTTTAAAGTTTTAAAAGTCATTTAAAAAAGTCACCCTGGTTAACAGACACCAAACGCTAAGTTATATGCAGGTCAAAACAGAGTCTGCATTGAAAAGTGCGCAAGACACGTACTTGAAGGAGACAGTGCACAATTGGTCTGCTAAGACAAACCATAGTTAACAGTTTATATAACAGAAGTGGAATAATGAACAAAGAAGAGGGGGGGAAGGATGTCAGCTTCATTTTCACCCACACCCAGATGACAACTGTCACTTGCATCAAAGCCATATTTAACTAGTCAGATATGATCCAAAAATCAAGCCTCTTTAATAACAGACAGTAAGCAGTTCGCATAACGGAAACACGTCTTGTAATCCTTCTAATAGATTCAATAAAGAGACTGGAGACCGTTCATACCTGCCCTTTGCCACTATAAGGTCAGTAATTAAAAACAAGATCGTAAACGGTCTTATGAAACTGTTATTCCGCCAAACCAGCTGGCCTCAGTTTCCCTAAAATCCTCCTTGACGTATCTGAATGTCTCCGCGGCCTTACCGCAACATTCTCTTTACATACACTAAGGAAACAGTTCAGCCTAAACAACACTTTACAGAGGGCTGAAAAGCACAGAGGACGACGCTACTCACTCCTTCGGCCTAACAGCGGACAACAATCCCCGCTTTTCTGTATCACCCTGACGCCCGGGAGACGCCGGGTCTTTACCGCTAACAAACGACGTCTTCACCCCAGCCCCGGACGCTCGCTACGCACGAAAACGTTTGCGTCGGACTTTAGGACTACATTTTGACGTCACCGGTAATCCATTTAAGGAAAAAGAAATCCCCGCCTATCAGCCAATGAGAAACAGCGCTCTGTTCGCACGCCCTCTGCAATGGCTATGTCCCCGCGTCGCATACGATCGGCGATATTCTCTTCTGTTATACCGTCCGTAGTAGTTGTTTGGATATAAATGACACCTGCATATAAATGAAATTGATTATTAATATGTGCAGTTTATTTTGCTTTGTTTTTTTATGGAACACGGGGTGACAGGCTGAAAATACTCAAATGTGATCAAATATCTGCAGGTGTAACACTGCAAAACGATTTTCGACTTTCGCTGGGACGTCCTATCGCTCAAGGCTCCTGTATAATGGTACAGTACGTATTTTATTTATAATACCCATACTAGCTGATATCGATAATAAACCTATGAGCTACGCATTTATGCATTTACCTCAATGTATTTTAGTGTACTCTATCCTATGTGAAGTATATTGCTTATTTAGGCAGTACCGGTACAGTATGGTTGCAGTATACCGTATATTTTAGTATACAATGTATATGATGTTCGCATAGCGTCCAAGTCGCCTTGCCTAGACAGGGTATTGCCTGGGATGGGACACCAACCAATCACAAGGCACACGGGAAGAACATGGAAGCTCACCAAACATGGAGCCAGGGTGGAGACTCAAAGGGTGGAGATTCAAAGCCCAGTCCAAGAGGTGTGCGACAACAATGCTAACCACTGAACCACTGTGCCTCCCAATACTTATATTAATAATAGTGTCTGACCATCCCTGGAATAAACTAATTAGAGATTAAGGGCCTAAGGCCATAAGATATTAAGCCAACCCTGGGAGTTCAACCAGTGACCTAAACACAGACACAACATCCTAACCCACTGAGCCACGCCATAGAAACTTAATGTTACATCACCAGGTTGGTGGAAATTGTGTGTGGTACAATTCTCTTGTTCCTTCTTATATAGTACAATAACATACATTGAGAAGGACATGCAACATAGGTAAACATTATATCACGTGGACAAGGTGGCATTCTGTGAGCAGATCTTAGACTACTACTGAAAATTCTAGACACACCTGCTTTTAATGCATTTGTCTCTATTTGATTTGTGTTATTCACCTTATAGTAAAAGGCCTCGAGGCAATGAACTAATACATAATAAGTATTTCAACAACCAAGAGAAGTGTTCAATGTCTGAAAATGTTCTCAAATTTTAGACTTCTCAAAGTAGCCCCCTTCGATGACAGTATTGCAGACTCTTGACATTCTCTCACGCAGATGTAGCCACCTGGAATGTTTCTCCACAGGTTTCTGACACAAATTGGCTACTTTGCTCATATGCTGCATTCCATTTCAGAAATTCTGAGTTCTCAGTCAGAAATTTCAACTGGAATGCCCCCAGAAATCGGAATTCTGACTCGGAAAGTCGGAGGAACCTCTACAACCCCAACCTCAGAATTCAAGATGCTTGAGCCCTTTATCAATGGAAGTGAAAACTCTAGTTGTGAACTGTTTATTAGCATTTATGTCTTATTTGTGTTTCATTATATCGGTCATGCACACAGTACTGTCCAACCTCTGTGTATGGACGTGTCGCTATGGTATTTGTATGTGCAAAATATTGCATAATGCATTATCAACTGATATTGCTAACAATGGCTAACAAGGAACCTGACAAGAACTGGGGTCTGTTTAGGAAAGGAGGATTTCTTGCTTAGCCAGATAACTTGTTGGATTTAAGGTAGCATAGGTTAAATATAAGTGAACAAAGACATAGGCCATTTAAACTGGAATACCTTAAATCCAACAAGTTGTCCAGCTAAGTAAGAAATCCTGTTTTTTGAAGCAGGTCCTTGGTATTGCTAAATGGCTTTCTGACTTGTACTGAAACACAGTTAACTTGGGTGTGACATCATTTCCAGCTCTGACTTCCAGCCTCCAAGGTAAATGGAAAGTAACATTACTCATTGATCCACCCAGCTTTGGGGTTTAGGCCAGAGGGATTGTGGGGGCCAGGTCATCCGTCGCAACACTCCATCTCTTTGCTTCTTCACACTTACTGCATGATCTTGAGGTGTATTAGGGCTGTTGTCTTGTTAAAAAAAAGTGATTTTCACTAAGCGTGTCCAGACTTTTGATTGGTACTGTGCATGGGAGGGAACAGATAGGAACAGATATACAGTACACATAAATATAAATAAACACATACATAGTGGTTGCGCACAGATAAAAGGAGAGTGGGAGTGCTGCACAGACAGAAACAAGTAACATTGCCAGATACAAGTACCTACTGCTGAGTGCCGGGGTGACGTAATTGTGCAAAGACAGGCAAGGAGAAGTAGTGACATATTAATTGTTCAATGTCCTGAAGGTGTACTTGAAACAGGAGTTTTTTTGTCAGCATGGATCAGCGTCGTCTGCCAAAGGGAAGCAGCTTAACAGGTAATGTGTAAGGTGGGAGGAGTCCAAGATTCTTGTTAGCACATCTAGTGGTGCAGTGCATGTAGATGGAGTTGAAGGAAGTGAAGTCATTGCCAGTACTCTTAGAGAATTTGGAAATAATACACTCAAGTCCTAACCTGGTCTGTTGTACAGGCTGCCATACTGGGCCAGATGAGGTCAGCATGCTTCTGTTGATGGTTATGTTAAATTTCCCTAAATATCTTTATCTGTCTGAGGAATTACAGTGTCTTACTTTCCTGAATATCTGATCAATGTTACTGCGTCATTTCACAGGGCTGCAAATATATGTTCAAAGGAGTTTGTGTGAGTTTATAATGTAATGGCTATTTGCTAGCCATTGATGTTGATGGAGGATTCAGTTTATTCATGAAGTTAACAATGGCAAAGGCAACTTTATTTATAACGCACTTTACACACAACGCAGTTGACCAAAGTGTTACAATGTTCTTGTTTGTGTTGAGTAGGTCATTAATAGATCCCTAGGTAACTGTACTGTCCA
Organism: Mormyrops boulengeri; assembly: GCA_026781065.1. Classification (NCBI taxonomy): domain Eukaryota; kingdom Metazoa; phylum Chordata; class Actinopteri; order Osteoglossiformes; family Mormyridae; genus Mormyrops; species Mormyrops boulengeri. The sequence continues at coordinate 10,138,999 of JAODLD010000008.1, forward strand.
CTTCCAATCTATACTACGATTCGATCCAGTCATTTAAGATGAGATGAATGATGGTGGTCTTATTGTGTGCAAGAAGATACACTATATGGACAAAAGTATTGGGACACCTCCCCATTACACCTTCAGGAACTTCAACATCCCATTCTAAATCCAAAGGCATCAATATGGAGTTGGTCCCCCCTTTGCAGCTGTAACAGCTGCCACTCTTCCGGGAAGGCTTTCTACATGTTTTTGGAGTGTTTGTGGGAATTTTGTCCATTCATCCAGAAGAGCATTTGTGAGGTCTGGCACTGATGTTGGACATGAAGGCTTGGCTCACAATCTCCATTCTAGTTCATCCCAAAGGTGTTTGATGGGGTCGAGGTCAGGACTCCATGTGGGCCAGTCAAGCTGTTCCACACCAAACTCACCCAACCATGTCTTTATCCACCTTGCTTTGTGCACTGGGGCATGGTCATGCTGGAACAGAAAAGGGCCTTCCCTGAACTGTTCCCACAATTCAATTTTGTCTTGGCATGCATATATAAAATGTTATGTCATAAAAGCTCCTGTGAGCGCAATGGCCAGGTGTGCTAATTATTTGGTCCATGGTGTCTCTATGAACACCAGATAGATTGGAGGAGTCGGCCTTCAGAATATCAAGGCATGCACAAAAATGGTTGAGTTTAGCAGGAAGGTCCAGGATACCATCAGATGGATGCAGGCAGTTTTTTTGTATTTGCTCATCTCTTAGGGTCCCTTCTTGAGTATTTAACTTGTGGGTAGCAGCTGACAAAGGGACTGTTGCCATCTTATTGGTGGAGTACTGTGTGTGTGTGTGTGTGTGTGTGTGTGTGTTTTCAGCAAGGTGCTGCAATGACCTTATAAATGGTGTAAAAGAGGAACACACCTTCAGCTTGTAAGCACTTAATTCTTAACCTATGCACAAACATCTTGTTGTATAAGCTTTCATGGTAACATAAGCCATTAGGTGAATGTTGTCCAGAGAACAAGGGAACGACTTGCATGCATTTGGCAGTAACAACTAACTTGTAAAGCATTCTAAAGTAGATGTTAGATCAGTGGTCCATAATTTATTCTGTAGTTAGATTCATCTAGATCACTTACAGCAATGTACAACTGCAGTACAGTTCTTAAATATTTTACAATTGCAAAGTACAGACGCTCCTCTACTTACGTTCAACTTAAACTTTGACATATGAACGAAGAGGACTGCAAGTCCAAAAATTGTGTTGACCGGGCTCTCGTTTCCTGTCCGCAACATCGATTTTTTTTCTGCGCTCCAGTTCCGCCTAGTACTTCTGGCCGCTACTCCCACCGCGCAGCAGCGTAGCGTGCGTACTCCCAGCATCCTAGTTCTTTGTACTTGCGTATACCCTTAAAATGATGTTGAATAACGACTTACGAACATTTCAAGTTACGAACTGCCGTTCGGAACGGGTCTCGTTCGTGAGTAGAGGAGTGTCTGTACTGCATCCACGTGTAAAATAGCCAAAGAAGTAGACAGCATATGAAAACCTGCAGACCGTTTTTATTAATAAATTGTTCAATTATCTGTACAGAACAAAACCCAAAAATGTTTAAGAAACAAAATGCACAATGTTAATCTGTTACATCTCAGTAATACATGGTATAATCAGAGAGCAAAAAGAATAGCACATCCATGACTGTACACAGAAAAAATAATTACAAAACTGTTTATCATCTTCATTATAATAATTTCAATTTAACTTGAGGAAGTCTCACTTTAAAACAGACAAAGACAGTAACTACTGATTTGTAGAATGACTTGATGGAATTGGAAGCTGTCTGTACAGAGTGTAGACGGGGCAAACTGGTCAGTAGTGATTTTCCACTTTGGCTCCTGGTGTCATGTTGTCCTCTCCCCTCTGGAACAATTACACACCCCCAGCCACAGCTTGGGGGGGGGGGGGGGGGGGGGG
>JAODLD010000008.1:10141005-10155459 GCA_026781065.1 Mormyrops boulengeri
GCGCCCGCCCCCCCCCCCCCCCCCCCCCCCCCCCCCCCCCCCCCCCGGGGGGGGGGGGGGGGGGGGGGGGGGGGGGGCACAGCCCACGGAATCTGCACTCCTCCCCATTGAACAGGAGCATGTCAGCAAGACAAAATATCTTCGCCGTCAGATGGAGTGTAGAGGGTTTTTTTGTTAAGGGCCTTCTGAATGGTATTGTGCCACAGATTAGGTACAGAGCAAGACTTCCTGAATTGACATATATTAAGCGCCCCTCCCCCCCAGGAGGAGGGACCTTCGTTCCCTGCCCACCCAGAAGCAGGTCAAGACTTCATAGCTATAAAGCAGCTTTACAAGCTACAGTTAATACAAATCAGACAATGCTTCCCAAAGCACACCCCCACTGGATCACAGGTGCCTTCGCGGTTTGAAGAAACCCCCTTTTGCAAACCCTAAACTCTCATAGAACCCTAGACATTCTTCCCCTAAATATAACAGGACCCTTCACACATACAACTCAGCAAAACAATGCTAGTGCGCATCTATGTACACTGGCAGTCTTTCCATCGTTTATTGATAGATTCCAGTTATTTCACAAAGTACAACTGGATCATGTATCATCACACCCAAATTCACTTTATATAGAAAAGCCTAAATCCACCCCCCCCCCCCCAAAAAAAAAAAACCTTTAGATCACCATGTAAGGCTTGCACAGCATGGATGAGGAGGGGCCAGTCCGAGTAACAGTCAAATATACACTTCAGTGGGGGTGAAGCCCAGGCGATACTGTCGCTCAGGTAGGATTACAGGGACAGATTCCCAGTACCGTCATGGGAATGCAAGAGGAATTGTGTACATCCAAATTCCCATTAAGATCATTTAGCATAAGATGTCATAGGGATAGGGGAGGGGTAGCGATCAAATAGATAAGAGCAGTGACCATGGGGGGGTTCACATTCTACACAGGAAGTGACATACAAAAATGTTACTGTACAGCACACGGGTCATCCAAAGCAAAAGGAGCAGTTCCTAGATACAAGCAGGAACAGACATGCTCTGGCATCACCGTATTCTACTGGAGAAACCAGCCCTGATCCAGGAGAGCCCAGAGTTTTATACCAAGGTTTACAGGATCCTGTTACCACTCGACCGAAATGTGTTCCACGTCTTGCGTCCTCATGGTGTTGACTCGCCGATTGGTTTAAGACAAGTGGGATCTCTCTCGGGAAGGACTACAAAATTGCTCAAACCAGAATAGCCGGCAGAATTTTAAATGTTCCACATCATAGTGTGTAACCCCTTCGCAAACCCTATTTAGCAGTAAAACAGGACATTGACAGGCAGAAAGTTTTAAAAAAACCAAAAAAAAAAACAAGGCGTAAAAGGCAACATGGGAACATCTATTCTCCCAATCATTAGTAGAAAATAAATAAGGCTATGGCCAGAGTTATTTTTATATGAAGAAAGTGTGCAATGATTCGGTTAGCGATCAGAAGTAGAGTACATATCCACTTGGTTTGTCCCCCCCGCCCGGCAAACTGTATTCATGACGTCCTGCAAAGATAATCATGTACAATTTCCGTACGCCATTAATGGAGAAAATGGCTGATCTCTCAAACTGGATGAAGTCCTACACCAACAACCTCTGCCTGCTCATGATTTCAGAGGTCAGATTTCAGGGGGAAAAAAAAAGTCACTCAGTAAAAGAGTCAAACACAAAGAAAAAAAAAAATGCAGATGAAAACCCATCTTTGACATTTAGAAACACAGCTAACAAGGGGAAAAAAAAAAAAAATTAAAATTACCTGCAGTCGAAAGGCTGAGGGAAAAAGTGCCCCCACCCCCACAACACTGGAGGAAACCCTACCCCCTCATCACACCTGATGCTTTCAGAGCCACCGATCACTGCGCGAAGCCTCTGCTTCCAGACCGCTTCGTTTTACAGCCAGCGTACACCACATCTCTGCTGAATCTGTCCAAACAGAGAGAGCAGGTAAGCGGCGTCTGCAGGATCCTGGCACACCTCTCTGGGCAGGTTTCGTACTGCCAAACCACTGGCTCAGTCCAGAACTGTCACATTAAAACTGGGCAGTCTCCTGGCAGTCAACAGAACAAACAGATAGGTGCACACCTCCACCTTAACAACACAATTATATATATATATATATATATAAAAAAAAAAAAAAAAAAAAACAAAAAAAAAAAAATCTAAAAGCTATTCATTGAGGGGGGAGGACAATAAAAAGAAAACCCTCCTGACCTTGAAGGCCCTGCCATCCTCCAAAAATATGACGTTTTGGCGCAAAATAAGGAGGAACCCCATGCAAGCCAAATCATCAAAAAAACCTATTTTTTTATTCACTGCTTGCTCCATATATACTGTCTGTTGGCTAGAGAGAGCGGGATATACACAGATGAACAGGAGGCAGCTACACGGCAGGGCCAGGACACATGGGTGGCGATGAACCGGTGATCACATTTGTGAGCAGTCTTAGAGGAGCAAGGGATGGGATGTGGGCGTAGAGGTAACCTAAGGGGGGCCTCGGGTGGCGCGGGTGACGTGTAGCTTGTACGTCGCCCCCATGCCCCCTGATTTGTGGCGGAGGCCGAGACAACTCAGGAAAAGGCAGGGTGGGTGGGGGTTGGGCTGGAGGAGGGAATGGTAAGTTGGGCCTTCAGCGAGCGGCTGACTCGTAGTGGTCCCCCCACCTCCCTCTACCTGTCCTTCAGCTCACGAGTGACACGTTTGGTGATGCGGCCGCAGAGCAGGCCCACGAGGAAGAGCAGGCACACGGCCAGTGCCATCATGAAGAGGATGTAGTTCTTGGAAGGTGAGAGGAGGACCTGTGTGGCCAGGTCTGAGAATCCCTCAGCAGGGGCCACCTAGGAATGGGTGGAGGAAGAAACATACATCAGGCATGCATACAACACAGAACCTCCTTTTTGGGGGCCTGTTCAACACTGGCAGGTGTTAATAAATAATAAATAAATAAATTAATAAATCCAAATCTTAAGACTGCAATCAGCATTACTTCTATCTAAGGGATCACTACTAATTTTGGGGGAAGGTCATTAAAACTAAACTGAGCATCTTGAAAAGTAAACAGTACGGTGTGCACTAAACCACTCATGCTTTAAACTGGTGGTGTGCTTACAGAAATAGCCTTTGCAGAGGTTAAATTTATGGTTTGTGATATTTGAGAAACTGCATTACGTTGAAGCGAAGGTTTTGCACTCGTCCGATTTCACTCCTTTATTTTTGTTCGGCAGACTCTGACCCATGTGACCCCGGAGAACTTTAGATTACAGACAAACAGCTGCATGGGGCGGTACATGCTTGTACTGTATGGTCAGAGTTCTCCAGGGTGGGGTGGGCAGCATCCGTTTTAGTACCGGAGTGTGTCCTGGGCTCACCTTGGCTGCGTAGCTCCACATGTCGATTCGGTCCTGAAGCCTCTTCTTGCACTCAGGCTGCAGACGAACCCTTTTATCTCCCAGGGCTTCCATTAGACAGGACATCTCTGGAGCAGAGGAAGGGAAACAAGTCAGTATGCACTACTGGCTATCTGTATACCACCAAGGTCTATTCAATCCAATTTTAAAAAACTCTTATTTGTCCCAGAGGGGGGTCTACTGCACCCCAATTTACAAAGGCAGGATGGCAATATCTACTGGATGCATGTATGATGGAAAACATGACAAAACGTGAGCATTTCATTGCAGTAAACTGATAAAATGTAAAGCCATTGGCAGTGTCTCAGAGCCTCGTGCTGGACTCACGGCGCCCGCGGCCTGGCGGGATGGCAGCACAGTGATGCTTGATGTCCAGCGCGCAGGCTGTGTGGAGGACGGGGTCCACAAAGATATCTGCCTTGCTCTCCTTCAGTATGTTCAGCACCTCCTGTAGGCAGAATGAGGCAGGTACGGTTAGTCTGGGGCATTTGCACGACAGCCAGGGAGAAGAGCCAGGGATCAACACTGATGCCATGGCAACAGCTACCCACCTTCTTACAGGGGTCGTGTTTGAGCTTGAGCAGGTTAAGCTTCAGACACTCCTCCACCTGTCCCGTCTGCTCCTGGGCTGCCGCCTCCTCCGCACAGAGCCGGGAGATCTGACAAATAAATATTCCAGACAGTCAAGGATATCAAAACACATTTTATCACAAGGACAACTCATCCCTTAAAGCTTGATTTAAGGTGCAAGGACTATGGATCAGGCCCCTATAAATAAGCAGTTACACGCAGCAACTGAAGAAAATTATCTAGGAACATCGAACAGCGTTAACAGAAATGACACAGGGATCAGTGCTTTCCAGGTCATATCATCATAGTGAATAATGAACAAGGTGCGTCTGGATAAGCAGGCTGGTCAGGGTCCAGTTAAGCCCTTCCCGCTGACTGAGCTGCTACTGTATAAATGGACCTGCAGCCAGGAGCCCAGGGGGTGGAATACTATTAATACAGCTCCTGGGAGTTTTACCTTACACAAAATTGTTTGGAGGGCAGAAGGGAAAATGATTGGTTCAGAGACAACCAATCAGATTTTATAGGAGGTGGGTCCAAGCAACTAGAGGAGGCAGGACCAACCAATCAGATGTCTTAGTATCCACCACCTCATTGATTGAACCCACCCTCTCTATAACTTGTTGGTTCTCTGAACCAATATTTTTTTTCCCCCTTCTGTCTTCCAGTTTTGTGCAAGTAAAACTCCCATGAGCATAAATATAAACCATTTCCCTAACTGCCCAAAATCAATGATACTTTGTTATTTATGCCATGCAGTCCAACTTCTGCAGCTCACCCACCTCGTCTGTACAATGCATCTGCAGTTGTGGGTCCAGCCTGTAGTCCAGGGCAGCCTCCTGTAGAATGACTCTGATCTGGTCCTCACAATCAGGAGAGAGTCGCTGCAGAGAAACAATCAACACATACTTTACTCAAGGGCCTCGACTCATCACCTACTGAAGACAGAAATGACCTTTAAACTCACAGAAGTTGGGAGTAACATATGCTGCCAATCACAGCCGGGTTCGATCCAATGAGAAACAATGTAATCAATGAGAGGTGTGTAAACCCACTGCCAGTCTATGATTACCCCACCCACTGATAATGGAGTCACCCTTCCTACATCATCCTTCAACACTGGATGAGGCCCAATCTGTCCTCACCTGGTCGGCATACTTGAGTTTAAGGCATGAGATGACTTGGCCCTCCAGTTCACTGTCATCAGTGGCCTTGTTCAGGACAGACTGGCAGAATTTGGGGATGTCTGCCTTGCATGCCTTGCGCAGCACAGGGTTCAGTCTGTAGTCTGGGGCATAGGGGAAGAAACTTCTAGAGCCCACCTTTCAAGCCACATGATACAATCAATTTTGAACATAAAATGGTGAAAAGCTAAAGTCCAAGCCCTGTGGGTTACAAGTTCACTTCATCCCGAAAGAGGGGTCGGTACCCGTGTTCTGGGTGATCTGTCGTTTGGTGATCATCTGCTTGCACTTGGGATCCATGAGCTCACTGTTCTTATTCTGCTTCAGGCACTGAAGCATGTTCTTGGCATCAGAGTCCGGGCAAAATCGCTGCAACATACAGAAGACAAACTTGGTTAAGGCCTCAAAGCCTTGGGCCAGGTTTGCCCATTTGATTAAGGGTCAGTATGTCCTGCCCGGAATTCCGAGGCAGCAAATGGCATGGGCATCCCTGGCAACAGCAATTACACTCCCACTTCCCTGTTGTTCACCCAAGTACAGGTTTCTGACTAGGGAGTCCTTACCTTGATCATCTGCTTGCACACTCTCATGAGCTGGTAATCACGCTCGGGGTCCATCATCTCTACCTCCTGCAGCTTGAAGACCTTCTGGTGGCAAATCGGTGTTAACTGCTTCTTGTTCTCCTTCAAGCACTCAATCACCTGGGGATAAGATGGAAGCAGGGACTGGGTATTTTGGAGAGAGAGTAGGGCATTCCTCCCAGCCGTCTGGAGACACACACACACAGCACACCGCCCTACCTGGGCGTTGCCAAAGGCGACATTCGGGCATAGTCTTGAGATGTCCTGCTTGCAAGATTCATACAACTCTGGCTCCAGGCGGATGTCCTCCGACTAAAAAACAAAAGGGATGGGGAAGGGATCAGGCCCTTTGGCTTCTACAGGAAGCTACAAGAACTAGTGATGATCTCCCTCCTGTTCTCCCAATGGCTAGGCTGACAGACACATGTGCGTCACATCTTTATAAACTGAAGTTTCAGCTCAGGTAGCCAACACTGAGGCATCTTCACACAAGGTCGGAGGTTTGGGACTCAAATCCAAGACCACAACTGGAGCTTCAGGATAACTAGGATGGGCAATGAGTTACAAGATGGGTACCAGTTATGAAGAACAGGTGCATTATTTTGTCCAAGCTTAATAAAAAGCTTAGAGCTAATCAGGGCTAGAAACTTCTGTGTAGAATGAGTCAGTGTGATGGCACTCTTAAGTCTGACCAGGCTCCCCTGAAACTCACCATCTCCAGCTCCTCTACACGCAGCTGCTTACGGCACTTAAGGGCAACACGATGCTCCTTGGCATCCTGCAGGGTATCGTTCCGCACTGTGGTGCTTAGGCAGATGACTACGTCAATCCTGAGCAGAGCAAAGAGAAGCGTGAATGGGGGAGCTGCAGAATGCTTCAAGCGATAGGAGGGAACACAGAGAGGCAACATATGGGAGAGCATTTTAAAAGGAAGCAGAGTTAATATATGGGGCTCCTAACAGCTAGGATAACCAATCACCAGCCATCTGGACAAATAATGAACCAAATCATAAGCAGAGCTGAAACAGCATCGCCACACATGTGAAATGACGGCCACAGTCACCAATCTGCACTCACTTCTTCTTAATATTGGGACACAGCTTGAGCACATCCTCCTTGCAGGCCATCTTGAACTTGTAGGAGAAGCGGAAGTCCTTCATTTGTAGCTGGTGAGTAAAGTTTCAGGTCAGTTGCGAGAAACAGTGAGAAGCTCACCCATCTTGGAGCATGGGTCTCAAGCTTGAAACACTAGAGCTTACCTTTTTATCTTAAGTTAAGCTTAAAAATCATATTTTAGTGAGAATCAGACAAATTATTTGATATAAAAATGGCCACAGATGAAGTAGTGGTTTAAGGGCTTCTGAAGGTCACTGTTCCGATGCAACTGAAGTCATTACATGTGCTAGTGTCAATTTAGTTCTTTGTTTCTAAACACACAATGGGGGGGGGGGGGGGGCATTAACAAAAGGGCACCAAACGCCCCCAAGGCGTACCAGGTGGCCGGGAGTGACCCCCACGGCGCCCTTCTCATTCATCTCCTTCTGGTGCTTGTTCAGCACCAGACATTCCATCAGGTCACCCGAGTCAATCTGGTTGTCGGCCACCTCCTGGGGAAAAGGAGGCAGAGTGTGAATAGGGAGGAGCAGAGAATGGGCAAGCATGCTAAATCATGTTCCATAGATGAGACAAACATGGCACGGGTGAGGCTTCTACCATCCAGAACCGCACCATTGTAAAGCCCTGAAACAGTGATGGAACGAGTTAACTTCTCTCAAATCAGCGCGATTCTGTCAAATCATGTGCAAGAATCCCGACGCGCTGGAACAATGAAACCATTGACTTCAGGAAAAAACTCATTCCATAGCATTGCAGTATCGATAGACTGAGATTAGGCTTCCTTCTCGGGGGGGGGGGGTCAATTCATCTTCCAACCATTTTTGCAGTACAGGTCAAGTTGACAGGGGAACAACCAGGAACGTTGCCAGTCCATCACAGTCCGCACATGGCAATTTAGACACCAACAATACATTCAGGCAAGGAGAAAAACATCACACTCACTGCCAGGAAGGGAATCAAGCTTGCTACACTGGAGCGAAGGCCACTGAACGGCATCCCTAAAGTAGACTACAGAATAAGCTACAGGCCTCAGGTTGCCTATAGAGGAAACAATCATTTCTTATGCTGGTAAATGGCAAACTGTCAGACCGTAGACAGAATGCATTACAGTGGAACTGAGAACCCTCTGAATTGTGCTAAATCTCTTAATGCATCTACCATCAATCCCAACTACCACAGACCAACTGTAAATTTCGGAATGCTGGTGACTTATTTACACACCATTGTCTGATTAGACTTCGGCTAAACAAAAACAAGCGTCACAGCAATGAATAAATGTAGCTGATGTGAGCAGGGGAGAAATTAAACATTTCAAAATGCACAACGGAAGCTGCTTATATGATTTATTGCCACAGTCGATCAGCATATCTTCATGCAGGTTGATGTAAATTACGCTTCGAGGCTTACAGTGAGTGGTCTGTATTCTGCTGAGCAGCCAGCCAACTTTTTGGCCACAGAAATTTCACTTTGCTTACGTGGCACTGACAAGATATTTTAGGGATTTGTAATGATACGAGTCAGACTCTCTGCTTTCACACCCACACAGCTTTCCTGGCTCAGTGTCGGCATTGCTCCCGAGTTCCTCAGTGTCCCTTACAGGGATAACAATGAAACTCAGGCTAACACTTCTGAGACTAAAGAGGTGTGAATGTTCTACCCAAAATGTGCAAGTTACACAGACATGCATTTAGAAAGTCTTTTAACCCTGAGGCAGAACATAGTTCACAGGATGAAATCACAATCCGGCAACCCCGAGTCAGCAGTTCTTTGAGGTGCAGCACAACCCGGAGGATGGGGAGCTCTGCATCCACGATGTGGGAAGGAGAGATTCAGAAGATCTTTCCTTTCATCCACTGTCAGACTCTATAACAAAGTCCTTACTGAAGACCACACACACATAGACTAACAACACACACACATCCAATACACCAGAGTGTTTTTCTTATGCAATATTTCTTGAGTGCAATTCCGGAGTGTTGTACATATATTTATACATTTCCACTTGTACATATATAGTTTTTATCCTATCGCTTTTAATTTTTGCTGCTCTATTCTTGTACTGTCCACTTTCTGCCATAACAATGCAAAATTTCTCACTTGTGGGACTAAAGGATTATCTCATCCAAGCATGGGACAAAACTTGCCTGAAGGGAGGGAAGCCATCAACTTGGGGCCTGGCTGAAATGAACAAATCACATAGAAGCAAGGAGGGGCTGACAGGTGACTCACATGACAATGGGACTGGATGACAGGCTCACAAGCTCGGATAAGCAGGGCTTCGATCTGGATGTCCTGTGGGAGGGAGAGAAATTCAGCGAGGGGCTATGTGGCACCAAGAGCAGTCTACTCCATCAGACATTAAAGTAGTGAAGGAAGCGGACTGTCAGATGCAAGGTCTCCTAGGGCTACTCGATTATGGCAAAAATCATAATCACGATTATGATTGACTGACTATTGGTTGATTGACTGACTATTGGACAGTATATTGGAAATATACTTTTATTAAAACTTAAAAAAAAAGAAAGAAAAAAAAGACAGATTTCCTTGAACTCTAAATATAATTCAACTGCGAATAAAAGGGACTAGAAATGGATGCATAGATATACAAGACATCCTGGGAGCGTCACAGCACCATGAAATAGGCATAATCATTTTAATCTTGATTATTTGTTTTGATAATCTTTGAAAGCCAAAACCATAATTGAAAATAAATTGGACTAATTGCCCAGCCCTAGGGTCTACCCAACAAATCACAGCACAAACTGGTCATTTCACAATCCCAAACCACCAGGCTCCTGGAATTTTATTTATTTTTTTACCATAACCCATCTAGAGACTTTAACAGCCTCCGATGTGAAGCACAATCTGCACCCTCTCCTCACCTCTGATTCCAGCTCCGTTAGGTTGCCCACAATGTCTCTGCAGTCCGTGCCCAGGTCTTCAAGGTGGTCCTGAAGGCACTCGAGCTCCTAGGAAACCCCAACACACAAGCAGACCATCTCAAAAACACTCAGGAGCATCTAGAAATCAGCCCTTCATGGGAAACTGAAGAGGGATAATATGTATATTCAGCTACGGTCATATGCTAATGTTAAAGGATTATACTAGTAAAATGACTTTTCTTTTTGGCAGAACCAGGAGCGCGGCAGCATCAGACCTCTCCCACACCACAGGGTGTGGCCACACACCTGCCCTGCCTCGGTCTTCTCACTGCACCATTTTCCCAGATCGGTCATGCAGCGCTTCTGTAGTTCGGGGTCCAGCTTGACATCGAGGGCCCTCTGGTGCAGGATCCTCTGCACCTCCACTTTGCAGTCACGGGACAGCTGAGGACGGGAACCCAATCAGAACGTGGCGGGGACAAGCTGAGCACATTCCCCTAGATCGAGAATCACGGAGAAATCACCGTATGCATGCATTTCAGGAGCGCTCCTGGAATTCCACGTTCTAGTTAAAGTGCATTTGAGTCGGAATTGCAGGAGCACACTGACCCAACCCAATTATTGTGCACCCAATTCTGCCCTCTGGAATCAGAGTGTCAAAAGCTGTGGGATTGCACAGGATTGCTGCTGCTCTGGGACCCACAAGCACAATTAGGCCTTGTGAATCTCCACTTTCTTCAATGCAGAGTACCACTTACTAAGGTAGACTTGGAAGCCTCTGAATCCGGCTGTTAAAGTTGAGAAAACATTAGCGTTAAAAGGCTCCCTTAATGCAGTGTTCTTGCTCTTCCTTACAATTAAAGTATCTCATCTAACACTGTGGGCATCCGACTGTAAAGGAGACTGGAAACTGTCAGCAATGCTATAGATCTTTTACAGAATTGACAGCATTGTGAAAACCAACACCACAAACACCAAAAGAATAAAGTGACTCAAAATAAAACCAGATCGTGGAGTTCTGGAACACGCAGTCATCGTCGGCATTACACACAGCCAGGTTTCCTCATTTATACAAAACCGCTCTTCAGATCAGCTGGAGCCAACATAAAGCCACTATCGTGCTCCTTTCATTTTACTTAAAACAATCATCATATTGCATTATAATGGTCGGCATAAGCCATTATAATGCATTATGAAGGCATTTATAGTGCATTACAGATGAGCTTCATAGAGCATTCGTAATGCATAATAAACATGTTATGCGTTTTTATAAATAGTTATAGCCATTTGTTTAACACTTCATGAATGCATATGAAGACCAACAGCCTATCACAGCACTCCATCTAGCAACAGCTCAGCCCCAACATTGGTCAAAACTTTTGAACTGCTTATTTATTTAAACCTAAAAGGAGTTCCTTGTCAGACTCGTCTTTTCCTTAAAGCTCAGCATCAAGGAAGCATGATGCTAATGCACTTCAGTCGGCACCAAGATTAAATCAAAAGCGTGGGATAAATGGATACATGGTAGGAGGCAGACTTCTGCAGATGAGAAGCTGAAGTCCACATCGGAACACCGTACCCAAAAGACTGCGTCTTGGCTGCCATTCCAACACCCACTCTGGGGATCACAACAAAAGCTCTCAAACGCCGCCTTTGTTTATCGGGTATCTTAATTAAGTCACTGGTGTGTAATCGTATGCCGGCGTCTAAAGCTGCTTTTCCTCTGGGCTTCTGTCTGCCAGCTGTACATCCGCCTCTATAGAGATTCCCAGTCGCAGGGAGAAAAAAAATCGTCTCGATTATGCTAACCTCATACTGAGGGTGAGGTTCAAGTGATTAGAGTTAAATGTTGAACTCCAACCCACCTGCTAAGAAGTCCTACCCATATTAATGTATGATAATGTAACCATTAACAGTAGGCCCCCCGGAGGCGAGAATACGTCGCTACAGCAGTTGCCTGAAAAGCTGACCAATCCGGCGGCGCCACCTCACCCGCCTGCCTTGTTCCTCCGTGCGGTAGGCATGGCGGTATAGGCAGGAGAAGACTGCCCCTGGCGGCATGGCCTCGCTGGTCTCATTCCAGCCGTGCGTGTGACATAGACGAGCAGCATCTCCCTGGCACTTCCGGTACAGGATGGGGTCCAGTCTATGGCGGGGAGGGGGGTGTCACAAATACATTCCAGCTTCCAGTAACCTATTTAAAGCCCAATACAGCCATCACTGAGCTGTACTGGAATCATGTGACCCGCAGACTGCAGAGTTAAAATGAAGCTAAAATAATTAATCTTACGAGGTAGTTTGACTACCCTGGAAGAAAAAGCAAATGCTAAATCTGCTGTATTTGTCTTAATATTTGATTCCTCATGCAAATGATTAACCCACTAAGGCAATATAAGCCTGCTGTGTCACGGCAAACAAGCCGTTTCCCAGCATGTCGGCGTAACCCGTTAATTACCATAAAGCTAGGCTAAAATAAATCACCTTTTTAAATACCAGCTATGAATTTTCATGAGAACAGGAGCAGGACGACCTTCGAAAGCAAAATTCCCATCCTAAAATGTTGCAGAGGTGTGTTAAAAAAAAAAAAAAAAAAAACGAACTCACTTCCAGTCACGCGAGATAAAGTACTGGAGCTCCAATAGTCTGTGCTCACAGTCCTCCACCATCTTCTCAGTGTAGAGGTGCTCCATGAGGCAAGAGAGAATCCTACACACCAAAAAAAAAAAAAAAAAAAAAACCCATTTGTGATAATGCAAAAGCCACAGTAACCAACTGCTTTTAGATTTTGAAGGACCTGTATCACATCTCTGGTGATTTATGAGATTTATTTTGAGATTATTTCCAGTGGTTTATTCTGTCGGAAAAACAAGCCAAAACTACTACAATCAAGGCCTCCTTATACACTTGAGTTTAATATTGTATGTTTTCCCACATGACTGCCTAAAGAAGCCTGCTGTTGACATTACGGAGCTCGGCTTGCAGACACAGCAGAGTGCCAGGGGGCAAACATGCCACACCAGACGGCCAGCGTACATTTACAAGGTCGTCCTCACTAAATACAAGGTCATCTACATGTTAGGTTGTAACCAGGGACATGCAGCCTGCCAGCAGGCATATAGACTTACATCGGATCCCCGCTGCGGATGTGCTTGCAGGCTGTCTGGATGACAGACTCGCAGGCCTCATTCAGGGCCCTGTCGATGCGGTAGTCTGCCCCAGGGTCTGCTTCCTGAATCAGGTTCTGAAGCTGGAGAGAAGTGGCATTATGCTCCTGTATCACAACACTGAGGCCACTAGGACGCTGGGGGATCCATCATCATTACCAAACCGGCACGTCACAGCTATCACCAACCCAGAACATCTGTACAGCATTTCATTAACCGACATTAAGTAGTACATATTTGAGATTACACTGCTTCATTTACACGTGTGGTTGACAATCATGAAGGCCAGCTGGTTGGGAGAGAGCCTAGGCTTGAGGTTCAGTGACTGCAAAGTTGACTGAAGCTGAAATGAGGGGTGGGGGTGGGTTGCTCACCGAACGCTGGCACAACTCGTCCACGACGCCCTTGTCGCCGCGGCCCACCCGCATCAGGCAGTGCAGGGTACGCCCCTTGCGGTGCAGGCCAGAGCACTGGGTCTCGATCTCACTGCGACAATGGAGCACGATCTCGGGGCTTAGGGAGAAGTCCTCCATTAGCATGCGGCGGTAGTCCATCATCTCACCCTGGCACTCGCCACTCACGACGCGGCCTGTCGCAGACCCACACAACACACCAAGGTCAGCTCACTGCGCAGCGACTCCATCCCATCCGCGCAATTCGCGGCTCACAGACTGACCTCTATGCACGGCGGACTCCAGGCACAGAAGCAGGTAGGAGAGACGGGCTTCGCGGGCTCGCGGAAGATTGGCATCTGCATTGCAGCGGTATTTGCGCAGGTCTGACTTGCAGGCCTTGGCCAGAGAGTAGCTGACCTTGTAGTCTTGGACAATGAGCTTCTGCCTGGTGGTGAGAGCATCCCTGCACTGCAGAGGACAGCATGAAGACTGGTTAGTCAGGGCCAAGTTACCGCATACAGCCACACAGATTAGGTATGTATCTGTGTAGGGACTCTCCATTCCTGTGGGCATAACCCTAATCCCAACAGGACACATGTAACCTCTACCCAGCCCTAACCTTAACCACCATGAGTAACCAAGCAAATTAGAAGACTTGGCTATTTTTGTTTTTTTCCTTTGTATAAAAGAGAGTTTCTACATCTAAATACGTTTTTAAATCACATTGCGGTGACATTGTGTCACCAGAACTCAAGGAAGACTTCCCATTCACTAATGGAAAAATTCTGGATAGAAAATGGTTGTCCTCTCTGCAGTTTTTTTATATTTAAGTTTTTCAGGATTTTACCATCTTGCTGAATCCCCCCCACAAGAAATAGTTTAACTGTCCCCAGACAGAGACCTCATCTGGAGAAGAGAATCTCTTAGACAACTTGCATAAAGTCAGTCATGCCTGACCAGCTTCTGGAAGTACAGGGAGGGCATGCAGTTAAGGTCAAAAATGAGACACAGGAGCAGCTGCTATTAAATCTGACACAAAGACCATCCCCCCCCCCCCCGCCCCCCCCCACCCCCACGCACCCGCCCCCCCCCGCCCCACCCCCCACCCACCCCCCCCACCCCACCCCCCC